>QTSX02003703.1:0-210348 GCA_014839935.2 Entomophthora muscae
TTGCTTGCATAGATGATGAGATCAAATAAGTCCTGGACGGACGCAGAAGGGAAAAGCTCATACCCCTTATCAATCTGGGTGCATAGTTTGTTGTAGGTGGCAGGCTTCAAGCGCCTGAGGGCGGAACCAAAATTGTAAAGACATACATCTGCAAGATGCATGTTGGCATAGTTGATGAGATAGGACCAGCAGGTATGCCCGCAGCCCTGATTTCTTGGGTAGCCCATTCCCACTGCTCCATCTCCGCACTCAGTACAACTGTGTGCATGGTGTTTTGTGTGGCCCACTCCTCTAGCATGGCCTTGAGCTCTGTCTGGTAGGCATACTCATCTGCGGTGTTTGAAATTGCTGAGTAATAATTGACGCCCAATGGGGAAACTGCCAATAAAACCCTGACAAAACAATACAAGATTGGTCCGCGCTTGTACACGTCAGACTGGATGTGCTTCTCTCCAAAGTCTTGGATACTGGCTGAGATCTTGGCATATGATAGGAAGATGACATCATTACAGGCCTTCATTGCCCTTTCTTTAATAAAATTAATAATGGTTGCATTGTATGGGTTGGTATCCACCAGAAATGGGGCCACCAAGAGCCTGATTGGATAGGATTCTGGCAGCAACCACAACTTTGTGCATCCATGAATTCACTGTTCTTTTGTTGGTGAAGATGCCATGGAGTCCCAACTGGAGACGTACCTGGACCAGGGGCATCTGCAGGTCACGTTCCATAATAGCCATCATGAGAGGGTGGGCTGTGTCACCTTTGGTCAAAGTACGGGCACCAGTTGGGGTCTTCTTGGTAGGGGGCCACAGTTGGTGTGGGCTCTCAGGGTTGCAGCCACAGTTGACTTTGCAAAACCCATTGCGGCCGCAATTTCCTGAGGAACATAAGCTTGCCTTGCTTTTCAACCATTTCAAGAACAATCTCCGGGGTGATCAATTTTCTTCTGCGTCTTGAAGGCTGATTGGCTGGGGGAGGGAGATGTCCATCTTGTGAACTGGTCAATGCCATCTGATTGGCTGTTTTGGGGTTCTGGGCTCTCTGTGTGACCCCATGGCTAAAATGGCTGGTTTCAAATGCAATTGCTGATAAGGGATTTGGTTTGGCAGCTGCCTGTGCATGGTGGGCAAACAGGGCCATGATGGAAGTTGCAGGTGAAAGAACATACTTCTGTGTGGCGCTTGCGGAGGGGCCTGCGGGTTGGGAGTGGCCATAGAGGGAGGCTTCACTGTTAAGAGACCCAGCATAGCCCTGCATGATTTTGTCAAGGCCAGGGAACAGCTTTTTGACTTGGTTGTTGTTGAAAGAAGACATAATAAAATTTTTATTATAATTTTAAACTTGAGAAGAGGAATGTATATTTTAGTCAATTTTATTGTTATATATGTCAATTTTGTGAATATTATCTAAATTTTAGCCAACCTAAAATGGAATAGGCTGATTTTTGAGAATGCCTATGATTCCTAAAAGAATCAGCACAGATCCACTCTAGATCCTTTAACATCCTTTTTGAGACACCCATAAATTATATTTATTTCAAATTCCTTGCAATTATGATTTGAAACTTGGTTCTTGGATTTGACAATCCCGCAATTTCAGATTTGTTAATTTTCACATGATGTCTATGATTTGTTTGATATACAGGAAATCACAAATTGTACATTAGAATCCTGCATTTCTGATTCATGTATCCCACATTTGTTTGCTGAGTTTTGTCTTTTGTTAGTTGAGTTATCTGCTCAAGAGATTTGAAATTTGCCAATTTAAATAAACCAAAAAAAGTCAAATTAAACGGTTGATTTTATTAAATATTTTACTTTTCACTCAGCTGAGTTGCCCACAAAAGTGATTCAAAATTTGGACCAAGGATTTGACAATCCCGCATTTTTATGTTTGGGTTCTGAATTTACAGTATCCCAGACTGATCTCCTGTGCACAAACTCAAACTGCATTGAATGTAGTATCTCATCTTCCATCTTCATGATTCCGTTGGATAGAATCTGGTTGAGGAGTTTGTCATCTTCATTTGACAAAAATATAGGTATCAAGTTTTTGACATCACTCATATGGTCTTTTTTGAAAAGCAGATATATTGACACCTTGCTCCGCTCTGGGAATTGGGTTCCAGCTCCCAAGACGTAATTGAAGAGGCAAGGTAAATAAGAAGATAGCAAGTACTGGATAGGTTTTTTAAAAATATTCTCAGACACAATATTGACTTGGTGATTTCCCATTTGGTTTTATCTATTGCAGCCAGGGTCTCCTCCAGTGTGAGTGGACCCAATAACTTTTTTCACCCTTCAGAGTTGCACTGCTTGAGTTCAGAGCCAACTGCTACTGCCAACCAAGTTGTAGTTGCTCTGTTCACTGGCAAGTATGATACAACATATTGTAATAATCATGAATCTTCTCTTTGATTATCTATTGTATTGGTAATCATTTTCATCTTTCACTTCCACTTTTTTGAAGAGAGATCTTGCTGCCTTTGAGCCAGGCTATAGAGCTCATCCTTTATTGTTGTTCCAAAGATATATTGAAACTATACATGGAATTTGTTCTGTGTCTCTTCTCAATGGTGCTTTGAAGCTTCTTGATCTGACTATGAATGATATTGAATTTCAGAATGTCTGTCTTGGCACCCTTTTTATAATCTTTCTCAAGTCTGTGAAGTTTCCTCATCTCATAATACTTTTGCCTTCTTTGAAAAGCAGTTGTAGTATGATTAATCTCATGCTTGATGGCAATCCACATGGAGCTGGGCAGCAGTGCTGGGCCTAATGGTGGACCTTTTGCCACCCAGCTAACTGCTGCCTACACTTCTGCTTTTCATTTCAGATTTTGGAACGCTGACAGCAGTATCATGTGCCTATAGTCCAATCATCTCATGAAAGCAGAGTCCTAATCAATGTACACAATGTGATGGTCCAAGATATGAGCTACTTGAACCTTAATCCTGTGAACTCCTATGGTATGTTGCCTGTCACCAGAATGCAATCCATTCTAGTGCCTACCGCCAGGAACCCTTCAACGTACTCACACCTTGTCAACTGAGCCAGGTATAAGTCTTCACTCCATTGTTTCCACTAATTCATTATCCTCAAGAAACTTCTCCATCAGACATGTTGATGGGTGACATCTTAATATGAATAGATAGATGTCTTGCCTGTTGTTTGTGTATGGTTAAAGTTTTCCAGGAATATTTTCTTCACTGAAAGGCCCAGCATCAATAGCACACACCATCATTTCTTATTACCCTTACTCCCCAGTTTGAGGTAAGCTGTAATAGTTGTCAATTCTCTGTTGTTTCTAGTTTCCTTCAAGATTGCAATAAGTATCCTTCCCTCCAGATGCATACCCACATATGTCATGGATACATTATCCCCAAGGGCAACAACTGCTACATGGTCCATTCATAATTATTTCAGTCCACAATTCTTAGACCACACATGTGAGGCAGGGTCTGGTATGAAGTCTGGTTTCTGTGCAAGTATGTGTGCTTGTATCTATATATATATTTAATTCAATACTATTGTTTTCTTTGATGTATTTTAGCTTTTCTTGCCTCAGTTGCAATGTGACAATTCCCCTCACATTGATGATAACAATGTTCATAACTATTCATCCAACTTGAGATATGAGGCGCGCATCAGCTTAGCAAGAATGTTGAGTTGTAGGATATGATACTGGGGATAGGGCTTGGGATGTACTATGTGGGCATAAGTTCCCTTTACTCTTAGAGAAGAAGGACCTCAGTGTCATCTTAGCTGATACCTGGGCATCTTCCATTTCCTCTGAAGTTAAATCTTTTTCCATATCATCCACCTTAATGAGAGTGACAGTTGGTAATTTCTTCTTCTTGATAGATTTTTTTAGTAGGTTTAGGAGTCACAGTGGGCTTAGAATTGCTGGGGGATTGGGTTTGTTGATGCTCTTATCCCTCTTAGGTTTCTGGTTCTATTTGACTCCTGTCTCCTTCTTTTCTTTGTCATGAAGTTTGCTGGCTGAAATATCTTGAGGGCCAGAAGTATTGGAAGCTGGAAAAGTAGGATTATAGAATTGTTCAGTGGTATTATTGGCCATCTTTGGCTCCATTACTCTGCAGGCCTGTACATGATACTAGAAAAGCATAGCTCTGGTAGCAATCAGCTTGTGAGGATAGTTGAAATTAGGGGGATCCAAGCCACTGAGTTAGATCTGATAAAGGTAAAGTTTTTAAAGTATGTGATCCTGTTCTCTGGTTCATATACTATGTCCCTGAAGTATTTTGTTCTTTAATGGCAATAGCTCATTGTATGTCCTAATCCATAACAGAATTAATATACCTGTTTATCCCCTCTACTTTTACTGCAATAATATTTTTATCACCAGGTATCCAAGTAAAATGCAAGATAGAGATCTTTTAATATTGAATGGTTGAGGATGTGTCAAGAAGGGCGTGTATAGTGGTGAGTAAAAAGTTATATGGAAGGATCTCTGTAAATTCTGTGTGGTATACCACTATATCTCCATTTTTTTAAAATAAAAAATTGATTTATTGGGAGTGGGGGTATCCATCTGAGAGCACCCATAAATCACTATATCTCCATAATACCACAAACCAGTCTCAATTGCTTCCTGTATCCAGGCCATGCTGTCACTTTCAGTCAGAATGTTAGTAAACAAAACTCATTTTTTTATCTAGTTAATAAAAGCTGTGTTTTATCATCTGATGAGGCTACTATTATGAATGATGCCTATTTGATCTGCTCTGTCCTGTGTTACCTTATCCAAAAATACCACTCTTATATAGTTCTTCTTAATTGAATAATTGAAACAGAGCTGAATGCCCTTGAAATCAGTTTAAAGAAATTCTTGATTGCACTCATGCATTGCTCATGCTCATTTCTAGGAAATTGTTTGGGGATAAACAGAGCTCATTATTGCTGAACAATTTAGGAGCCATAAATTTCATTGATAGTCCAGTTAGTTTTTCACAAGACTAATTCTAAAAAAGGAATATTATCTTTCTATGTCTCACTGATGTTGCAAGAGGCCCTGTAGACAAAGCACTTCTGTTAGGGGGCTTTCTTTATTTTATGAGGGCTCACATGTTCCAACAAGATATTTTTCTGAATCCACACCATAGCCTTCTCAGGCGTGAAACCTACCTTCATTTATTTCTCTAAGTTCACAAAATCAATATTCTTGCTATGATAGCCAGCTGTAGACTTAATATTTACCCCAATTTCTGTCCATGCCAGTGCATATGAGACATTCATGTTGAGAGCACTACATTCAATTGCCACATCCAGAGAATAGCACTCATAGATAAAGGATACAGTCTTTTGAAATCCCGCATCTTTTAATGCGCATCAGTTTTGCAGGTGAATCAGTAGTCATTTTTTTATTGAAAGCTGTGAGCTGCTTTGGGGTCTATCTTATTATCAATCCACTCTGTTGCTTCTGCCAGAGATATGATAATGAAAAAATTCAAATGTAATGTCAGGAGACACTAATGTCTGCATTCACTCTTTGATGTCTTTCACCAAAAATCCTTTTGCCTTTTATTTTTTTGGCCACATGCAGGTTCACTTGGCCTTCTCTGAACATGTATGCCTCTTCTGAGGAGAAGTTTATCTCAGACTATTTCACTGCAGACTTCAGTTTAAAGGCATGCACAAACCAGGTTGCTGCTTTAAGAAAGCTCAACCCTGTTGCCTTTTGCACTTTCTAGTTCTCAGGCATAAACCTACCCATATTGAGAAAAACAGTTTGACTGTGAATGTTGGTATCAACTCCTAGATGTGCCTATTTGAGGACCTTTTTCATTGAGATCTGTTAGGTTTTCTAATAGTGTGTGGCTGTTGCTGGGTATCCAGAATTCTTTTATTTGCATGTCTAATCCAAGAAAATAGACAAAAAAGGGCTCCACTCTGTATAAGTCTTGGGTGTCCAACCCATATTCATAAGGTGGGATGCTTGAACACAATCTAACCCCTTGGTCATCCATGCATGAGCCTCTACTGGGGAGAAGCTAGTATAGGCCCAACTCATGCAAGTATGGGGCTGAAATCCATATTTTGCATTATTAAGGGTAATATCTGCCTGGACCCATGCCCAGGCTGTACTGTTGGAAAATATAGCAAAGTAACTCTTAGCCTCTGTAGGAGGCAATACAGTTTTCATAATAACAGCTACACATTTACCAGGTAAGCCTGATTTAATAAACTCCACTATTTCATTTGCTGAGTATTTTCTCACTAGCCAGGGCTCTGCTTGACAGAAAGCAATAAGAAAGCACACAATATATACAATATAATTAATATTTAAACCTGTTTGAATCCACTCAGTTGCTTCATCACGAGCTACCTGATGTTTTCTGAAGACTACCACTGCCTTCACATCCACACCTGTGTGGTGCAACTTCCTAGTTGCATCTACAGTGAATTGATAACCAAGCCATTGCTTAGCTTGTGCTAGGCTAAGGCCCGTGCTTCTCCATTTGATGATGCCTTTGAGACTAATCTATCATCTTCTCAGACCTGAGCATATGTTTTGTCAATCTCATAGGCTTCCAGGTCTCAAAACAGCTTTTGGCAAAGCATCAGTTCTTTCACCTGCTTGGGGCTCAGATTCACTTCAAGATTTTCCAGCTGTGCCCTGCTGACTTCAAGCCAATCAGGGTCAACTTCAATTTTGGATGAATCAGAATCTGGTCCGATTTGAGGGGCACCTCCTCTACCCCTCGCTTTTGCTCCTGCCGCTTCAAGACAATTCTCAATCTTGTTGTCAGCCAGGCGCTCCTCCCAATTGCCCAAAACGCCCCCGCCAGGCCCAGCTCTCAACGGGCTTTGGTAAGGCGCGCTCCCCCTTGCCCTTTGCTTTCTTTCCTCCCCACTGATGTCTCCGTTCATCGTTTTGATGATTTTGCTTAAAATTTACTGCGTAAACGCTATTTGTAGACTTTGATTTCACTTTTTGATTTTGACTCAAAAGTGACGCTTAGTAAAGAAAGATTTTACTTACTTTACTTTTAAGTTAAAGCTAATTTGAAGACACGTATATTTCTATAACGATTAAAATTCATGCTCTCAATAGAAAATGACCATATTATAAAGCTATGATAATTTTTACGCTTCTACATAAAGGATACATAAACTTAGATAAATAATATAGTTTCGAATATTCTTGTATTACTAAAGGAAATATATATCCTATTTGAGGTACATGTAACTATCATTTCTAAGGTTGTATTTTAGACCATTCCTTTGAAGGTACCATGAAATATGTCACTAAACACATTAAGATTTCATGTGTTATTTATAAAAAATACTTTCAACCAAGATTTGATTTTAGAGTTTGTATGCCAGAGCGACACAGGATTTCTTTTAGCGAATTTAATCGAATGTCCACTTTATTACAGACGCTTTCCCACAAGCCAAGTTTTATAAATTGACAAACTGTCAGTTTGGGATTTACCAATAAAAACTTGTTATTATTTACAGAAAGCCTTCCAAACAAGGTTTGGCGATCGGACTTCCATGTCTTATCATGCCAGGGCTATCGAGATTTGCTTCGGCCTATGGTGATTTTATTTGGCTTCTTTGCTCCTTTCCAGAGTGAAGTTGTCACCGACACCATTGTCAGTTTCGGACTGCCAACCAGATTTTCATATAAAAACAATCAATTATTAAGAAATACATAGCCTTACTGTTATCCAAAATCATTACATGTTTTTAGAGAATTTACTTGCCTTTATTCTATACTTCTGCAAGATAATATACATATTTTTCATTCTCTCTACCTCGTTCCTAAAACTTTCTAGTGCTTATGATTTTGAAATGGCAAATAAGAAATAATATCAATATACACAGATATCTTAATGTCTTAATCATTTGTTCCATCTTTTATAATTTGCAAGTAGCCAGATAAAAACTTATAACTTCATTACCTTTGTATTTATTAAGTTTACATGACAAAAAATACGGTGATAAAATTTATAATTTCATCAAGGATTCTAGTTTAAAACATGATTATAATCTGAGTTTTGACTTTCAAAAGCCAGTTAAGGATCCAACTGAACATTTGACTACCTGTTAGCACTATATCTCACAATATGCCAGGGTCACCCAAGAAGGTTGAACTCAGTTAGACCAAAGGTAGCTATATAGAATAATAAGAAAGCAGAAACTTGATCAAATTTGGCTTTAACTATTAGTACAAAAAATATATGAAAATAATATAAACAAATAACAGTTTGTACAAAATTATAAGTAAGTCTTTTTGTACTGCAACAAGTTCTACATTGTCATGAATATTGATTTCCTCCTACCATAGGCAAAGACACAAGACATGAATCAAACTCTGGTTGGCCTGGCCCGCAGCTGCCAGCCCCAAGGGCCAGACACCCAGCTGCCCATGTTTTTTGAGGCTCAAATACTCTTGTATTTGATCCAGCATTTATCCTGCTAATGAGAGTTCCCCTGTTAGTTTTCCCAAAGTTGCCTCTAAGACAATACAGAGCCACCACTTCTATATGGATGTGACATTTTCAACAGTTAGCTTATTGGTAATAATCTCAAGTGAGGCAGCCATTAAAACAAGCACTGAAAACTGCAGCCCATTCATCACTGAAAAGAGTACCAGCTAACAGACCTCTCCCAAAAATGACATTATAGAATAGAGGACTTGTACTGTCCTTTTACTTGATTTCATCAATGAAAAATTGTCTTTCTCCAGTGTCATTTCACTGCTTCAGCCCACAGGCAGCCTACCTATCCACCTATCCAATTTTTTAAATACCTGTCTCTTAAATTCTTAATCTCTGAAAGTAAAGCCTGGTGACAAAGAAGTATATGAACCTGCAAACCTTACATCAGGCTTTATTGCCATTCTGAATTAAAAGTGATATAAACCATTAGTTTACCCAGTTGCTACCATATTTTATTTTGGCTATCTGTCATTTGAGCACAATCTCTTTTGGCCCAGGCAACTCTCTAGCAGCCTGCTCACCAGCCATTCTATCAGAAGTTTTACAGCCCCCTGTTTCACCCTACATACCAGTCAATTTTACAGAATATTACCTAAAGCCAGAATATATTGTTGTCTGACTTCTTGGCCTGTACCAGAAAACATACCAGATTTAATTGTAAAGATATCTGACACATCACTGAGCCTAAGTTGCTTAAAGTCAAATACAACTATTTTTCTGGCTACCAAGTCATCATAAAACCAGCTCTCATACAAAATTCAGCTATATTTCTGCCTATAACATTTCTAAAAAAAACTCAAGAAAGCTATTTGAGATCATGTACATTCCTCTTTTGGGGATAATTAATACTATGATCCCTGCTACTGGCCTTGATCTTGGATGAGACAATTCATTTTCTACACATTCAAGTTAGCATCAGTCTTTTGGATAGCCTTGCCTGCCAGCACAACTTATTCCTACTTGTGATGGGCCAGCTGCACAAGGTTGGTACTCTGAAATGCATAATTTTTCTTTAAAAAGTATATGAAAGCTTTAAAACTCAACATTGTAGATGTAAAAACTATGATAAATTTAATTTAAAATAAAACCATGACCCTTAGTTGCAAGTATATTGGTTTTTAAAATGACCTGGTGCACAACCAGATGGAAAATTTATCCACTTCTAGCACTATGGTTGTCACTTGACTAACAAAAAGAAACCTGATTTTTGATTTCACACATGATCATTTCAGAATATAAACCCAAACTATTAACAAAAAAATATCACACTACTTGTCAGGGAACCAACCCTGACTGGCCAGCTCGCTAGCATTTGGGAACTGGCGGGTCGCGGACTGGGTGGGCAGGGCCCACCAAAGGATTGATGCTAACTTAATGAGGTAGGGCATTAACTTGCCCACTCACAACCACAGACTGGCAGCGGGGACAATAGTATCTATTACTCCCGTGAGAGTAATATACACAATTCCAAAAAGCTTGTTGGTATGGTCCAAGGAGAGTTCAGCGGCGGAGGCAGGCATTGGTTTGGGGGTGACAGGTGGTTCCATGTCCATTTGGTAGGCAGGAAGAAAGTTGTATTTATCTCTGAACAGGCGGGGTTTGGTAACATACCAAGGGCCTTTTTGGTTGTATCTGGTTAACTCTGTAGTTCTGGCCAAGGGATCCCGGGCTAGTATGTTGTTGGCGGTGTAGTCCTTGTACTCAGGCTTTAAGGGGTACTCTGTGAAATGAACAGGACCAAAGGGAGCACCAGGCGGGCAGTACATAGCTGGCAGGCTGGCAGGGGGGGTCAGATGATCTTCAAGTTAACTGCAGATGACAAGAATAAAATACGGCAATAATTGGGGAAACCAATATCTCATAACCTTTATTTAAAAATGATAATGAGGGTTGATCTCAGCCTGGAAGGTATTTATACCACACTGCCAGGCTTCACTACCTGGTTGGGTTTTCTGAGCTCAGGCGGGTTGGCATTGGGGGCCTCAGATGACAGTGTGGCGCTCAGCACTGGCGGTTTGCCACTGGCCGCTTTGGGATCAGAAGACTTCAAATCCTTCTGTTTGTCAATTTGGGTATTGGGTGCCTCCTTGGGTTCAGTGCCTCACCCGGGACTTTGGGGGAGTCTGAAATAACTCTCATGGAGAAACTTGTGTATTTTACCGAGCAAACCGCTGGTGTCAGGCGTTGGCACCTCAGGGAAATTCTCAGCATTTTGCACTGGCAGTTTGCTTGCAGAATCCTGCAGGACAGCTAAGAGTTTGGGTCCTGGCGGGCTGGTAACAACTTTATTGAACAGTAGTGGGTTATTGGGTTTCCAGCCCATGAGTCTGGCGGTCTGCTAAGGGTTTTGCCCAGGGTTTGACTCTGGTTCCATATTTTGAGATTTAGGAGCATCTGAATTGACATTCCTGACACTACTGATTCATACTCCTCTACTATATACCCCAAATGATACCATAATAAATACATCTTTCTCTTTAAATCTTGCTTTCCCTAAGCCTTTTTGCAACAAAAGCATATTGTTGCAACTAAATTAGACTTAGTTTAGTACTTAGGAAAAATGAAGAAAGATAAAAGTACAGGAGATAAAAAATGAATTTGGGATAATATAATCTTTACTTTGATAGAGAGCAAATACTTATACTGTAGTGAGAAGCCATTAGTGCCATAGAATATGGATCAGTTCTGTTTTAATAAGTGAATTTAAGAGCTCATTGATACTTGAATAGATTGAGTTAGGCCCAATATAAAAATATGGATGTGTTATATATATGACAGGTTGGTAAAGAATAATAAAAGACCTAGAATGAGGTGTTTCTGCAAGCAGCCACTATGTATTAAGGGTTGCAGTGTCAACTGAGCTGGTTAACTCAGCCGTAAGTCTTATCCTTATCCCCTGACACACCTTGTCATTTTCTTGTTATAAATGAACTAGTTATAGTTCAGTATTTGGGTTGAATAAGACAACAGTCCCAAAAGATAACAGAAAAAAGATTAGCAATATGCTGATATTTGATAAAATACAGGAAATTTTTATGCCAGTATGGTGAGCCATTGCGATACTAAAAGGTGTGGTACAGGTTACATGTGTCACAGATGGCTTCATACTGGTTAGAATCACCAGCCCTCAAAAATCCAGGCACCAAGAAGCCAGGCCTAGGAAAGAGCCCCTAAAACATTATGCCAACATCAACAAAGCTATTGACTAGAAGTAGGTTGTGGCAAAACAGGTGAATATTTTGATAGAAGATAAAAAAGCTGTTTAAAGCTTTAAAACCAGAAATCAGATAATTTGGTGTTTTTAACCCCAAAATCAAAATATAATGTCATATTTTTTGGTCAACTCAGATAGTGCAGTTAAGAAAATTTCCCCTGATGATGCCAGTGTTCCATCCCAAACACTCATATGAGCTAGGTTGGAGCTCATAACTACTTCAGTAGTTTAATAAAACTATAAGTACAGTAGTTTGCAAAGCTGTGACACTAAGCAAAATCAACTCAGATTTAAACAAAATATAAGTGAACCCAAATCTATTGTTAATCAGTATAAATTCATTGGTTTTTAATTTTGTTTGCATCTGAGTTTATTTCATTTACATCTGGGTTGATTTCATTTACAGATGGGTTATTTTTGCTTAGCACCATAGCTTTGAAAACTATTGTAACAAAATAATCTTGACCTCTTCCTTTCATTGGTCCTTCATTACTTGTTGTCTTCCCCATTTTCTTCAACTTACTGAACTTATTAAGTTTAAGTGCTACACTGTTGAAGCTACTGCTTATTAAACATGGTCGAGTCTACCATTACATCTTACATTAAATTTTAATATCATGCAAAAAATTTAATAAGCTTAAATTTTCATACCATCATACCAAGCAAGGCTGTCTATAATAAATTGGTAAAAATTTAGCCTCAAATTTTTTCTTCAGACTTTTCAAACTTGAAGGAAGATATTAGATTTAAAAAGCAATATTTATATTTTTTGGGATCAAGGTAAATGAAATTATATTAAATGTTAGTATATTTGATGTAAAGTTTGAAAACAACAACTGCATGAGCTACATGTTATTAGGGGAATTGGAATCAATCTCGTTAGTTGATATTTTATGCCTAGTATCATGGATGTTGCATTTACGACGTTCTACTATTGAACTCGAGGCGTCTAAAAAAATATCTTATATCGCTCTGAATAGCTTACAAGGTCAAAGCATTATTCAACTTGTTTTAAGACCCATGTACTAAAAGGATAAATTATATTGAAGTTCAAAAAAGAAACTGAAGTATAAAAACATAAACTAAAGGAAAAGACTAGGAAAAAATCATTGTGCTAAAATTTTCAAAGTATGAAGAATTTAAGAGACGAAAATCGAGGCACAGAAATGATTGATAATAAAATAACCACCATAGGATTTAGTGTTATTTCGGACGAATTCAAGAGGATCAGAAAACTTAAGGTTAAGAAAAATTACTGAACAGGAAAAAATATATAAAGTAAATGTCCTTATAACATACAGAGTCCCAACAAAATCATACACGGCGGCGGCGAGAACGCTTGTTAGAACGAGAAGATTCTGCAGCAGCCTCAGAGCTTGAGTTAGATGTTGTGCTAATTTTGGAAACCGAACTGACGTCAGAGGCTGAACTATGTCTGCTGTTTGAGCTTGAATCAGACTCTGATCCAGAGCCTGAGCTAGATGAGCTTGAGGAGGAAGGAGATCTAAAATCAGAATGATCTAAAGTGCTGATTACCTTCTTGAACGCTTTCTAGAAGGTTTAGGCTTTACAGATTGTAAAACTGAAGAAAGAATCTTTTTGCTAAAGATGAGCAGTGGTATTAAACTTTTTTACCTTGTAGGGATTTCAAGAGGAGGTGCGATTGGGGCAAAAGGAACAGGATTAGCAAGCTGCTTTGTCCTTGAAGGGCGGTAAAGGTATTTTTGTTCATTTTTACATTCATAAGACTATAAAATAAGTAAATGAAAAGAAAAGCGGAGACTTACCCAGTGGCCATATTCATTACATTTCTTTGGAGACAAGATCAGCATATACCAAAATCAATCAATACCTGGCATTTAGGATTACTACTTAATTGTGCTTGAGCAGGACTGGGGCCTACCAGTTTTTTGTAATATCTAAGATGTATAAATATCCAGAAAGAATAGAAATATGAGGCATTTTAAATAATACTTTAAATAGTAACGTTGAGAATAAGAGTTTAATAAGCAAAAAAGATCATCTTAAAAGGTTAAAACAGTACGTACTTGCTTGATGGAAGATCATCTTTATTATATCTACTCATTTTAACTGGAGCTTTTTATTTTCAATGTAAAAATAAAATATAAGTTGAATACAACCAATGTAAGTCTGGGGTATAAAAAATATGATATATCGTTTGGAGGGTTCAAGTAAGCAAGAATGTCAAAATCGTGATTTGATAGGAGTCCTAAACTAGTGATAAAAATGTACCGGATTTTAATTTTGCGGCCAGGCCAAAACCGTGCTGCTGGTATGACTTGGACGTACTATAAAAGCCAATACCCCAAAGGTTGTCATGCTTAAATTAAACACAAAATTTAGTGTACAAAAAGCACTAAAAATAATTTTAGAATGAAGATTATATTCAATATTCAGTGATCTTTCATAAGTACCATAATGAAGTGCATTCATATTCTTTTAAGTCAATTTAATATAAAACTTTTACTTTTCTAATTGTAAAATCTTGGTGTGATAACCATCTCAAAAATGCCATCTCAAAGTATGCCTTTGATGTACCTGCTCTTCAGAGGACACCAAGGGGTGTCTTGGGTCAAAGCCAGATACCAACTGGGTTGGGGTGTTATGGAAGTAACAGTTTTGAAGCCCCAGGCGGGAATCAAACTCACGCCATGCCGCCAGGCGGGGCGAGCGGGTGGCAGGGATTCACCTGCACCTGGATTTGCTTCAAAAAGCAAAAATCCAGGTGTAGGAATCATTCCTGCCCTGGCTACAGTTACAGGCCCCATTCTGGGCCCCAAAAGCTACACCCAAGCCTTGGTGGGTTTGGCTGGGCCTGGGCAGGCTAATTTTAGCTGCCCAGTGCTCCCAGTTCAAGCCTACCCTCCATTTAGTAATTTGGGGTTCCCAATTAGGGACCCCTTTTTTAATCAAGTTCTTTGGGCTCAAGAGAGCCTGTAAGGACAGTCCCAGAATGGTGATCAAATTGGGGAAACCCCCCATGACTCCTGGAGCCAAACCTGTCAGAACCAATGACCAGTCAGGCAAAGATAGGCCACCAACAAGCCAAGCAACTGTTCCTGAAGACCCCAAAAATGACCATGAAGCAGCCAACCAACCAGCAAAACCTGAGATGCCAAACCATGCTACACAGATAACACTAGAAAAATGCCCAGAGGCACTTGCATGCGAGTAAGTATATAAGTCAGAAGCACCAAAAAAATTATGTATTGTCATTCTTACCAAATAAAGTTGATATGAACCTTTGGTTCACCAATCTGCTTTCTTACATACTTTTGATACTTTTCCATCTGCAATAACCAAAGCATCAGTACTCATCCTCAAGGATTGATAGCCAAGCATCAGTTGACAAAACTGAAGCCTTTGATTACTATTGCCCCCCTGATGTCCATTTGGCCTTGTGTACTTCACTGAGTATCCCCACAACCCTGATCACAAACCCTGGACCTTGGAAGACTTGCAGTGGTACACCTGCCCAGACGCTCCCAAGGAACCATATCAAATTTTCTATGATGTCAGAGAAATCACTATATACCCTTTGATCTTCAACAGGAAATACAAAAACCCTGCCGCCTACTTGATCCCAATGGAACCACCCTAAAGCCCAAACCAACCATCTCAACCCCATCCACTTCTGATGCTGCTGGCCAGAGTAGTCAATTCCTGAGAATGCTATACCTGGCGCTCACAGGATTGATTGATTCTGCCTTGCCAGCAGCCGGACCTTGGGCTGTGGCTGGAAAGGCCTTTTCCTACCTGGTAAAGTTAAGTCCCATCATCTGGTGGACCATACCGGTACCTGCCTCAACTCCTCCCTCACCTGCAGGAGCATTGCAGTACTCCTGGTATCCTGACATTGGGTGGCATCCTTCAAGTACACTAGTTTAGCTGAGAGGACATTATAGTGAGCTCACAAGCAAGCAAACTCTTTTAGCACCTTTCCTACTACTATCCTGACATCTTTTTTCATATACTTTCACATCTTCTTGTGTTAAGTCATTATGAGGCTGATGATACTCTTGAAACAGTCATGTGAATTCCCCTTGGAGAAATCTTTAACTATCAGAAACACTGTCAGAAATCCAAGTACTTTGTGAGAGGCAATATCAGGAATGGTATTTTTCTCTTTCTAAAACTCAAGAGTTGGGACAGTATTTGAACCCTGGCCAATGTGAGTCACAGGCTGCCAGCTCTGAGAACCAGACACCCACCCACATTTTTTGGGGATTGAATCTTCCAGGATTCAATTCACAGATGCCCATAGTTGCAAAGAACTCTGTGTAAAAATATCAGAGGTGGCCAAATAGGGAGGAAAAAGTCACTGTTGTTGGCCTGATGAGCCTGGCGTCCACCCCAACAGCCAATAAACTCCCTATTCACAAAAAGAATACTAACCAACAGGTTGCTCCAATAATTCTGCTTTGGAACAGAAGGGTCTTATAATTTTTCCATGTGAATTGACAAATGAAAGTCTACCCTGTAACAGTGCCATTTTGCCATGCCAAAACCCAGGCAACCCTTATGCCTTCCCGTCTGATTCCCCATTTCCCAATTATTAGACTCCCAACCATTGGGGTTAAAGTCTGGCAAGGGAGTACTATATGAGCTCCCAGATTCTGCGCCAGGGTTTATAACCATTTTAAAATAAAGGTTATAAGTTATTGGGATTTCCAATTATTTTTCTATTTTATATTAGCCTTCTTCTAGTTAACCACCTGTCACAAGTGACAAACTCCTGTCAACTATGATAATCAAAAGGCCTCAACTATGGGAGTCAAACCCTGACGCCCCGCGGGCTGCCAGCCCGCAGGGCCAGCCACCCGGCTGCCCGCAGTTTTTGGGGTTTGAATCAGAATCAGATTTGACTTTGGAGAATCTCCTGAAGTTTGATGAACCAAGTTTGCCTACAACAATGCCCCCTGCGCTAGAGGTTCCTGTTAACCCAACCAATCAACGGGCCAGGTTAGCCACAGACCCCAGAATAACCCGGGCCACTACAGAAGAAGAAACAAAGATACCTTCTATAAGAAGCGGGCCACCCAGAGATGACCTGTCCCGTGACCTGGTTAAGGAATTTGAGTGCTCTAGTTGCAAGTCAGCCAATGAAATAACCCCCGCAATTTTTGCCACCAAGGGCTGTGAGGACCTAGTAGATGGGGAAACCTGGGCCATGAAAATCTTTGAAAGTTTTGCCATGACAGATGGGCATACTTATACCCTGGGCCGCCAGGAAGATGCCCATTGCCATTCTTGCAATAAAGTGATATGAACCTTTGGTTCAACCAGATCATACCATACTTGTTATTAGTTTTACTTCATCTACAGTCTACTCCTTGCGGCCCCGTGCCCTGTGCCCACATACCCCAAGAAACTGCGGACCAGCCACCCAAACTTTACCGTCCACCAGGAGCTCCCTTTGGCCCAGTACATTTTACCGAGTACCCACCCAACCCGGCGTATTCAGAGTTTACTCTGGAGGAGATCCTCATCCACGACCCTGAAGCTAGAACTAGAGAGACTGAAACCGTATACAGAGAAGGCATCAAAATCACCATACCTCCTCTGCTATTCTGAGACAAGTATAATTTCCTGCCCGCATATTTGGTTCCAATGACGCCACCCCTCACCCCGCGGCCCAACCGCCCGCAAGAATCTGTTGCCACTGATGAATCCACTTCCACCCAAATATTTGGGGTGATGTATATCACCCTCACTGGGCTGATTGATTCCATGGTGCCTACGAGCGGACCTTGGGCAATCCTTGGAAAATTGTTATCTTATATTGTAAAGTTAGCCCCAATCCTGTGGTGGGCTCTCCCTGCTGGGCCCGCAGGCTGTCTGCCCGCAAGTTCTCAGGAACCCCCCACAGGTTGGATTCCTGACATTATGGCAATCTACCTCAAACACGGTAACCTGGGCCCCAAGATGTTGTTAACTCTTGGGGCATCTTGTATGCTATTTTTATTGATTTCAGCTTACTATGCGTACAAGTTAGCTACCAACCTGATCACCGCAGTGACCCAACACCAAACCAACCCCAAACAGAAAGACACACTGCCTGGCAAGGAGAAGACCAAGACCCCAAACTTGCAGGTGCAGAACATCATAGTAAACCAGACCACGACCCGGGTAGATATGCCCCAGATGGGGAAGCTCACCCTAGAAGAAGCCAGAAGAGCAATGCCAGTCCTCCGCCTCCATTTTCAAGCCAACACAAACTCATACTCCAACAACACCAAGAAGGTCCTTGGAGTAGCCTCCATGCTCTCCGGCAATGCCCTGGACTGGTTTGGGAAAGCAACTGCCAAGGACGCTGAGTTCTGCCTAGACTACTCCCAATTTGAGAGCAAACTGATGGCCACAGGCAACAACCAAGATACCCGCCACCACGCCCTAATCAGCCTACTGGACATCCAACAAGGACCACAAACTCTGCAAGCTTACACCAATGAGTTTTTGAAGTTGAAGGCCAGAACCCAACTTGAGGACAAGTTATCAGCTATCCTGTACCGCAGAGGAGCCTGCCCTGCCCTGAAGGAGCTCCTCAAGCACCACCCACCTACGCTTGGCCTGGATGAACTACTCCTCTTGTGCAGAGGGTTGAGCCTCAACCAAGAAGGTACCTCCTCCTCCACCCAGCGCGTGAACCAAGCCCAGACACCCAGCAGACCTGGGATGTCTCCAGATGAACTACAGCATCACTACCACAAAGGCTTGTGTTTCTATTGTCATGAACCTGGGCACCTTACCAAGGCTTGCCCCAAGAAGAGTAACTCCTCAGTTTCCTTGGCGCAAATAAACACCTCTACTCAATCTTATAAGTTTATCCAAGTTGAAGCCAAAACACTCACAACATCCCAGACTGTGGGAGCCTTCATTGACACTGGAGCAGAAGAAAGTTTCATCAACGCCACTCTTGCCGAGGACCTTGGACTGAAGGCCACCAATGAAAGCGTCAAAGTAATCATGGGGAACAGTTCTCATGACCTGGGTTTCAGGTGTGCTACCAAATTGCCCCTGAAAATTGGGCAGAACTTGTACCCAGCATTTCCCATCATCCTGAAAGGACTTCCCCACCCCCTGATCCTTGGGGACTTGTGGTCACAAAGACACGGCGCTATTCTGAACTTTTGAAATCAAATGGTTGCCTTGAAAGGAGACAATTTGTTTGATGTGGTACCGTTCCAGTTGGGCCCAACAAGCAAGAAACCTGATACACTCCTGACCCTGAGATTGGAACCCAGCGTGGGATGCCTACCTGCCCCTTTAGAGAAGTGGAGCCACGTCTTCAGTGAGGAAGCAGCAACCCAGCTCCCCAGCCACTCCATCTATGACCACGTCATTGACCTGCTACCTGGGACTCAACCACACCACGGCCCCATATACAGCTGCAATCACCACAAACAAGCAGCACTGAAGGCTTACCTGGAGGACATGACAAAAAAGGGTTTCATCTGGGTGTCTAAAAGCCCTTGCTTGTCGCCCATGCTGTTTGTAGGGAAGAAAGACGGCAGGATGCGTCCCTGCGTAAACTACCAGAAACTAAACAACATCACTGTAAAGAACCGCTACCCCATTCCCAACGCTGACAACCTTTGTGACGTATTGACAGGAGCCCAGGTGTACTCAAAGATTGACCTGAGAGACGCCTTCAACCAAATCAGAGTCAAGGAAGGAGACAAATACAAAACGGCCTTCAAAACCAGATACAGTTTGTACAAATACCTAGTGATGCCATTTGGGTTGTGTAACGCCCCAAGTACTTTCCAAAGGATGATCAACTCAGTCCTAGGCAAGTACCTTGACCAATTCTGTGTGGCATATTTGGACAACATCCTCATATACAGCAAATCACATGAAGAACACCTCAAACACCTTGACCTGATACTGAACAAACTCTCACAGGCCAACCTACACGCCAAGCTAAAGAAATGCAAGTTCTTTCAGCCTGAGGTCAAATTCCTGGGATACATGGTGAAGACTGGCGGGTTTGCTATGGCGCAGGATAAAGTAGAAGCAATCACAGCCTGGCCAGTCCCCAAGTGCAGGAAGGATGTCAGAAGTTTCCTGGGGCTAGCAAACTACTGCCGGGATTTCATCCAAAAATTTTCTCACATCACCCTGCCCCTGACCCGCCTGTGCTCTGACAAGGTTGCCTTTGTCTGGACCCCTGAGTGCACCGCTGCCTTTGAGACCCTGAAGCTTGCCTTCACCTCTGCCCTGGTTCTTGCCATGCCTGACCCTGCTAAACCTTTTGTGCTGGAGACAGATGCGTCCAACTTTGCGGTGGGTGGGGTCCTTCTTCAGGAAGGAGGGGATGGTATGCTACATCCTGTAGCATATTACTCCAAGAAGATGCTACCAGCTGAAGGGAACTACCCAATATACAATAAGGAGATGTTAGCTATAATGAAGACACTGAAGCATTGGCGCAGATACTTGTGCGGCGCTGAACACCCAGTAAAGGTTCTGACAGACCACAAGAACTTAGTTTACTTCTTCAAACCACGCCAGCTGAACCAACGACAGGCTAGATGGGCCTTAGAACTGGCTGATTACACCTTGACCATAGACTACAAGCCAGGAAAGGTTAACATTGTGCCAGACGCCTTGAGCAGGAGAGCCAACCTGATCCCCTCCTCTGCAGAAATCAAGGACTGCAACACCCATACCCTATTAGACCCTGCCAGCTTAGGAATACAACTGAAGTACTTAAAGATTGCCGCCAGCAAACCCAATGTGATAGGAGCTCAGAAACAAGATACATACTCAATTGAGCTAGTCAAAACCCTGACAAAGGACCCGGACTGCCATCACTCAAAGAAAGAATACTCCCTGAAAGGTACTACCCTGCTGCTCCACAACAGAATCTATGTACCCAAGGGCCACACCCAAACAAATGTATTGATTGACCACCATGACTCAGAGATGGCCGGCCACCCTGGTAGACACAAATCCCTCTCAAGTATCAAGCGGAACTACACGTGGCCAGGCATGGACAAGGAAGTAGCTGCATACATCAATGGTTGTGAAACCTTTGGAAGAACCAAGACACGTTGCTCAAAGCCAGAAGGACTGCTGAGACCTCTGGACATCCCCGCGGGTCCCTGGAAGTCAGTGTCAATGGACTACATAGTAGAACTCCCCCCTTCAAAATCCTTTGACGCAATTCTAGTAATGGTTGACTGTTTCACAAAAATGTCCTACTTCATCCCAACCACTACCCACTGCACAGCAGCTGAGACTGCCAGATATTTCCACAACCACATCCTGACACAACACAGCACCCCAGAAGAAATCATCACCGACCAAGGACCCCAGTTCATGTCCCACTACTGGACCCAAGTGATGAAAGACCTTGGAATAAAACGTTGTGTGTCAACCTCCTACCACCCACAGACAGACGGACAAACCAAACGGGTCAACCAGATCTTGGAACAATACCTCCAATGCTACGCCAACGCAGACCAGGACAACTGGGCAGAGATGCTACCCATGGCACAATACACCTATAACAGCAAAGACCACACATCCACGGGTATGTCTCCCTTCAAGGCCAACTACGGATTTGACCCATCTTGGGACCCTAGTATTGGTAGCAAGGAACAGAATACTGCAGGACAAACCTGGATCGAACAAATACATACCACCCAAGAAACCTGCCTCAGAAACCTGACTTGCGCTGTTAAGACCTACAAGGCGTTTGCCAATAAGAAAAGAGTCCCCGGGAAACCTCTGGAAGTAGGTGATGAAGTGTACCTCAACTCTCGGAACGTTCCCCTACATGTACCCAGTAGGAAGCTAGCACACCGCTGCTGTGGCCCTTACAAGATCACAAAGCAAATAGGAGAAGTGGCATACAAACTAGAGCTACCACCTACTTGGAAAATCCACAACGTCTTCCACTGCTCACTGTTATTCAAGAAAGAAGGAACCTCCCTTCCCCACCAGAAGATCAAGACCAAACCCCCACCCATCCAGGAGGGACGCTCAACCAAATACAAAGTAGAGTACATCCATGGACACCGCCTCCACTACAAGATCCCACAGTACTATGTCAAATGGGTGGGTTATCCACCCAAAGAAAGCACCTGGGAACCAGTCTCCAACCTACCCAACACACAAGGAGCCATACAGCAATACTTGGAAAAGAGAACCAGGAAGGAGGAGGGCAACAGGGGAGAAGGGGATGATGTCAAAAGTGACAAACTCCTGTCAACTATGATAATCAAAAGGCCTCAACTATGGGAGTCAAACCCTGACGCCCCGCAGGCTGCCAGCCCGCAGGGCCAGCCACCTGGCTGCCCGCAGTTTTTGGGGTTCAAATCAGAATTGGATTTTACTTTGGAGAATCTCCTGAAGTTTGATGAACCAAGTTTGCCTACAACAATGCCCCCTGCGCTAGAGGTTCCTGTTAACCCAACCAATCAACGGGCCAGGTTAGCCACAGACCCCAGAATAACCCGGGCCACTACAGAAGAAGAAACAAAGATACCTTCTATAAGAAGCGGGCCACCCAGAGATGACCCGTCCCGTGACCTGGTTAAGGAATTTGAGTGCTCTAGTTGCAAGTCAGCCAATGAAATAACCCTCGCAATTTTTGCCACCAAGGGCTGTGAGGACCTAGTAGATGGGGAAACCTGGGCCATGAAAATCTTTGAAAGTTTTGCCATGACAGATGGGCATACTTATACCCTGGGCTGCCAGGAAGATGCCCATTGCCATTCTTGCAATAAAGTGATATGAACCTTTGGTTCAACCAGATCATACCATACTTGTTATTAGTTTTACTTCATCTACAGTCTACTCCTTGCGGCCCTCAGCCCCTGTGCCCACATACCCCAAGAAACCGCGGACCAGCCGCCCAAACTTTACCGTCCACCAGGAGCTCCCTTTGGCCCAGTACATTTTACCGAGTACCCACCCAACCCGGCGTATTCAGAGTTTACTCTGGAGGAGATCCTCATCCACAACCCTGAAGCTAGAACTAGAGAGACTGAAACTGTATACAGAGAAGGCATCAAAATCACCATACCTCCTCTGCTATTCTGAGACAAGTATAATTTCCTGCCCGCATATTTGGTTCCAATGACGCTGCCCCTCACCCCGCGGCCCAACTGCCCGCAAGAATCTGTTGCCACTGATGAATCCACTTCCACCCAAATATTTGGGGTGATGTATATCACCCTCACTGGGCTGATTGATTCCATGGTGCCTACAAGCGGACCTTGGGCAATCCTTGGAAAATTGTTATCTTATATTGTAAAGTTAGCCCCAATCCTGTGGTGGGCTCTCCCTGCTGGGCCTGCGGGCTGTCCGCCCACAAGTTCTCAGGAACCCCCCACAGGTTGGATTCCTGATACAACCAGTTCTTTCATCCTGCTAGCCCCACTGCCCACTGTCAGGGCCCAAGGGCTCCAAACTCTGATCCATTTAAACTATATTCTAAGAGAGGTCCTTTATTTATTATTCAGACCAAGAATGGTCACAATGGGGAAAAAGGGAACTATGTTCTTTTTATACCATTTACATTGGACTTTGAGATTCTTCCAGATTCTTCCTGAAGGTCCTTGTCTTGCTATCTGGAGGGTTATGCTAAAAATTTAAGACATCAGCTGACTAATTCTAATCATATTCCTTTGGCCAGATTTGAACTTTGCGCTTTGCCTCAGTTGGTCATCTAAAAATACTTTGGATAGATTTTCCTCATCTGGGGCTTTTATTTGAGAGTAAGAACGTCCAAAACTGATCACTGGAAGCTGAGATATGATTGGATTTGCCCACTCACTAATTGTTTCTTGTCTTGATTTGAATTCCAATCTTGCAATCATTTCAGGACATATTGACAGGGTTTTTGAACTCAGATCTTTAAATTGCCATAACTTTTGATCTAGGGTACCTAAGGAGATCATCAAGGTAGATTTCTGATAGCAAAAAGTAGCTTTATCAATCCAAGCTTTTAAAACGTGACTTTTTAAAGCTAACATGTCATGGCAGGTCATGACACCCACAGTTTTCTGTCTGCAAGGTGCTCCTTATGGGCCTGTCCACTTTACTGAGTACTCACTGAAGCCCAAGCACAGTAATTTTCAAACCTGTTGAGATAAACAAAAAATCTCATTCAAAAAGTTAAAACAACTCAGTATAAAAACAAAATCAGAAAACAAGGCATTTATATTACATACAATAGATTTGAATTCATTTTGCTTTTTCTTTTAGACTGAGTTATTTTGTTTTTAGACTGAGATTTTTTGTTTATCTCAACAGGTTTGAAAATTAATGTAGAAAATACACCACTGAGATAATGTTAGCAAGCAACTCTTTGGCCTTTACTAAGAAGTTGACCAGATTTAACTGAAAAGACATCTGTCACATTACTGAACCCTGCTTGTTCAGAGATAAATATAACTTTCTCCCTGCCTACCAACTAAGCATTGTGCCTCCTCTCACACCCAAACCTATGCCTGTGTCTTCTGCCAACCTTCCCTGTAAGAAACACCATTTTGATTCTTATATTAAAGCAAGGTCAAAAGCAGGAATCAAACTCTGGTCCCACAATCTGTAGCCTGCCAGCCTAGAGGGCCAAGGGCCCAGCCATCCACATTTTTGGGATTGAATCTATAAGTGATTTGATTAAAAGTCCACTGTAAGGTCTTGTCAATAATGGCGTAAGGTTGTAAAATTAAGCGTGCAAAGCATTCAGGTTAAGATTTAAAAGGTAAAAAAAGGTAGGAACAGTCTGGAACATAAATTTAAAGAATCTGGTCAAAAACTTGTATTGGGTCACAAAAGGTGTAATAGAGTTTAAAACCCCCAAACAAAGAATATAAAACAAGGTATTTAATAACATTCTATTAGTAACTAAGGGAATATTGATATTGAGGTATTCTTCATCAACAAATTGATACAAATAATTATTAAAGAATTCCTTAATAGGAAATAATGGATACAACAAGCCTAAGTCTTGTTGTTTAACAACTTTCATTTTGAACTAAGGGGAAAAAGTGTTATTACTAACTAATATTAAAAAGATAAAAGAAAAATTCTTATTTTTTTAAAAGATTGAAGGAAAGAAATTACTCAGAATTTTGGCTTAAAGCCTGCTCTTCACAAGCTCTTTATTTATAGGAAAAGTTATCTCAGTTGAACAATGATAGGCATAGGTCAGCAACAACCAAGAGAAGAGACAACTGGAGAAAAATAGGAACATAACCTGGAGGAGTAGGGGGAACAGAAGTACAGCAACAGCTGCAGATTAGCAATGTAAGCTGGCAAAGAGCGGGTGATTACATAACAGGAGTTGCAAAAAGTAAACAAAGTCTAAAGAAAATCTTCTAAATAATAATAGAAAATATAAAGCTATCTAAATAACAAAGAGAATAAAAAGACAATGGCTGTTCAAAGCGCAAATAAATATAAACACAAAGGTAATAGCTTTAAAATACTTAATTATTAACTTTCTACTTAAAATTTCATCATTGAAAAATAAAGAAAGATTAAAAATAAAGAATAAAATAAATACTAAAGAGCATCCCCTTTAGGACAGGGCATGACACCCACAAATTGAAGGAGTTTCACTGAAGTCAGAGAGGATTGAAGCCAAAAGCACACCACCTAAAGCCTAGACCTATTCAGAAGCAGTTGCTTGCTAAATGGGGATTTTGGAGAAATCTAAACTTATGGCTATCAATCACAACCAGTAGGAATCATCCCTCAGAGTTGAGGCTAGTGTACTGTAAATGCAGAACCTAAACAGAAAAATGCGGGATTGTCAAATCCTTGGTCCAAATTTTGAATCACTTTTGCAGGCAACTCAGCTGAGTGAAAAGTAAAATATTAAATAAAATCAATCATTTAGTTTGATTTTTTTGATTTATTTAAATTAGCAAATTTTGAATCTCTTGAGCAGATAACTCAACTAACAAAAGACAAAACTCAGCAAACAAATACGGGGTACATAAATCAGAAATTTGGTATTCTAATGTACAATTTGAGATTTCCTGTATGTCAAACAAATCATAGACATCATGTAAAAATTAACAAATCTGAAATTGCGGGATTGTCAAATCCAAGAACCAAGTTTCAAATCATAATTGTGAGGAATTTGAAATAAATATAATTTATGAGTTTCTCAAAAAGGATGTTAAAGGATCTAGAGTGGATTTGTACTGATTTCTTTTAGGAATCACATGCATTCTCAAAAATCACCCTATTCCAGTTTAGGACAGCTAAAATTTAGATAATATTCACAAAATTAACATATATAATAATAAAATTGACTAAAATATACATTCCTCTTCTTGATTAAAAAATTATAATAAATTTTTTATTTTGTCTTCTTCCAACACCAACAAAGTCAACAAGCTGTTCCCTGGCCTTGAAAAAATCATGCAGGGCTACACTGAGTCTCTTAACGGTGAAGCCTATGTCTATGACCACTCCCAACCCGCAGGCCCCTCTGCAAGCACTACCCAGGAGTGTGTTCTTTTTCCCGCGTCCTCAAGCATGACCCTTTTTGCCCATCACGCATAGGCAGCTGCCAACCCAGATCACATATCAACACTAGCACCTGGAATTGATCAAGTGAGCCATGGGGCCACCAATGGAAGCCAGAATCCAGAAATAGCCAATCAGATGGCACTGTCTGGTTCTCAAGGCAGACACACCCCACCTCCAGCCAATCAGCCTGGCAGACGCAGAAGAAAATTAATCACTCTGGAGATTGTTCTTGAAATGGTTAAAAAGCAAGGGATGCTTATGTCCATTGGGGAAATTGCGGCCGCAATGGGTTTTGCAAAGTCCACTGTGGCTGCAACCCTACAAGCCCATGCCAACTGTGGCCCCCTACCAAAAAGACCCCAACTGGTGCCCGTACTTCAACCAAAGGTAACACAGCCCACCCTCTCATGATGGCTATTATGGAACGTGACCTGCAGATGCCCCTAGTCCAGGTACGTCTCCAGCTGGGACTCCACGGCATCTTCACCAACAAAAGAATGGTGAATTTGTGGATGCACAGAGTAGTGGTTGCTGCCAGAATCCTATCCAATCAGGTTCTTGGTGGCCCCAGTTTGGTGGATACCAACCCATACAATGCAACCATTATTAATTTTATAAAAGGAAGGGCAATGAGGGCCTGTAATGACGTCATCTTCCTGTCATACGCTAAGATCTTGGCCAGTATCTACAACTTTGGAGAGAAGTGTATCCAGTCTGACGTGTACAAGCGCGGCCCAATATTGTATTGTTTTGTTGGGGTTTTATTGGCAGTTTCCCCATTGGGCGTCAATTATTACTTGGAAATATTGAACACTGCAGATGGGTATGCCTACCAGACAGAGCTCAAGGCCATGCTGGAGGAGTGGGCCACAAAAACTCTGTGCACACAGTTGTACTGAGTGCTGAGATGGAGCAGCAGGAATGGGCTACCCAAGAAATCAGGGCTGTGGGGTATACATGTTGGTCCTACCCCATCAACCAGCCAACATGTATCTTGCAGATGTGTGTCTCTATAATTTTGGTTCTGCACTCAGGCGCTTAAAGCCTGCCACATACAATGAACTATGCACCCAAATTGATAAGGGTTATGAGCTTTTCCCTTCTGTGTCTGTCAAGGACTTATTTGATCTCATCATCTTCTATGCAAGTGATAGTGATAAGTCCAGAAAGGACCCCACCTCCCCCACACCAGTCCATCCGTTTTGTCAAGCCAGTATACATGACAGAAGAAGAATTTGAGCAATTGAAGCAAACCGCTCTTGCTTCCCCTTCCCAGTCAACAAGCCCTGCCTCCCCAACCCCCATCAAGCCACCCACCTTTCAACCCTGACTCCCAAGCCACTACCAACCCCCCACTATCTCTGATACCATCCCTTTCACAGGCGCAGATGAAGGCAATGTTCATTCCACCCATTCCCTCTCCTTCCCGTCCTTTGATTAGTAAATAAATCTTTTATTTGTGACAACTTATTAAAATTAATATCTTTCTTTCAATTAAAAATTAATAATATTTTCTTTTTTCATTATCAACATTTCTCATAATTAATACAATGTTGTACATTTTACAAATAGCTTAAAATTATTAGCATACATATTTTTCATCATTATTAATAAATTAAAGACCATAAATGTAAATATTGCATTAGAATATAGCAATTAGACGTCAACTCTTGATATTTTGATATTATGTGCATAACTCAATGCATTTTGTTTAATAAAATACATTGTAAACTTGGCCTTTTTTCATTGTAATTTATTGAAATGGATTGTGTTTATATTAGAGAGCCATTAACTCTTAGTAAAAATATTAATACATAGTGCATTTTACAGCCTGTATATTTACCTATTGGTAATAATTCTATAAACTTTTCAGTTGTATTTTACGAGGTAATAATAGTTAATTTGTTATAAATTACAGTTTACTATCATTAATTGGCTGATTTTCTTTGCTGTGGCAATTGCGTAAATATCAGAAAATGCACAATTGCCACAGCAAAGAAAATCAGTCAATTAATGACAATAAACAGTAATTTATTAGCACATTATATTATTATTACCTTGCAAAATCTAACTAAAAAGTTTATAGAATTATTACCAATAGGTGAATATACAGGCTGTAAAATGCATTATGTATCAATATTTGTACTAAGTGTTAATGGCTCTCTAATATAAACACAGTCCATTTCATTAAATTATAATGGAAAAGGCCAAGTTTACAATGTATTTTATTAAACAAAATTCATTGAGTTATGCACATAATATCAAAATATCAAGAGTTGATGTCTAATTGCTATATTCTAATGCAATATTTACATTCACTGTCTTTAATTTAGTAATGATGATGAAAAATATTCACGTGTTGAAGGTATTACTATAAAAGTCAGTTTTTTGATGTAATCCAAACAAAATGTCAAATATCTATAGCTTAATAAACAAATTAGAGTCAGTCCTCTAAAAGGTTGTCAAGCTTGAATACAACATAAGGGAATTCATGGTAAATCAACTGGGAAATGAGGGAAGAGCCTTGGTCCAGAAAAATGAAACTGTAAAAAATAGCCTGGGAACAATGGTCAACAAAGAACACAAAGAAATATTTTTAAATCTTCAAAAGGAAATACTCAAGAAGTTAGATTTCAAAAGTGAAAGTTACAACTTGTGAGAATTTGCAAAAACTGTCACAAATGACAAACTGTTATCAACTATGCTTATTGAAAGGCCTCAACTACGAGATTTGAACCCTGGCTCTCTGCGGGCCACCAGCCCGCAGTTTTTTGGGCTCAAACCAGAGCAGGATTTGACTTCAGAGAATCCTTTGAAGCTTGAAAAATAAAATTCACCTACATCAATACCTCCCACACCAAAGGCTCCTGACAACTCAACCAATCAGTGGGCGGGTCCAGCCACAGATCCTGGGATAACTCAGGCCCACACAGAAGGGAAAAGCAAGAACCTTCCCATAGAACGCAGGCCACCCAGAGACAACCAATCCCACAACCTAACTAGGAAAGTTGAGCATTCTCAGTTCAAGCTGGCCAATGAAATAACTCCCGCAATTGATGCCACCAAAGACTGGGAAGACCTGGTGAATAGAAAACCCCAGGCCAAGGAAATCTGTGAAAGTTTTACCATGACAGATGGGCATACTTATACCCTGGACTGCCAGGAAGATGCCCATTGCCATTCTTGCAATAAAGTGACATGAACCTTTGGTTCAACCAGATCATACCATACTTGTTATTAGTTCTACTTCATTTACAGCCTACGTCTTGCGGGTTTGCACCCCACACTTGCCTATCCCAAGAAATCGCAGACCAGCTGCCCAACCTTTACCGTCCACCAGGAGCTCCCTTTGGCCCAGTACATTTCACCGAGTACCCGCTCAACCCGGCGTATTTGGAGTTTACTCTGGAGGAGATCCTAATTCACGGCCCAGAATCTAGAACTAGAGAGACAGAGACTGTTTACAGAGAAGGCACCAAAATCATCATACCTCCTCTGCTATTCTGAGACAAGTATAATTTCCTGCCCGCATATTTGGTCCCAATGACACCGCCCCTCACCCTGCGGCCCAACTGCCTGCAAGAATCTGTTGCCACTAATGAATCCACTTCCACCCAGGTATTTGGGGTGATGTATATCACCCTCACCAGATTGATTGATTCTATAGTGCCTGTAAGCGGACCCTGGGCAGTCCTTGGAAAATTGTTATCTTATATTGTAAAGCTAGCCCCAATCTTGTGGTGGGCTCTCCCTGCTGGGCCCGCAGGCCGTCCAACCGCAAGTTCTGAGGAACCCCCCACAGGTTGGATCCCTGACAAAAACCAATAGAAAGAATATTCAAAAAATCAAACTAATTGAAGGAAATGAAATCCCACATGAAATAAAAACAAATGAAGAGGAAACTGACCAAATGGAAACAGATAAAAACAAAACTCAGTCAAGAAGCAGGAGTGCTTCAAGAAATGCAGAAAATTTATCAAATGAAAACCAAGAAGAAACACAAGTTGCAAGAAAGATAAGAAAAATTAAGCCTAGGAAAATTAATGAAGAGCAGCCAACACTCATGAAGTTTGCTGAGGTGGCACCTGTGGCTGAGGGGGCCCCAGGGGAAACAATTAGTAAGTCTTTTTATGTTTTACTTATATTTATTTTAGTTATCACTAGGAATGAGGACAAGGTTGCAGAAGTGGCGGCTTTTATGCTGAGTTGGTTCTACGGGGGTTACCAGTCACTGGTAGCCCCTGTAAAACAAATAAATAAAAACCAAATAAATAAAATAATTCAACAGAATATGAATAAGATTTCAAATATTGAAGCTAAAGATAGGAAATATTTACCAGTCGTGGGGTGCTTGCCATGGTTAAGGGAAGCATACAAAATAGGATTCAATATCAACTTCAAAGAGATGAATGAAATTTGCGGGGATATCAAGCTAAACTTCAATGAATATATCTATGAAAGCATTCAACATTTCCCATTTGCAAACATCAACAAATATAAAAAAAACTTTATAAAAACCGACTTTCAAATAGGTACTGAATATCTAAAAACCAAAATTTTTAATGAAGTATTCAAGGCATTGTCAAATAAAGTTGGGGATGCAGTCCTCATGAACATATTTAAACCTTTATTTATTTTGTTTGCAGAGGCATGGGGGCTGATACAAGTTGGGTGCCCCCCCCAGAACCCTCTTCAAATTCAATAAAACTTCCTATATCAATAGATTAGTTCAAGTATTCAAAAAAATTGTGCATGTTCTCAGAAAAATACACCTTGCAAAGAATTCACGTTGTGGTATACCTGGGAATCCTCCTTCACTGCATATTAAAAACCAACATTAAAAAGTTGGAGGATGCACCTATTCAAATAGACATATGCCGCTTAGCACTCAAACACCAGAAGACACCACGGGGGTATAGGACAGTTGAGCACATCCTGTATGAATCCTTTGCATTGGCAACATTGTATGGGTACTACATGTGACAGAAATCATGGGATAGTATGAAGCTGTTTCTAAGTGATGGGGAATTACCACCCAAATCCACATAAAATTAATGATTAACCACCAATGCGGCTTCAGATATTCTTTTGTGAAATTTCCAATTGTAACTCCAGGATTAAGTAGAACAATTAATCCTAACCAAAGTAGCCCAAGACAAATGGCCTGAGACAACATCAATGAATCTTCAGAATAAAATTATGGACATTGGGAGGCAACACAATTTTCAGTTTCAAGAACGGGGGGGAGGAGCTGCAAAGTTGGTTGGCGCAAAATTAACATTGGGCAGCACCAACGACAAAGTTCCAACTGCAGGATCCCATCTTCCAGAAATGATTTGGTTCAGAATCAGATTGTACGGAATATACCGCAACAACCCAATCACAGGATGCATTTTTAAAATTGAAATTAGAACTTGGGATAAATGATTTTTATTGAGTAAATTTAGGAGGACTCAACTCTTAGAGTTGAAACAGTGAAAATTATTCAATATATATCAGAAAAATTGACTAAGCAATACCACCTGAGTCTTGACCTCCTATTCCTTCCACATTGTCAAGTAATTATCTGGTCCAGGTTGCAAAGAACCCGTGTGTGACTAGTTTCTGACAACCATGCTGATTAACAAGCTCATATCAGGTGACCCTCATATTACGCCAATTTATCAATATCAATTTGAAAAGGGGAACCAGTTTCAGCTGACAGACTGGAGCAGCCATAACCTATTTACAATTGACCTTTTGATTTAAATCCGTTAACTTGGTCAATTTTGATAAAGGTTTTCCAGCTTTTTGAGCCTTCTTGCTTGGGCAGATAATACCTGGCATGATGGAACCTACCGTGACATACATGCCTCCTGAAAAAAACCTATTAGTCAATTCACTCACCTGCCTTCCTTTTATTAAACGTTCAACAACCACCAGGGTACAGGGCTCCACCCCTCTAGCAATCATTCCAGGGTTGTCTACCATATACAGAAGAGTAGGTGGATCCAATTGGACGCTCTAGCCAAAAATTTAATTTTGGGGTATAATTCCCCGGAATAATTGCATTCCCCTTTGCAATTAGCATCCCCTTAATAAATATTTTCCCCTTGCAACTTAAATTTTATTTTTTTAAAATTTTTTTATTTTAATATTAAATATTTTCACTGAAATATGTAATATTAAAATTTTAATAGTAAAATTTTAATTTTAAATATTTAAATATTAAAATTCTAGTATCTAAAAGTTAATATTAAAATTTTTAATATATAATATTTCAATATTGAATAAATCACAATTAAATAAAAATAGTTAAATTTCAAATATTTAAACTTTAATAGATAAATTTTAAGATTTATAATTATAATCTTACTTTTAATATTTTAATTTTAATTTAAATTTTAGTAGGTAAATTATAATATTAGTATATCTAAATATATTAAAAGACATTAGTTAAAGTTGCAACCACATCAAATAATAAAAATAAGTTATTAATTTTTTATTTACTAGCTCAAGAGTACAGGTTCATTTATTACATATACAAACAACAAGAATTGAATTTATCTGCATTGTGCGGCCCGCTCCACTTATATTCTAAACAAGTGATTGTTTAGAACTCAAATTATCTTTCCCTTTTAATATGATTTGATAAATATTTTCAATAATTCTTGACCCGCGTCCTAAGTACTAATTAGTAAGCAATACATAAAAATCATTGGCTTCTGTGTTGTGTGGCTATAGTGGCACTGATTTAATAAGGATCAGATGATGACCTGTGTCAAGATTTTTGGATCTTGAGGAAGAAGAGGTATAATTTTATTGTGTATATTATGCATGTTGGGATATGTGAATCTGTAAGAAGAAAGATGTGCTTCCTATTGATGATGGTGGAGGTTGCAGTGGGCTGTGTTCTGTTGCTGGTTGATCTGAGTGATGGGGAAGTCCTGTGGTCCTTTGGAGACACAACACTGTCAATGGTGGTTTGGCAGGAATTTGAAAGTATCAATAAGTTGCTCTTACTGTACTTTGACACTGCTGCTATTTGGACTAGTAGTGATGTTGAAGGGTATTAATTGTCTGCCTTCCAAGTGATCTTGGAAGGACCCTTTATAGTTGACAGATAGCAGCCAAACTGGCATCTAGCTGCGGACAACTCTTACTATCTAGCCTATCATCCCCAAGCTACTATTTTCACCCCCTAGAGTTGGATCCTAAACCTGAATAAGGTTTGAGATAAGGTAATATTCTAGGCTGCTGATTTCTCCTCTTCAGCCTAGATATACCTTGATTTAGTTACAGCAACTAAGTTGGCATCCATTTTAGCCAACCTGCCCTTGTGCTTGGTATAATGTGCAAAATTTGCACAGGCAGTCCTATGTCTCACTTCTTGGTGAAACAGGATATTGTAATTCCCTGTTCCAATCTCTGAGTTGGGGTTGCATCCTTATTTGGAATCCAGAATGCCTAGCATCTAATTATAGAAGCTTCTGGATTGGCCTGTGACCTGAGACCCAGAATGTCTCAGGTGTCTTCTGACTTGGAAACTATATCAATCTTATTATAGTTTCTCTGTATTCCAGAATAGCTGAGTCATTATGGCTGTGTCTTATCCAGTGTCAAGCTACAGCTTCAATGATAGGATATGGATCAGTCAACCCTAATAGATCAGGATTTCTTGATAACCTGCAAGGTCCAATTTGTGGCTTAAAAAAGACAGAGTACCAACAATGATTCACAATTATTTAAATAAAATTAATCTATTTCTATATTTTTTAATTTATTTATTTGTTAGCTCAACATTCAATATAATATTCAGTGCATTATAATAAAAATATATTCCTCATACCTAGTATAATTAATTTTACTTACCTTTTCTACATACTCTTATATGTCTATAATACAATCAAAAGTCACATCATTATATATAAATGATAATTTTTGAGTCCTATTAAAAACATAACAAAATAAATAAAAATAATTACAAATAAAACCCAGAGCGCCCATTTATCTGATTGGCTCAGAGGCCAGGGCTTTGGGGAGGAAGGATTCTGAGTGCTTGTAAAAAGCTGTCACCACATCAGGTGGCATTGCAAATTGACTGACCTCAATGATGTTGAAGAGATCCTCAGTGTCCTGAGGGAGGCCTTGCTTCACCTTATTCTTGATCCAACCAAACATCTCCTTGATTGGGTTCAGAAATAAAGAATAGGATGGAAAGAAGAGGAGTCTCATTGGGCAGTCAGCCAGGCAGTGGCTGGCCAAATGGCTATTTTTATCAATGGGTGGGAACTCAGACACAACCAGATTCACTTTGTGGAGCCTGACATTATCCAACACAACAATGTTGGTTTTACTGCGGTAATTAATCCGGAGATACTCCTTGACAGTTTGGAGAAAATCAAGAAAGGTCCCGCTGTTATGAGAACCCTTGATCATCTGATACTAGTCCAACCCACAAGGACCAAGAAGCGCTACCATGGAATAGGTCTGGGAATGGACAGCTGCACAATGGGCTACACTGTCCTTGGACCCCTTCTTGACCCACCCATTCCTAGACCTGAGTGAGGAGAAAAACAACAATTTGTCAATGTAGAAGAACTGGACATTCCCAGTCTCCTTTAGTGCCAGATATGTCTTGGCATAAATGTGTCAATCCTCAATGGTCTTCTCATTGTTTCTGTTGTACAGCAAAACTCCCAGTACTTTCCAGGAGAAGCCCAAATCAACCATTGCTTTGTAAACAAGGGTTTTAGAAACAGAAAGCCCAAACTCTGTGGCAAGCATTGATTGGACAGCAAGTGAGTCCAGGTGATAATCCTTGGTAACCCACTGTTTTATTGCGTCAATATGCACAGGCTGCAAGATTTTGGGCTGCCACTTAGCCTTGGCAGATTTTTCAATTTGCCCAGTGTTGCCATACTTGGTGTTGATGTTGGCAATGTATCTAGCTGTGACACCAAATCAGGACGCAATATCCCGGACCGCCATTCCCCCGTTCAAGCAGTTGAGGAGAGCCTCACGCTCACTATCTGTCAACCAAAGCTGGCCCTTGGCAGATACCATGGCATCCTGGCTATCAGGCTCAACACAAAGGATGGGGACCTTCATGTAGAAGGTGGGATCACACTTGTTTGTGCTGGCGCTGTCAATAGTGGCATACAATACAGGCGCAGATGGCTCTTTGGCGGTAGCCAATGGCTCATAGGAGGTGTCAAAGACACAGGGGCAGGAAGTAACAACTCTTGGATCAAGAGTGCAGGGCCAGGTGACAACTGGGTACACAGTGGAGGTGTAAGTAACCTAGGTGTTCCCGGTGACCCTGGTGTATGAAACTTTGGTTGCAGGCCTTGCAAGCGGCTTCTGTCTTGGATCAAGGCTACTGTTCCTGGTTTGAGATGCGGGAGGTGGTTGGCTGGAGCTGACACCTTGGGAGGCCTGTGTGTTGACATGATTCCCCTCAAGTTAGTTCTGGGCCTGTTCTTGGACCCTCTGGGACGCCCTTGTGGACGGGCTGCCCCGCAGGCTGGTGCAGGAGTGGGTTGGGAATGTGATTGTATGTCCATAAAAGTAAAATAAAAAATATATTTTAGATTAAATATGTATTTATTTGGATTTATTGTTTTAGTTGTGAGTAGTTGTTTTCTCTTGATTTAGCCTTGAATAGTAGCAGATTTTTTATATCTGTGATTTGAAGTATATAATATTGTATCCTTTCCAGTTTTGGATGATTTTAAAGCTTAATCACTTTTTGTGTCTAAACATGGTTGTTGAGATTGAATTTTTCTTTTGATTTTATCCAGAGTGGAGCTTCTTAATTTGGATTGGTGTTTCCTAGTGTGCTTATTGTACATTCAATTTGGATTCCAGTTCCTGCAATTAATATCTGAGTTTAATAGTGCCATTCAAAAGTGATTTGAAATTTGGTTCATGGATTTGACAATCCCGCAATTTCAAAAAACATATTTAACTTAATGAAAATGGTTGATGGATTTGAACGCTTCAAAATTGATTCCAGTTAATTCATTTTGTCCATTGAAAATATGCAGTTTGACTTGAACTTTGCAAAGTGTCTATGAGTTTCCGCATTTTCAAATATTCAAATAAATACTCAAAGAATTTAATTTAATTAAAAAAGCCATACCACAAAATTGATTTGAAATTTGGACCAAGGATTTGACAATCCTGCATTTTTACGTTTAGGTTCTGAATTTAGAGTACAATTGGCTGGGCTGCCTGATTTTGGGAATATAGTCTTAAAACAGAAAGTTTCCTGGATCTGTTTGCTAATATCTGCCAATCATGAGCCAACCAAACCCTAAGATCACCCAATGCCTCATCTTCCTGGTGCCATACTTCCCAAAGTACAAATTCTCACACTTAAAGATGAAGCCCAGAAAGGTAGTATAAATTCCCCATCAAAACTGAAATGGTGTTATTGTCATTCTGATAATAAATCATAATGAACTTTTGGTTCAAAAGATTCTATCATATTTAGCTCTTGTCTTCTATCATCTTAATACAGTTTCTGTAGGCTCCAACCCCCCCCTCTATCCCTACTTCTGATGAGCTGTCCACCAAAGGATGATTTCCTGACACCCTGATAGCTCTTGGGAAATAATTAGTTCATTTTTAGCATTAGGGTTGTGTGCTATCAGTTGGTTGAGGGTTTCTAGCTCTCCAATATTAGTTTCAGAACTAGCCCAGGTTGCTTTTGACTGCTAATTGCAGTTTGAACTGCCTTTAAGTCAACTAGCATTTGAATCATGTTCTGAGTGCCCTGGTAGGTGGTTCTGGGTTTTATTTAAAGAGTGACTTTTTTGAAACCATCACTGCTTTCAAACCTGTGCCCTTACACTCACAGACACCACTAGGACACTGTGTATTTCAAAATTCCAATTCACTTTCTATCTGTGAAGAGGAGGTGAACAAACTTGATTTTCAGGAAACTCCTTTCTTTTGACATCTGAAACCTGTAAAGGCCAGCATAAGAGTATCTTGGATGAGTTTCTCTGTCAAGCAGTAACTATCTGAGAGGTTATTTCATTCTATTAGATGCCTAATTATAATGTCCTGCCCCTAAGGGCAGGCATTCTAAAGATTTCTTTATTATTATTAATTTTATTTTGGATATTTTAAAATAAATGAATTTTTTTAATAATTTCTAAGCTTTAAGTTACCTCCAATTTTTGTCTTTTTTGCACTTTACACTTTGTACTTTATTTTTGCTTTCACTTTCAAATTTTGAAGCAACCTTTTATTGATGGCTTGTATCAGCACCATTGGCTGTTTTTTAATATTCTGAGTAACTTATTGTGACTGCTCTTCAAAATAGATTTTGAGCCTGCATTCCCCTCTTTTACCCCTACTTTCCAAACCAAATTTTAATTTCAACTTCTCTTTTATATATGAAGATCCCCATGAAGTTCTAACTGTTCATCTCTTCCTTTATTATAAATAAACTTACACTTGAAGAGTAAGCTTTAAGCTGAAATTCTAATTGATTTCCCCTCTTATAGTTATATATTTTTAACTTCAATCTTCTAAATTTTCTCAACCTGTTTCAATCTTCACCATCTTTGATTTTTAACTTTGATTTTTAATTTCATCAGCCAATTTAGAAACTTTTGAATCATTTTTCTTTCTTCCAATTTTAAATTAATTTAGCTAGGCAATAAGAATTTAGATTGTTATCTACAATTCTTTCAATTAACAATATTTTACCTCTTTTATGTCCAGATATGTTTATGGTTAATATCCTAATATTAATCCTCCTTTAATTACAAAAAACATATCTTTTCAATACATTGCTATATATTGTTTGCTTAAGATTAGTAAATTTGATGGCCCCTTTTTCTAAAAATTATAAATTTCTATACATAATTAATAAAGATATTGTTACAAGCTTCTCCAAACTTTTTATATTTACTAGATCTAAATCCCAATGTACTTCACACAATAGCTTATAATCTTGTACTATTTTGGGCAAGGCCCTAATTTAATTCTGTCTATGGTGGATGCAACACCCTCTTAATACCAAGTGATCTTCTTGAGGCCCACATAAAAGACCCAGCCCAGGTAGATCACCAAGCGTAGCTGCTATCTGTGGTAATGGGCAAGTTCCTTAGGTCAAAGTTCCTAGGGTCAAAAGTGCAAAAATCAAAACACTATGTAGGGTGCAAAAATTGAAAATATCAAAGATCAAAGTGCAAAAATCAATTTTCTGGAGGTTAACTTTGAAGCAGAATAAAATACAGTTTTCAATATAAAATTATATATTTTAAAATCTATTCTAGACTAAAGAGATCCCAAGGAATTTATTTATGCAGTAAAAAATATATGCTCAATAATAAAAAAGATTCTTAAAATAGCTGTTTTTAAAAGAAAGTTTATTTTAGTTTCAAAAGCAAAATTAGAATAAAATTTATATTTAACTGTATTTGATTGAATATAAAATATAAAACTACACAAAAACTGCTTTATAAACTATAGTTTTAATAAAAAAGTTTAATTTTATTCTCAGCTTATGTAAAGCTATAATAATACTTCAGTATAAGAAAAATAAAGGATTTTTCCTACAAGATACAAGTATATGATTTTAGGTATTTTTGTTTATTAGTGATCTTATTTCAATAATAAAAGCTATAAAAGTCTATCATTTAAATAATAAAATTACATTACTTTCTTATTAAAGCTATACTGTACAATTTTTTACTTAATAAAAGATATAGTCCTATATCTTATTATAATAAGTCACAATATTCAAAGATATCAAGAATCTGCCACTTACATATCATAAAATGAAGACTTGAATATTTTTGTGTTAAAAAGAAAGTACTTTCACCAAAAGATGATATAGATAGTTCAAAGTTTTATATTTAAAGAAACATTTATACATCTTATTTTACTCTAATACATATAGTAAAAAGATATAGTAGAAGATAATTGAGGGTAATAATGAAGAGAGGATAATAGAAGATAATCAAGGGTAAGAATGAAAAGAGGATAGTAGAAGATAATTGAGGTTAAGAAAGGAGAAGAGAAGAAGATAAGAAAAGAAGAAGGGAAGAGAAAAGGAGAAGAGAAGAAAGAAAGGAAGTTTTTTCTACTTGGTATCAGATTTTATATAATCCACCCTCTTGACAACACAGAATTTTTTAAAAGTTTTTTGGCCCCCAGCGCAGCCAAGGGGCCAAAAAACTTCTTTTTGAGGAGGAATGAGAGGTGGAAAGGAGAGGTGGGGAAAGAGAAAATCCAAAAGAGAAACCTTCAAAAAAACCAAGAGCTTATTGCACTTTGATTAAGCCATTTCGATTTCTGCACTTTGTTTTGTGCACTTTGATTTTGTCCCCTGAAATAATATAGGGAAACATAGTACAATATTATATTAATTTAATATTTTTTGAAATTGCCTCTAAAACACACCAATTTATTAAGATTGCAATAAAATAAAACCTACCAAAAAACTTCGTTTCTTTTTTATATATTTAAATATCAGGTCTTAAAGAATCTAAATGAGGAATTTCAAAAGTTTTTATTTATTATTTAAAATTTTATAAGCTTATAAAAAGTGTGACTAAATCTAAAAAGGTAATTTTCAATTTCCTCACTTTTGATTTGAGGAACTTAATAAAACATAATGAATAAAACATTAATTTTTTGCAAAAATTTAATATTAAGTGGTCCTAAATTTTTGGTACCTTTTTGGATTTCAATTTGACTACTTTTTTATTTCTGCACCCATTAAGAAACTATATGTAAATTTTTAAATAAATTTTTATGAGACAGAATTTTATTTTTTAAAAATACAGAGCTTATAATAGTATTTTATATTAATATTTGAATTAAAAAATTAAAAAATTTGCCTAAAGTTAAAAAAGCTTTTTTTAGCTCTTGATTTCTTTTTTTACATATAGAAAAAAAAATTAAATTTTAATTTTTTTTTAATTTTGATATATCAAATATTAAATTGAAGATATTTTTGCACTTCAATTTTTGCACTTTTGATTTTGTCCCCTCTATTCAAAGGTCTAAATAAATTCTATGTTTAAAGTCAAATTAAATTAAGGTGTTGTTAATTGCATCAATTTGGGCACTTCAAACTTGGTTTTTTAATTTTAGCTTCTAGTAAAAACATTTTAACAAAAGTCAAATTTAAGAAAAATATTAAATTTTTTGGGAAAAATTTTTATTGAAAAAAGGGCAGAGATCAAAAAATCTATCAATTTAGAGATTTCAATCTCCACACTTTGACTTTAGGCACTTGCCTGTGGTAATCTATGCAGTACTCATATAACTTGTTATATGCTGTCCTGATTTTATTTTCATAGGATTTCTGTCTAAAAAATACAACATCTTTGAGAGGACCTGTCCCTTTTCCTGTGTTAAGGCTGACCTAAAACAAAAGGAGGATGTTTTGATCTTCCTGTAGAACCAACCATGTGCCCCTGGAACTAGATTCTAGATGAATACAGATTTCTGACCAGATAAGAAATTATACTAGAGGAGGGATATCTAAACAGACTTTCTCTTTCCCCTGCTCTATTGTACTGTAGATTTGGAACCTAAAGGTAAAAATGCAGGATTGTCAAATTGTTTTTGCGTAAACTCACCAACTTACTGGAATTCTTTTCATCCTTATATATAAAAAAGTAAGTTTTTCTGGGATGAAAATTACTCCATTAAGTTGGTGAGTTCATGCAAAAACAATTTGACAATCCTGCATTTTTACCTTTAGGTTCTGAATTTACAGTACTGGTTGTATTATGTGGAAGGTCCTCAATTAAATCCCACAAAATGATATCATTTTATATTCAAATCTGTCAAGATTTTGAAGCTTATATTAGTGCTCATAACCATGACTCTAATTTCATTATCCAAGCTGATACTCTAAAATACTGCCAGTAATCAACTAGAGGGCACTCAAACAAGTAAGAGGTGAAAAATAATTCTTTACTTATAAAGTCTCTAGCCTGCTTGAATTAAAAAAATTCTTTTGAGGATGCCATAATAAGATTTTTCTTTGAAGCCCTCAAGTAGTGTCATAAGTACATCTATAGGTGTTCTCTTGCTCTCTTTCTGACCATGTGCTTCTAGTACATGTTGTGATCTTTATTTGCTAAACTACAAAGACTATATTGACTGTAAAAGGGGTGTTATATTTGGAATATAGCAGGATCATAACTTCCTCTTTACAGCTGACCCCTGTTGTACACTTATTTACAATGTCTTGGGGCTGCCTGAACAATGCCTGAATTCCCCCCTAAAATTAATGTACCCCCTTGATTTTCAGGTAAAATAGCCTTCAAATTTGATAATCCCCCAGCAGTGTGCGGTTTTGGGTGTTAGTTCATGCAACTGACTTCTGTAAGGTTTAGGTGTCACAGGATTTACCAACAGTAATTGGGAGAGATTTTTCATCAGCTTTTGTATGCTTCTTTATAAAAAGCTGAAGAGAACAAAATGTAAATCATAACCTCAGTATTGGGGCTATACTAATACAAAGATTAGTATCTAGGAATGAATAATGGATTTACTTTAACACCTTGGGAATGCAGAATATACAATATTCTTCTCTAGAAAATGCTAGAAAGGGTGGACCAAAGTATGAAAACATGTGAGAAGAGAGAACGTTGAACCAGAAATTTATTGAAAAATATGATGAAATTTACAATGTTTATACCATAACAACACATTAGATGATCAGTGCTGCGCTTTTTGCATTACAGCGCCACAATTATTTAATATTATAGGCCCAGAGCATTTGCATATATAGAGTCATATGTAAAGATATGAGTAGTATTGTATCAGAAGAGCCAGGATCAAATGTAAACATGATTGTTGTCAAGGAATGGCTTCTGATCACGCAGAAGTACTTGAAGAAATGAAGATTAAGATAAGGGTCAACCAGATTAAAAGATGATTTTATTGTAATTGATTATTCTTCTTATACCTTCTCAAAGGTTAATCCCTGGGCTGCTAGCAATGTCTTCTAAGAAATTCTAACACCCCCCTGATTTGGGTAATTAGTAATCTAGGTTTACCACTTATCACACGTCAACCAATATAATGTTTTCATCTTCACCCAGCACAGAAAGCCCTTGCTGGTGTGGAATAGTTTAGTTTCTTCAGGATCACTTCCTACTATCCTGAACATACTTCAGGTTCAATACTTGATAATATAATTAATATGGGAATTCAAGATTATGGGGAATCAAACCCAGCGCTTTGGCACTCAATGTAAAAGTAGTGTGACGCTTTGGCGCCCACAATATTTCCAATGCGGCACTGCAGCGCTTGCAACAATTTTCAGCTGGCACGGCAGCATTTGACGTAAAACTAGTTTGGCGCTTTGGTGCCCAATTTGATTGTTAGGAGGCTGTGGGGTTCCTGGTCACCAGTCCCCAAAGTGTGTCCTGGGTCATAGCCAGGGACCAGCTTGGAGGAGTTGTCATTCTCCAAAAGTGGTGAATGGTTGGTTAGGAGCTTATATTTGGCCTGCATAAGAGCAAACTCTTCTGGTACCTTCCCAATTACCAGGCAAGCGCCTCCACCATACCCTTGTATTTCAGCAGGCGCTAGCCCTTCTGTAGGCCAATACCAACCATGTAATAGTCTAGCAAACTCTTCCCTGATAAACTCCCTTCCTCTATCTGTCATTTCAAGATGCCTAGTCACCTTTTCCCACTCCTCATGGGCAGACTTACTAGAGGCAAACTTTCTGCAACCTAAGCAATATGATTCCTTGTTCCCTGGGCTAGGGTAAAAAATGTGGGGTAATTGACTCATAAAGCTTATATCCTTTTATCACAGAAAATTTGAGTAGGGGTTGTAATAGGCTTTTTATTTCACAGTCAGAAGGAAGATCCCCTTAGAAACCTTCTGGTATACAGCCTTAGTATAGGGAACAATGTATGTTTGTGCCAGTATTTGGAGTCCTTCAACAATCTCTTGGACTCCTTGTACTTGGTCTTTGATTCCTGCTCCTTGATCTTGGGCTCCTGTGTTCTGATCTTGGGCTCCTGCAATCTGTAACAGCTCTGGCTTCCTACTCTTGGTCTTTGGCTCCTTTTGTAGCTCTTTTGGCCTTTGTAATCCACTTGATCCAGTCCCTGAAGAGTCTCAGATAGCTCTCTCTTTTATAGCCCCTTTTTTCAGACCAAAAACCTCTCTTACAACTCTGGTCTTTCAAATCTTAAACTATCCAGTTTTTCTCCTTCTATAATATATTAAACTTTAAAACTTACTTCAGCCAATGAAAGCCCTAAATTTTCTGCTTCTGCTCCTCATTTTTTTAGGCTTTAACTCTTAAGGTAAAGCCCTTAAAACACTGATCAAATAAACTCTGCCTTGCAGCCAATCATACGCCTCAATTCAACAGTTTTGCCAAAAAGGTTTCCCTGGATGACTTGCTTTTGACCCTGGTTCAAACCTGAGGCTGTCTTGCCCTGGGTAAACAACTACTCTGCGTTTCAAACGGGTTTGCTGTGATTCCCGTCACATTTCCCCAGCAAATCTTGAGCGCTTCCACATATGTTTTACTTAGGCAAATTTGACCCCTCAATTTTACAAAGCTTCTCTGTGTTTTTCTCAACGTTTTGCAACTTTTAACCCACTTGCTGCTTGTCCTCTTGCCTCTCCTAGTTGTTTTCAGCAAAATTTGCTCTTTTGCCCTCACAGTTTCTCTGTTCTATTTCTGGCCTATTTCTAGCTCCCTTCTGACTCAATTCTCTTCTTTTAAATAAATTTAAAGTTCTAACAAACTGTATGTTATTTTTGCTCCTCTTTCTTTTTCATTATATGATATTACATCATTTTTAATAATGATCAGGCAGTATTTAATTATTATTTTAACTGCTTCTTTTTATCTATTTTCTTCTCAAAATACACTAAAACAGTTCTTCAAGCCTCTGTATCCAGTCTGGTTAGTTCTTTCAGGTTATCTACTGGTCCTGCACTCACATCAACTCAGCTCTTCAGTCCTTCAACACAAGCTTCTGGTCCTTTGGCCATACTGCATTATGATCAGCTAGTCCTGCATCATAATCTTCTTGTTCTTCAGCTTATCCTCAACCAATTCCTCAACAAATCCTCACTAGGAACCTCCTTAGTTCCCTCTGCACACTGAATCATATTGGTTCCCACAATTTAATATGAAGTAACGGTCTGTCAACTAGTCTTCACTGTGATCAAACAGTCCCTCTCACTAGTCTTCTCTGTTAATTCCATGAACCACCTTGGTTCTTTATCTCAGCCCCCGTTACCAGAACTTGTAGACCCAGGCATGAGTATACATTGAACTGGTGTTTGACTGGGCTCTTTCAAGTGGCACTCCACTTAGGCCATTCAACCATAGATGAATGTCTATGTGTTGTCTTTACTCACCCAGGTAAGTAAGTCTGGGCTTTCAGTTGCAGAGTAATCAGCTCTACTTCCCAGAGGCCTGATCACACCAAGTTCTGCAGCTTGCTTCCCCAAGCAAACCACCTTGGTGACACCTCTGAGAAAATCTATGCCCTCCAATGCTCACTTTGGGTTCCCCCCAAAGCTCCCATAGGGGCATAAACGAGGACACCCTACCAGTCTGTTATGTAGGATGCTTGCTCACAGACCTCCTGTAAGTGTATTAGGATACATATAGCCCTCAGAGCTCTTCCCCTCCCTGGCAGCCCGCGTTACCTGCCAGGGGTCCAAAACCTACTCCCCCCAGACAGAAAAATTTCCCTGCTTGCTATCTCAGTCTTCACCCTTCCGCAGCCACAGTTTCCTGCAAGGTGAAGCACTATAGCCCAAAGCAGCCAATATCTTCTGCTGGGTGGAGACAACATCTGACTCTAGTAGTCTTTACACCTACTAGCTAGGCCTTACCTTCCCTAGTAGCCATCATTCCCTACTAGGCCTCTATCTTCAACAATCAACCAAATTTTTACTTGGCCAACATTAGCCCTGCCTGAAAACCACCAAACATGTGGACTGTCATACTGAGTGATCCCCAAAACCAACAGGCTGGCCGCCCAAGACTGAATCCCTGACATAATCCATGAGCTCTGTAATAATTGGAATCATTGCTTGGTCAAAATTTCCAACAATCAGTGAGGTTATTTGTAGCCCAGATATGCAAGTAAAGATTGCTGAGGCTACCCAAGGGAAGGAAAATTGGAGGCTAATCTTTTAAGGGGATGGAAGCTCATCAAAGAGCAAGAGGGAAGGATTAATTATCATTTTTGTGAGTTTAACTAAGCACCAGCAAAATCAAACCTATCTGAACATTGTCATCTGCAACAAATACTGACCTACAGAAAAAAAACAATACACCTCACAGCCCTATTCTATTTCTCACAGGTAAATGGTAGAGTATAAAGGATAAACATCAGTCTAATATTTACCTTGAAAAAGACTATGAATGATAAAGACAAAGACACTTGGGTTATTACTTTAGGGATTAGGCCATTTTCTAATGTACATGCTGCTCAAGTTGCAGCATAACACAGTTTGATTTTGAAAAAATAACTAATTTCACATTTTATATTTAAAAAATTTATAACTCAATGGAAAATTAATATTTTTCACACTATAACTATCAAAATAAAGCTAAGGATCATATCTTTCTATTAGTGTAAAAATTATAATATGTATACTATACTTAATATTAAAGCAAAAGTAATTTAAAAGATTATAATCCAGATTTTATTATATAATTCTATCTAATTATACAAATTAGATCACTTCAAAGCTAATAAATACTCTTTTTTAATATACAAAAGATTTTTTTATTTAAAAAATTAAAGATAAGATTGAGAGCTTTATTTTTGCATTTTATTTTATTTAATAGGCTCAATTATTTAGGATTTTATGGCAGCTTGAAGTTAGGATGTTTTATCACTGGTTAGATTAATTTTGAGGTTCAAGTGAGCTTTGAACCTCAAATTAAGAATTCTTTAAATGTAATTATTTAGTATTTTATCATTTTAAAAATATGCAGAAGAGTTACAATTAACTGAATACATCATTTTAATTGATTTGCATTGATTACAAAGAGGATATGATGTAAGAATAATGCTTAGCTGCTTCAAATATATCACTTGTGCATGAAAACTGGGTATTTAAATAATTCTGCAAGCATAAATTCAAGTTCAAACTATAGTAAAAGCTATCATACCATTTCTTTCAGAATGGTGCCATTTAGCTTGTCTATAAAAACTAAAGCGCCACAGAGCTTCTAATCCAAAAGACCCCATTCAAAGGCCACATTCTGATCATAACTACTCCATCATTAAGGCACATTTAAGAGATCTGACCTGATTAAAGATTCAAAATACTACCATGTCCTCAGTTAAATTTACTTCTGCCATGCTACCCTTTTTTTCTTTGGGAGCTTCAACAAAAAGAGAAAGAATTGCAATGTTAAAAAAGACATTCCTCTTTATTGCTGGTGATGATCTTGATAATTTCATCAAGCACTTTCTTACTCAAACTGAATTTAGGAAAGCTCAGTTCCTGCCAACTATTAAAAATCAAAAAAGCAATGAGTTCATTGAAAACTTAAAGGATCCCCTGAAATCTTCTCCCCAAAAGCATCTCCCAGCCTTGCAATCTCTGGTTACTTCCAGCTACTCTTTAAAAGAGCTTAATGATATGGGGTTTAATATAACCAAAAGTGAGTTTGAATACTCAAGAAAAATAAATAAAAATAAAAATGTAAGCTTAAACAAAAAAAGCCAAAAAAATAAGAACTATTCATTAAAAAAAGAAATAATTAAAAAATTGCTGGAAATTTTTTTTGAAACAAGACAGTTTACAAAAAAGTACCTGAAATTTTTTATAAAGATGTTGAAAAAGAAATGAGTGAATACTCAATTGCAAAAAAATACTTGCTCTTAAAAACAAAAAAGAAATCTATGAAAATATGAAAACAAAAAATGAAATTTTAGTTTCAATTTATACTTACTATAAATTAATTCCTAAAAATATAATAAAGAGTAAAAAACAAACTGATATGTGCAATATTTGTAATTTAAAAAATTCACTAGAAAAGAAGAAGGAAGAATGTGAAAGTAAAATCTTACCATTGCCAGAATCTATAGACAATGACTTAAAGACTATTAAGCAGCACCAAGACTTTTATGTTCATCAAAATAGGGAATATAAAAAAGATATTAACAAATTAGATGATGAGTCTTGTGTTGTAGTTATAGATTTTAAAGAAAACTTAAAAGTTGGAAGTGGTCCAATTGAGACCAATAATTGTTTTTATTCAAAAAAACTATCTCATTATTAAGCTTTGCATTAGTTTTTAAAGAAAACAATAAAATTAAATATGAATATCATAATTTTTTGTCTCAAATATTATCACATGATTCTTTAATTTCAGGTGAATGTCTAATGAGTCTTCTTAAATTAGATAGATTTAAAAAATAAATAATATAAAAGTGTGAACTGATAATGGAAATCATTTCAGATCATATGAATTTTTATATTACTTATTTAAAGAGGCACCTAAACATATTAAGGGTTCTATAAAATATAATTGTTTTGTTGAATGTCATGGAAAAAGCATTATTGATGGTTGTCAGAAAATTGCGGACCATAGTATTTTGTCATCTGCCAGATGATATCCTAAGTCTTCTAAAATTAGGAAAGTACAGAGAACCTGTGACTTTGGCGTAACCTTTGGCCCGGAATATTTTGTTGTCATCAGAAGTAGCAAGTCTGACAGGGCCCAAGGCCCAAAAGATTTAGAACAGTTCTTCTTACTCCTGGATATAGGTTCATAAGTTGTTGTCTCTATATTTTACTATAGGGTTTAATACTGTATGGCAACAGTATGATCTTTTGCTCTACACTTAATTAGAATCAAACTAGAGAAAGGGTTTGAAATATCAACTCTTTATTAGAAGACTGATATTGAGGCTGGCCTGGCTGCCCACGTTTATCTGAGTTAGCTCTGGCCCAACCTTGAGTGTGTGCGGTTTGTGACAGAAGCTTGCTTGATGACTTCCACAGCTCAGTATCCTTTCTGAAGCTGTGCAACTATCCCTCAATCTGAGCGGGGTAGCTGTGAACCTGGACCACGTTCCAGGTGGCTAGCTAGCCTGGCTGGCTATTAGTTGGTGGAGATGATTCTTCACTTAATCAGAGCTGCTCTAATACAATAGGCTCACAGCCTTTTATCTTAGAGTGTTTGGCCTGACGGCCCAGTCTATTTTGGGCTCATCTAGAAGTGTTTCAGATGATGGCCCTTATGATGGCCCTTGTTCCAGAATGTAATTAAAGTTTAGAATAGTAATTATATATAGAAATCATATTTGAGGTGGTTGTTGAGGTGGACTAATTAATAGCACAATATCTGCATGTTTCACTATTAATTAGGAATAGAGATTTTGCAATTGCCAGGATATGATTTGATCATTTGAATCCATTGATTCCACAAACCCGCAGCCTGCATTGATTTGTTGAAATCATTCCTAAGAGTGATTAACTGCTGGCCTGCATTATGTGGTTGAAACCATTATTAAGAGTAATTAACTGCTGACCTGTGTTACTTTGTTGAATTTGTTAATTAGTCAATATCCAGAAATCCTGACAATGGTCACTTTGATGTAATATCAAAAATGTTAAAGAAAAAAGAAAATGAGCTTTATATTAACAATATTAATGATCTTAAAAATATTTTTGAGCAAGAAGAAAAAAGAAAAGAATTATATAAATCAGTGCTATAAGGCTCAAATATTTCTCAAAAGTCATTTTTTATATTTATGAAAGAAAAGTTAGGCCTATAAAAAGAGAGCTTGAAGTTAAAAATCTGCACACTAATCTTTCATATTTGATGAAAGATGGGAAGTTATATACTTCACCTCTAACATTTGAAAGTTTATCAGAATATTCTGAGATAACTTATCATTTTAAATCACGTGATGATACCAGAGAAACAAAAATATCAGAAGATGCTAGTGATGTATTGGGGCAAGTTCATGAAGTAGGGCAACTTACTAGAGTGTGTATTTTAAATAGAGTTATCAGTCTTTCAAAAGCAACAACCTTTTTTTCTGAAACAAACTAAGAATATTTATGATGAGCCAAAGATAGGGTAATAGCATTTATAGCTTTGGGGCTGCTATTACTCTCCCATGCAACTCATCATAAATATTTTGGTTTGTAGTTTGTAGTAGCACTTAAGATATTTTAAGTAATACTATAAGTTGAAATTTTAAATTCTAAAATTGGTGACTTATTTTTTTAAAAAAATCATCTAAGCCCAAGATCAATTAAAGTTTTGGGATTGATTGTATTTTAAGCTTTCTGAATAATTTGAATATGAATAATGTGATTAAGTTATAAAATAATCAATCTGGCGCCTAGGCATAACAAGAAAAATAATGACTCACTTGGTTACAGTAAGCTAAACATGGACCATTAAAACCCAGAACCAGAGTTAGCCAAAGCATTGTTTACTCCACTATCAAATTCATCTATGGGTATAAAAGGAATTATTCTCCTACAACAATTAGCCGTCAAAACATGGGGCTGACCCCTGGCAAGGCTTTATACCAGAGGTCACACATCACCCAACTTGACTTCCCTGGAACATGAAGCCAGATGCAGAAGTAAACTCAAATGAGCAAACAAGGAAAAAGAAACCAATGGCAAGCTTGACACAGCGGCATCTTGATTTGGCGCTTTGCTCATTAGCAGGGTCACGCCACCCCTTGTCAAATTCAAATGATTGATCCACACAATCCTTTCCCCTTTAAAACAATTCACCCCAACTATACATTTGCCATATCCCAATCAAGACATTATTTAGCTCTCAAACGTTGACCCCTGTGTAGCTATGCTAATACAGTAGTTTTAAAAGCTATGGCAACAAGCAAAAATTCTTCAGATTTAAATGAAATGATTTCAGATTTAAACAAAATCCAAGTTGCGCAAGATTCAGGATTCAATTAATTTAAATATTTTTGGTTAATAAATGAACTGTCAAACCAAAAACGAAATTTCACTAGCCCATCATACAAAATTATATCAAACATCAAGCAGTGTAGTTCAAACCACAAACAAAATGAACTGACACAACAACTGAAATGGATGGATGCTATTCCTGAGTATATTATAATCCAAGCAGGATTCATATGAGGCACCAACAGAAGGACCAAAATGAAACAAATTTGGAGCAATATAGAAGCAAGATTACACAAGCACAAAATGAAATGAACTCACACAAGATGTGTAGTATGAGCAGCCTAAAATAGAAAACTATCAATTTAACAGCCAATCAACAGCTATTCAATTTAGGAACAGAGGCATTTTATCCATTTTCATGGCTCCAGATTTGTATGAAAAGGTTTTGAGAACCTTCCAAATATGGACTTGATATTACAATAAAAATAAACAATACATTTTAAATTTTCTACTTTTAGTGATTTTATCCTAGGTTTTTTACAATGGTTTTTAATAACAACATCTTTAACGGCACCAGCAGCCAAGCCAGCTTCAATGGAGGCAAGGCTCAGAACTTAGAGGCACCCGTTTACACCCAAGCTTTTGAGGCGGGTAACAAGGAAGCTTATCTGTACCTTACCACCAACCCCTATGGCTTTGACTTGTTTGAGAGTCACTTAGCGTCTAGCTCTGCCCCTGCTCCCACACCCACCCCTGCACAAGCTGCCCATCAACTAACCAATCAGGATGGCAACCCTGATTTGGAACATCTTTCTGCCACCAGCCAACCTGCTCCCCCCTCAGCCAATCAGGCTTCAGCTCCCCCGGCCCAGCGCCCCAAGCAACAAATCATCACCGCCCAAATTCTTCAGGAATTTTGGCACTCAACCTTCAGGGTCTGTCCTGGGATCAGATAGCCAGCCAATTACAATTCACCTGGGCTACTGTCATGCGGGAATTCAACAAACTGATGAATAAGGGAAATCTGATTGGGACAGCCAAGAAGCCAAAGAAGGCCACTGTGACAGAAATCACTGGATAATATGAAGCCGTTTCTAAATGATGGGGAATTACCACCCAAATCCAAATAGAATTGATGATTAACCACCAACACGGCTTTAAATATCTTTTTGTGAAATTTCCAATAGAAACTCCAGGATTAAGTAGAACAATCAATCCTAACCAGAGTAAACCAAGATAAATGACCTGGGAAAGCATCAATGTATCTTCAGCGTAGAATTCTGGGCATTGAGAAGTGACACAATTTTCATTTTCCAGAATGGGGGGAGGAGCTACAAAATTGGCTGGCATGAAATTAACATTTTGCGGCGCCAACAACAAAAATCCAGATGCTGGGCCCCATCTTCCTGAAATGATTCTGTTCAGAATCAGATTTTATGGGATATACCGCAACAACCCAAGCACAGGATGCATTTTTAAAATTTAAAATTAGAACTTGGGATAATTGATTTTTATTGAGTAGATTTAGAAGGACTCAACTCTTAGAGTTGAAACAGCAAAAATTATTCAATATATATCAGAAAAATTGACTAAGCAATACCACCTGAGTCTTGATCTCCTATTTCTTTGGCATCTTCAAGTAAGTATCTAGTCCAGGTTGCAAAGAACCCTTGTGTGACCAGTTTCTGACAACCATGCTGATTAATGAGCTTATATTGGGTGACCCTCATATTACGTCAATTTATCAACTCCAGTTTACAAGGGGAGCTGGTTTCAGCTGGTATACTGGAGCAGCTGAGACCCATTTTTGATTGACTGTTTGGTTTAAATCCGTTAACTTGGTCAATTTTGATACAGGTTTCCTGGCCTTCTGTGCCTTCTTACTTGGACGGATAATACCTGGCATCATGGAACTTACTGTGACATTACCCTCCGCTTTAGCCCTGGGCACAATACCACCATCTGGGAGATGGGATAAAGAGAAATTCTTATGGGCAGGTGGGAGTTTCATTGCAGCGAGGGTAAGTTCAGGGTGTTCAATAGCAGTAGGATTGCACTTGTAGAACGTGTGGATCAGATCAGAGGAATTTGAACAATTGTAGTGGGGAACCCAGGAGTTTTCAGAATCAGGATAACCTTTCAAAGATACCAAATATTCCAAACAGCGACAATTATTGCGGGAAGCTAGAATACAATTTAACTTGTACTCAGGTTCTCCTTCCACAAGAATGGGTTGGGAAGAGGGGATCTCTGTTCCTTTGAAGGGAGTAAGGAGACATTCATGGAAGGTGTGGAAAATCTTGAAAGCAGGAGGTAAATCCAGCCAATAGGCGGAGGAATCAATCTGACTTTCTACCTTGAAGGGACCAACTTGCTTGGGACCCAATTTACGACATGGAACTTTAAGTTTCATATTGCAAGCATTGACCATGACTAGATCACCTGGCCTGTAAGTTGGACTTTCCTGGCGCTTGCAATCTGCATATTCCTTGTAAGTTGTCACGGCGGCAGCAAGAGTAACTTGGAGCTCCTGATGAACCCACTTCAATTCAGAAGCTTGATCAGTTGCAGCTTCCACGTTGCTAACCAAACGAGGACCCATGTTGGAAGAAGGATTGTAACCCACATTGGCATAAAATGGCAATACTTGAGTTGACGTGCGTGGGGCGTTATTATATGTGAACTCTGCCATGGGTAGATTATCACATCAGTCATCTTGTTGCGCATTGGTGTAGCAACATAGGTAGACCTCCAAACTTTGATTTACCCTCTCTGTTTGTCCATCAGACTGGGGGTGGAAAGCAGTAGAGGGCACAATTTGATACCAAGGATTCCAGTAAAAGCTTCCCAGAACTGAGCAATAAATTGAGGACCCCAGTCAATTACAATCTCCATTGGGATGCCATGTAGAGAGAAGATTCTGTTCACAAATAACCTAGCAGTTTCCACTGAAGTAATTGTGGTTGAGCAAGGTACAAAGTGTGCCATCTTTGTGAAACAATCAACTACTACCATGATTGCGTTAAACCCATTGGAATTGGGAAGCTCGCCAATGAAATCCACTGACACAGACGTCCAAGGGCCTGCAGCAGGCTGAACTGGAACCAGTAAACCAGTAGTCTTATTCCAACTAGCCTTGGATCAAACACATATCAGGCAATCTCAAACAAAAGCGGCTACCTGCACAGTCAATCCTTTCCAGGAAAACTGGCAGTGGATAAGTTCCAATGTTTTTTTCCCTGGATGACCAGCTGTTGGACAGGTATGATTAGCCTCCATGATTTCATCCCAAATAGTGCCTTCAGGGACCCACAAGCAACCTTGATGATATAGGACTGGACCAATCTTATGATAACCCTGAGGCTGACCTACTGGGTTTGCACATGCTAGCTCCAATAGCCTATCATAACCTTTGGACAAAGGTTGCAGAAACTTAACCTTGGAATAAAAGTCCAGGTCTGCGCCCTCAGCTAAGGACATGGTGGCCAATGTAGCCGGTGGAGGTAATACAAAAGGCACCATAGCTTTGTCTGGAATCATAGTATGAATGTTAAACTTGGCGTCAATACTAGCATCTGGGAGATGTGAGAGATTCCTGCTTAGAGAATCAGCCAAGTGATTGTCAGATCCCTTAATGAACTTGTATCAGAACTTGTATCTTGTCAGATCACCATGCCATCTGGATTGGCAACCCGACAAAACCCTAGGTTGTCAATAATATAGAAGAGCTTTGTGGTCAGTTCTTACTACAAATGAATGACGTGCCAACATGAGATGGTGTGCCAATGCTTTAACAATTCCACTACAGCCAACAATTCCTTGTTGTAAATCATGTAGTTGCGTTCTCAAGCCTACATCTTCTGGGAGAAATACCCTACAGGTCTCTCAATCCCTTCACTAGCTGTTTGCAATAGCACACCAGTCACAGCGTATTTAGATGCTTTGGTGGAAACAACAAAAGGAAACTCAGGATCCACATGTCTTAACACTGGGGAGGACAACAAAATAGCCTTGACTGCTGAGAAGGCACTTGCACACTCAGGCGTCAAGACTAAAGTTGTCTTTCCATTAACCAAATATAAAGGGGTAGCCACCTCAGACAAGTGGGGAGTGAATTTCTTCAAGAACATACATGTACCCAGGAAACTACAAAGTTGGGATACTGTCACAGGCGTAGCATACTCTCAAACCGCAGCTTCCTTGTCAGGGGCAATGGTGTGGCCATCCTCAAAGATAATATTACCCAGAAAGGTAACCTTACGTTTAAAGAATTCACACTTACTCCTTTTGATGATCAAGTTTGCTTGGAGAATGCGCTCTACAACTGCTGACAAGTGGGCCTTATGGGACTCCTCATCTGGAGAAAACACCAAGATATCATCCATATATACGATGGCACAAACACCTAGGAGATCTCCCAGGACTGAATCAATCAACCGCTGAAAGCAAGCTGGGGCATTCTTCAATCTAAAAGGCATTACACGGAACTGGAAGATACCCTTCTTGGTTCTGAATGCTGTTAACCATTCCATTCCTTCTGCAATCCTGATTTGATTGAAAGCATTCAACAGATCAAGTTTCAAGAATACCTTGGCCTTCTCAACACATCTAGAGATCTGTGCTTTGAGAGGTAGAGGATAAAGATCCGGAATTGTAATGTTATTCAAATTCCTGTAGTCAACACAAGGACAAAGAGACCCATCAGACTTCTGAACAAACAATAACAGAGAGCAGATTGACAAAGCCTTCTTAAAAATGTAGGCTTTTGCCAACATGTCACAAGTCCACTCTTCCAAACATGCATCTTCCTTCAAGGTTAAAGGGTAAATGAGACACAATTCTGATCAGATCAACAGTGACCTTAAAGTCAAAGTCAAACTTTGTGTGTTTGGGAAGGACTTTGCCTCTGGTGGCGTCAAATGCTGCAGACCAGGGTTGCAAACATGCCAGTAAATCCAAACTTACGGGGACAGGGACAGGAAACAATTGTATGGTCTGTGATGATTGCTCCAATTCAGACATATCCAACAGCAGAATACAAATAGTTATACCCAAGGAGTGTTCCACCTGTAGCTCATTTTTCTCCAGTAAGGTTGATACATTATGATCTCTCCACCAACTCACTCCCAAAATGATAGGATACATAAGGGTAGGGCAAACGGAAAACCTTGCAGTAAAAGACTGGCCTGCTACTACAAAAGTAACTGGCTTCTTCAGCTGGAAAGAGGGAAACATTTGACAATTTCCACCCCTAAATAGCATTCCCAGATGGTACTTGAGTTGTAGCAAGTCAGCAGTCTCCACACTCATAAAATTTTTGTAAGCACCTGTATCTAACAAGATGGCTGGCTGATAGATAGTCTGACCATTATTGATGCTACCATGAAACAAGAAGTAACCGGAAGTGGATTTATTTGCAGCAAAGGTAGCAATCTTGGCAGGGTCTTGTTTTTCATCAGCAGTAGGACGGCAGCTAAGGAAGCAGGATGCTCCTGGAAGTAACACTCAATCATTTCTTGGACGGCAGCTGGAAGAACGGGGTTATCACAATCAATGGGAACAAGGGGCAACTCTTTGGATGTAATAACAGAAGATTTTGTAGGTACAACGTGCTGAAGCATCACCAAGGAACTATCAGGAACGGACACTACGGGGGCCTCCTTTATATCACCGGGTCTGTTCACCACTGCCAATTGTAGTTGAGACAAGCTAGGGGGAGAACAATCTTGGCTTTGGTTGGAAGAAACTACCGAGGAGCAAGGACCAGAAAACCAAGAGCGTGCAGCAGGTTTATCCTCAATTACCAACATACCTTGTTTGGAAGTAGACAGATTTGAGACCAGAGAAAGAATTTGGCCTACCAGGGCCTCAGTTGTGGTTAACAGGGAATCCCAAACCAACAAATCCTGGGCAGTCTGGTCAACTGCTAACCACAACGCTGAGAGTTTGTTCACCTTGGAAACATCAATTGTACGGCAATAGGTAAGAAACTGAGGAAGGAATACCAAAAGCGGAGTTGTACCCTGACAGAAGGCGTACAGCTTACAATATACTTTGAGCTCCTCAATAGATACACACAATTTTTTTAAAAAAGGGTATAGAGATGCACTCTCAGTTAAAACACGTGGATTGCGCTCCACCGCAGACAACAACCATTCTCGAGCATCTTTGGAAACCTTTGTCATCACATGGTAAACTTGGGATTTGTGACTAAGGCTAGAGCCGGAATAAAATGATAATGCTGACAGAACTTCATGCAAAATTTCATCAGTGGGTGGGGCAGGAAAATAATCCAGACGCCAAAATGACATGACGCGACAGAAATAGGAAAAAGAGGATCCAGTCTCTACAACTGCAACCAGAGATGGAAACCAAAAATTAAAGAAAAGTCCAAACTGAAAACTCAGAAATGAACTGATGCAAATAAACATGGTAAACACAGATATCTCAACGGAGCAGGAGAAAAGAAACATGAATTCATGATGAACTGCTTCCAAAAACTCAGACGTAGAAGAGTTGAGTAATGTGACAGAAATTACTGGATAATATGAAGCCGTTTCTAAATGATGGGGAATTACCACCCAAATCCAAATAGAATTGATGATTAACCACCAACACGGCTTTAAATATCTTTTTGTGAAATTTCCAATAGAAACTCCAGGATTAAGTAGAACAATCAATCCTAACCAGAGTAAACCAAGATAAATGACCTGGGAAAGCATCAACACATCTTCAGCGTAGAATTCTGGGCATTGAGAAGTGACACAATTTTCATTTTCCAGAATGGGGGAGGAGCTATAAAATTGGCTGGCATGAAATTAACATTTTGCGGCGCTGGCAACAAAGTTCCAGATGCTGGGCCCCATCTTCCTGGAATGATTCTGTTCATAATCAGATTGTACGGGATATACCGCAACAACCCAAGCACAGGATGCATTTTTAAAATTTAAAATTAGAACTTGGGATAATTGATTTTTATTGAGTAAATTTAGAAGGACTCAACTCTTAGAGTTGAAACAGCAAAAATTATTCAATATATATCAGAAAAATTGACTAAGCAATACCACCTGAGTCTTGATCTCCTATTCCTTTGGCATCTTCAAGTAAGTATCTAGTCCAGGTCGCAAAGAACCCTTGTGTGACCAGTTTCTGACAACCATGCTGATTAATGAGCTTATATTGGGTGACCCTCATATTACGTCAATTTATCAACGTCAGTTTACAAGGGGGAGCTGGTTTCAGCTGGCATACTGGAGCAGCTGTGACCCATTTTTGATTGACCATTTGGTTTAAATCCGTTAACTTGGTCAATTTTGATACAGGTTTCACGGCCTTCTGTGCCTTCTTACTTGGACGGACAATACCTGGCATTATGGAACTTACTGTGACAGCCACAGAGTCCCAGATCAATGAGGCATACCCAATAATGCTTGACCTCCTCCAGTGGGACCCCAAGCTTCCCTTGACCCAGGTCCAGAAGCAGCTTGTGCACCATAACATATGGGTCTCCAAGCGCATGGTGCAGCTCTGGATGTATGGGGAGGTGGCTTCCGTATGGGTTCTTACCAATTTTGCTGGCAACCAATGGGATGGCGCTGAAGATTCCTTGTATGATCCCGCCATTGAATCCACCCTGGTCCAATGCCTGACTAGTCTGTTGGATGATGTCATGTTCATCTCTTACTATAAGCTATCCATAGCTTTTGATGATTTTGGCACCCAAGGAAAAGCCACCACTAAGAATGGAAGGAAGAAGGTCAAGAAGGGGACTTTCATTGGTGCATTTCTGGCTGTTTCAGCCAAGGGTTTTGTCTACTATTGGAAAAACCCTGATTTCATCAATGGCTACTCATACAGCCACACCCTCAGTGGATTGCTCAACTCCTGGGATGGCTCGAATTCCAAATACCAGGTTTTCTTGAGCCACCAGATGGAGGGAAGCTCCACCGCCCTTGAGGCCATCCAGGGATGCAGGCACCAGGCCTCAGTCTACCCCGCCAGCCATGCCAACGTCTATCTGGCTGATGTTGTCTTCTTTAACATTGGAGATACACTACGGGAGCACCACCCTCAGGATTTCAATTACCTCTATCTTGGGGTCCTTGATCACAATTTTCTCTTTGGTCACCAAATGGTGGCTGACTTGTTTGCGCAAATGGTTTTTCATGTGAACATGGGCAACCAATCATGCAAGGATAAGCGCCTCCCACACCGTGCCACAGCCACCTACCAGCCCATCCAGCCAATGACTGATGAGGAGTACAATGAGCAGTATATGGCAGCCATCACGCGCAATCCTCCTGCCTCCACCCCCGCCACCAACACCCCCGCCCGCAAACCCAACCCATCCAATCCCAGACTCCCCAGGCCAGCACTGCCTCTATGTCCTCCTTCCCGTGCCATTCTGCCTACTAGGCATCACTCTTCCCTGCCCCAATAAACCCCTGTCACCAAACATTTTCTATTTATATTATTTTTTTTGAATTTCAATTGTTCATGTTCTCTTTGTTTATAGTTGGTTTTATTCTTTATGTTCAGCTTATTTCTATAAAATCATATATTTACTAAGGTGTGTATCTAGATCCTGAACATAGTTATTTTTAGTGATTGACATAGCCCCTTGTGAAAACATTAGCAACAATTTGGTGATCAGCTAAATTTGAATTAGAAAATTATAGGTTAACTTTTTTTAGATAAAGTTGTTACTGATCCAAATTCAAAACCTTAATGATAAACTTTAAGCCAATCAGGAGCCAAGTGATAAAGTGATTGTTGTGACATAAGTGGTCATTCAATAATTCTTTGATGCATGTGAGCTAATTAATATGATTGGCTGGATGTTTTGCCATTGTACACCATTGCCGCTGTGGCAAGTTGTTGATGGACTAGTGCCCAATCAGCTGCTGGGTTAGCACTAGTCCATCAACAAATTGCCACAGCGGCAATGGCGTACAATGGCAAAACATCCAGCCAATCATATTAATTAGCTCACATGCATCAAAGAATTATTGAATGACCACTTATGTCACAACAATCACTTTATCACTTGGCTCCTGATTGGCTTAAAGTTTATCATTAAGGTTTTGAATTTGGATCAGTAACAACTTTATCTAAAAAAAGTTAACCTATAATTTTATAATTCAAATTTAGCTGATCACCAAATTGTTGTTAATGTTTTCACAAGGGGCTATGTCAAGCGCTAAAAATAATATGGTAATCAAGGAAAAAATGCCAACACAAAGCAAACAACACATATTGAGATGAGCGTAAAACATATACACAATGTGTCAGGAAGCCAGTTGTAAGTAGGGGCCTTGGGCGGTTCGGGATGAGGTACGGCCAAGCCGGCGGGTAGGGCCCACCACAGAATGGGTGCTAGCTTGATAATATAAGATACAGATTGCCCGAGTAAGGACCAAGGTCCGGAGTTAGGGACCATGGAATCTACCAATCCTGTCAAAGTAATGTAGAGTACTCCAAACAGTTGGGTAGAGGTGGTCTTGGCTGCAGCAGTGGGTTCCAACAGGCGGTCTGGTTGTGGTGTTAAAGGGGGAGTCATAGGAACAAAGTAGGCAGGCAGGTAATTGTACTTGTCTTTGAACAGTAAGGGCAGAATCTCAACCCTCTTTCCTTTGCGTCCTATGTACTTGGTACTTCTAGTCCTTGCCAAAGGGTCAACAATGAGGATGGTTTCCAAGTTGTACTTTGAATAGGCCAGGTTGGGGGTATTCAGTAAAATGCACAGGTCCAAAGGGGGCTGCCAGGGGACAGTATAATGCCTGGGACAATTTGGCAGGTTGGTCTTGGGGAAGGGCGGCAGCCTGGTAGTCAACTTGACTGGAATTAAGATGGAAGATCACTAAGACTAGATAGGGTAAGATTTGTTTGAACCAAAGGTTCATAAAACTTTATTATCAAAAATGACAATGTGGTCTTCATCATACCGCCAGGGTTTTTATACCATGGGGTTTTGCTCCTTCAATTTTTGCAGGATTCAGGTTTGCAGACAAGGTGCTGGCGGGACGTGGGTCTTGGCTTGGGGCCCCAAGGGCGGCAGATCCAAGTTGTACCTGTTCTGGCAAATCAGAAAGGCAATGCTTTGTTTTGCCACCACTGTTCACTATGTCACCTGAGTAATCCAATTGTACTACCCCTTCTGGGCAGCATGCCAGCAGGTTGTTGGCAGAGTTGAGAATAGGGTTTGTTTTAACCTCTTTAAGGCAAGCTGTAACCGCTGTGTAGGTTTGGGTCTTTGGTGGCTCCAGGTTAGCATCAATCTGATGACCATTTGGGGAATTGTCCTTGGGAGATTGGCGGGTCTTGGAGTAATTTGTCAACTTGAGTACGCAATTTAGCAAGTTGGTGGTCCCCTGTCTACTTTGTGTGACTCAAGTTGTCTTTGGAGGGTCCTTTGTAGTAGGCCAGCGGAACGCGGAGTAATCTGCTTATTTGAGCCCATCTCTTAATGGATTGGCGGGCCCTGGACTGGTCTGAGGGTTGGATCCGCCTTCTGGGAACCAGGGTTTAACTCTTGGGTTTTCAATACAAGTATTGAAATGTCATTCATGACACAATGGGTAAAAAGATGGGATAATGTGATAAACAGGAAAACAAAAAGGAATAAACAAAGAGGGAACAGTATCAAAATAATACAGAATTTATTGGGGCAAAAGCTATAAAAACGTATGGAAAGGTTAGTAAAAAAATAAAATGATAGAATTGGAGAAGCTGCTAAAAGACCTCAACTTGGCAATTGCCAAAATTAAAGAGATTGACCGCAAGGTCAAAGCAAGAGTTAAGTCTGCTGTCCTTGAAGGGGACAAAATCAAAAAGGTGTTTGCCAAAGCACTCATGGCCAAGATTCCAGACACCCCCCAAAACAACAATTGAGCAACTTTTAAATGTCCAGAAGCACGTTGTGGAAGGCCTTCAATTCAAGTCCTTTGCCCTCTTTGCACTGTCTGTCTGGACAGATGACCCAGAAGTGTATGCCCACCTAAGACCCGCAAAACGTACCCAAAGAGATGACACTGAGCAGCCAGCACAACTGGTTACACCAAGAATAGCAAAGCCTGCCAAGGCTGCGGGCAAGGAGGAGACTGCAGAAGGTAACCTAAAATAATAATTAATAAAAATTTCCAAATAAAACCTTTTTTTTAGAAGAAGTTGATGGTGAACTCTTCCGGGTCCTGGTCCCTTTTGTCCCTGCAACATTCTACGCCAACTACACCACTCATGTGGCCAAGCAGCTTTTCCTGTCTCCCCTGTCTTGGGGGAGCTTGGAGACTGTATCCACGGGTCTTTTCTGATGTCACAGGAGGCATTGGCTGGGCTTACGCATGCCAAGGGGGCATCTGAGTGGGTAGTTACTGCCAACAAGGATGCCCAACTGGTCTGCCTGGACCCGGTATCACTCAGTGGAGTTTACTGTGTAAACTCCATTGAGCTTGTTTGGGACATCCTGGTGACGCTCCCATTCAATAATGTACCAGAGATGGGCCAGGCTTATGCGGTTGCTTGCTTCTGCTTCCTGGTGGAGCACACCCTGTCCTACTTGCTGGAGAACTTTGGGCGTGCGGTAGAAAAACTGGTAGTTGCGGATGCAACAGCTGTGAAGAAGACCAAAATCCTCCTGGCGGACTTCAGGCTGGCCTGGAGTGCCAACAAGACAGGGGTCCCAGAAGCTATGAATCTTACCTTCAGCAAAACTAAACATGAGAAAAAAATAAGCGCAGTATACAACAAACTGTGCAAGTTTACAGAAGCCTTTGCTGGGCAAAGGCTTCACCTTGTTGTTTACCTGGGGTTCCTCTTTTACTTTGGGATGGGCGCATTGGTTGAGGACCTGGACAGGGTCCTTCTGGGGATTGATGAGGCCAGGCTATCCCTGGATGGGAAGAAGGTCCCCTCCGGGTACAACTTGGTGGATCACGTCATCCAGGACGCCTTGGTCCTGGCTGGCATCTTTGGGTTTGCAGCCCCGCCAGAAAAGCTGCTCCTCCATTCCCACCTCACCATCCTCCCTTTTACCAGCAGGCGAGAATATTTTAACCAGGGTGTATCCACCGTCCACAGTGTGGCGGTGGAGGTTGTGCGCCACCTCCATTGTGGGGTGGGTACATACCGCTGAACTCACTATAGGCAATCTTAATAAATTCTCTCTTCCAAATAATTCCATTGTAATTTATAATATTTTTATTATAATAAACTTTTCTAATTCTTATTTTAGCAAACAAGATCTGCAGAATATATCCCAGAGAAGGTCTTAATAAAAGCATAATAATATATTTCAATAAAATCTACTTCTGATTTGGACACATTACATTAACTTTTTTTGATTATTATATTTATTTTCCAAATGTGATGTTAATGTGTTTGCATAATCCAGTATCAAGCGTTTGGGATACCCTTAGATGGCATAATAAAAAAATACAATAAAATAAATAAATTACTTACATCTATTGATGGATCTTCTGAATGTGATTGCGGGAGTAGAAACATCTAAATATAAAATGATAATTAATAAATGTTGAATAATAAATTAGAGAATATAAAAAAAGTTGGACATGTTAAGCCTTTAATTGATTGGCTGTTTGGCTAGGCACGCGGGGATGAACAAATCAGTGTGGCCATAGAATTTGGCCACAGTCTCAGCTGGGAGGGTATGGATCTCAGCCTGCAGCAAATCAAACAGGTCCTCAGTCCCAGTTGGGGTTCCTTGCTTGACAACTTGCTTGAGACACCCAAAGGCTTCCTCAATGGGATTTAGGAAGGGCAAATAGGCAGGGAGAAAGAGAAGGCGCATATTTGCCATGGCCAATTGCTGGGGGCCCACTGCAATGCTCGTGTCAATTGATGGAAATTTTTCAAGAATATCAGCCACCTTGTGGAGACCAACGTTGTCCAACACAATTACGTTGGTGAAGCCCGGGCTTGTGCGCCTCAGGTGCTCCTGTACCAATTGGAGAAATGACAGGAAGGTCCAGCTATTGTGGGAGCCCAGTATCATTTGGTATAGCTTGACTCCCTTTGGACCAAGGAGAGCCACCATTGAATAGGCTGTGGTGCGGACTGCAGCATGCCAAGCCACCCCGTCATTGGAGCCTCTGGGGACATACCCATACTCATTGTGCATCGACAAGGCAAATGCTGATTCATCAATATAGTAAAATTTGACTGTCCCCTTGGCTTTGAGGGCAGTATACGCCGGTGCCTAGTTTTTCCAGGTCTCAATATTGGCTGGGCTGTTCCAATTGTATGGGGATACCCCAAGTTTTTTCTAGGAAAATTGCATTCCCTTGACCAGATGGTAGTAAAAGGAAATTGAGGCCTTGATCCCAAAAGCAGACTTGACCATAGCCTGTATATTTGCCAGTTCAAGATGGCAGTCCTGGGTGATCCACTGGCGGATTGCCCATTTGTGCTCCTTGGTGAGCATAGTGGAAATGCGCAAGGATTTCTCCGCGACAAGGACTCGGCCAGTATCAATGAACTTGTTGATGGTCTTGGAGGCATACTTGGGATCCACCCCAACAAGGGCCGCCTTGTAGTCACCTGATTCCCGCATGAGCCGGAGAAAGATGATGGGCTTAATGTCGGGATGCGCTTCTGGGCGGGCTTTGTGGGTTCAGACAAGCCAGGATCCTGATTGATGACAGGCTTGCAAGGCATGGGCACCTTGTTGTAGAAGGCTGCAACTTTCTTTAGCACCAGCTGTCCCTCATTGATTTGGTAGAACTGGGGCTACTTGTTATCCTCCTGATTGCCATCACTGACGTAGGGCTCATAGCTAGTATCAAGTACAGGCTTCACCTTCTCCAGAATGGCTGACAGGACTGACTCTTGCCGGTACACAATGTCAAAAACATACGAAGTAAGCTCTACCTCCTTGTTTCTAACCATTTTTGTTGTGGTAACCTTGGTGGGCTTCCGGGTCAGCTTTGGGACCCAAGGGTTGATGCTCCGCACCCTAGCAGCTTGTGCTCCTTGAACCGGCTGTGTCAGTTCAGCGTCACTATGGAACTCTCCTCTCCCGCCTCCCTCCTGAGTAGGCACTTGTGTTGTACTAAGTCTATTCTTTGACCCGCGGGGGGCGACCGCAACCGCGGCGCACAACAGGTGCAATGGTAGTCTGTTGTTGTGTTCCTTTCATTTTTAGAATTTAATAAAATATTAAATAAAATTTAATTAAGTTACTCTCTAATTTTAATTTTTGTTTTTATCTGTTTATGGATATTCAATTAATATTTTTTCCCACCCAATATCCCAATTATAGATTTTTTATTTTTTAGTTAGTTGTTTTTGGTTTTACAACGCCCATTTTAGAATACTCAAAAAAAATCCACCCATTTTCCTAGATTTTACTGCCAAATTCAAACAACCAGCACAATATTTTAAAAATTATGTTTCAGATATTGTGTCTTATTTTAGATACCCTGGTATAATTCATGATTACAATCCATTGCACACATTGCGTGAGTGATTTTGTTTACATTGTGAGTTGCTATTGTGTTTTGTTTTTGGATTGAGTTTTGACACACCTTGCTTGGGTGTATTTTGTCACCAATTCACATAGTAAACATATGTACATCAAAAGTCAACTCACACCATTTTGTTTGTGAATCAATGTATTTTGGATTATATTTTGAATGGTTTTGCTTTGCGTGTGAGCTTTTGTTGCTGTGTTGACCCATTTTGTCCATTAACGCCAATAAACTCTGTTAACAGAGTATATATTTTAACCTGAGACTTGGATTTCATTTAAATCTGAGATCATTTTGTTTAAATCTGAAGAATTTTTGCTTGTCGCCATAGCTTTTAAAACTACTGTACAGCACAGTTACCCCACAGCTTTATGTGACAATCCCAAAAGAGAAGCCACCCACAGAGACATGGGACCCTGTACACAAAAGTACCATGATCAAAGCCAAGTTGGCTGGCATCAAAAGCATGGCTCAGCAGAAAACTACCTTCTTTGGGGAAAAACTTACCCCTGATCCCCCATTCCAAGTCCTTTCTGGAAACCTTTAGGGGCCAGAATCAGCGCACAGAGGACCAGGAAGGTGTAATGGTGGAGGATTGCTGAAATTATCAAGGGTGGATAAACCAGGGAATGGAAATGCAGATGCTGAAACTGGTTAATGGCAACAAAGCCTCCAGCAGCAAAGTTCACAAACAGTAAGCTCCAAGTCAAGGCATTAGGAAGAGACAACCAAGAAAAACCAGGGGGATTTAAGGAAGGCTAAGATCTGAGGGAACGCAACTGGACTTTGCAAACAATTGATCTTGCAAACTGGCTCAATCATCCCCTCATGTTTGGGCTCGGGCCCATCTCAAGCAGCGCAGAGACTGTGGATACCGCAAATCTGACCCTGGGGCTTACAAGAAGCTGTACAGGCATTTGGGTGAGCAAAATTTCCATTTCCACGGCAAAGCTTTGGCCACAAACTGGGGTAACTGAGATCTTTCAAATACTTGTGGGTTTATTGAACTACTGGGGTAGTTCTGAGCTCCAGCCTAGCTCATACAGATGTTTGGGAGAGAGCACTTGCATCATCAAGGGAGATTTTTGTGAAAGAGCCAGCTGAATCAACCCAAACATTGATGCTGCCATATTTTGATTCTGGGGTCAAAAGGCACCAAATCACCCAATCTCTGGAGTTAAAGTCTTTAAACAGATTTTTTCAACCCTTGTCAAAACATTCACACATTTTGACTGCAACCCACTTCTGGTCAATTGCTTGGTTGATGTCCCCATAATGGTTTAAGGCCACTTCCTTGGCCCTGGCCCTTTATGCTTAAATCCCTGAGGGCGGCAATTACAGATAAGATGAAACCAGCTGACAGAAGGGATATCAACCGCTGCCCACAATATGATACATATGTTTTGGGATTCTGAAGTGCCAAATAGATGACTATCAAGAAATATCACAGAAAATGTCTCTGCCTGATAAAAGAAGACTATTATAGTACCCCAGTGCACATTGTCTGCCAACTACAAAGCTATCAGATATCTACTATCAAGACCAGACCTCCCTACAATGTTATGATCACTGAAGACTAACTTTTCAAATGAGGTGTTGATTGAGGGAGTGGATTCAAACCATCCTAACTTCCATGCCAATGATCCTCACCCTCCTCTTTGCTGTAGTGTTAGTCCAGCCATTTAGCAATCAGCCAAACTATCATCCCTGCCCCTACTTGATTCTTGGACATTTGTAGGATCAAGCCATAGTATTGTTAGCTTAAAAGTGCTTATTGGATAAAATATCATCCTTTAGTTCTCTCTTTGATTTCCTGGGGTAGGTTGTCAATAGCAAGCTTGCTCATGCTATCTGAGTAGCAGCAACCCCATCCAGGTGACTTGATCCTGGGCCACAACCATCTCCAGGAAAATGTATTGGTCCCTCTTCCTCTAACTGGTATAAACCCTTTTGCTTCCCTTTCAATGAAGGTATTGTTGAGAGTCTGGATATATGAGTATTCCAGCTATTGCCATCACACCTAACATCCAGTCATTGCCCAATTTGGTGCCTTTCCAATATACCGTTTGACATACCGGAAATGGCAACAAACCAATATCACATGACTGTCCAGGTATCCAACAACTTGAACCCATCCAGCACATGACCAGCCCCTGGGTTTGGTCCAACTAATATCCCAGCCACAGCTAAATCAATATAAGTCTAAAGTATTATCCAATAAAATATACTTCTTCTTCTCCTCCTACTTTTATATTTGAAGCTTTCCCAAAAGGCGCTCCTTATCACTGGTAGCACTACGAGGTTTGACCACGCCAATGAAAGAGAAAATGACTGAACAGAACCTGCCCACCTTCGCTCACGTACTCAACCAGGCCACATCCCAGGAGACCTGGAAAACGTACTTCTGCGCCCACAACATTCAAGAAGATATTCCTAGCGGATGCACCATATTCAAAGGTCTGGTCATGCCCAAAGCATGCGCCAAGATAATTCAATACAGTCACTCTCTTCAACCACAAACAAACGCACAACCACCTATCACATGTAAGGTTGCCAACACCAAATGCATTGGTATTGACAAGTTCTTTGGTAAAAACAAAGAAAACGTCACTAACTGGCTAGACCACACAGCCGCTAAACTCCGCGCCAGCCGCATCCCTCATGAGAAATGGGTCCAGGAAGCCAGCAAGCGCCTATACAAGGCCACAGCTAACTGGTTTGCCACCTGGGTTGGCCCACAAACCAAAGACCAGCTTGACAACTGGGAAGAGTTCAAAGCCAACATTACCCACAATTTCCGTGTCACCAAATCTCTTCAAGATATTAAAATACAGCTCAGTGACCTTCCTCAAAAGACCACTATTGCAGCCTACACCAACAAATTTGAAGAAATACGTCGCAAAATCCAAAACCCAGCACAAGCTGACAACGTACACACCAGAGCATCATTCATCAACAGAATGAAACCCTCTGTTGCTGCCCTCATCCGCCCAGAAGCAAATACCTCCATGCCTGCGCTCATTGCTGAAGCCAAGAGTGCTGAAAAACGCGCCAACATGGAATATGCTGCACACAACGGCAACTGCTCCTCAAACAGCAATGGCAGAGAAAGCGCCAATGGCAATAAACGCCAAAATACCAACCATAACAATGGCAAATCCAATTGTAACAACAGCAATTGTAGCCAAAGCGCAAACCGCCCCCGTCCCAAGAAAGAGGACACTGCTGAAGTTAACAACGCTGAAGTAGCAACCTGCTACAAATCTGACCCCACATTCTCTAACCTCAAAGGTCTCAAAACAGAGGAACAGGGAAAAGAGGAGGGGGAACAGGCTTAAGTGCCCCTGTCTCCCCCCAACATGACAAGAAGAAGTACCAAGGCACGAGCTTTGCTGCTTGCATCCCCCATGTCCTGCAATCCTCCATTTTTATGAACATAAAAATTAAAGATCACTCACAACTTCTTGTCTATCCATGCACTTACAAATCACATACACATAAAATTTTATTTGACTCTGGTGTATAACACACTATGGTTAGCAAACCTTTTGTAACCAAGTACAAAATACCAGTTGTCAAATCCAACTTCAAATACGCCAGAATGGCAGACAAATCAAAAGTTCTACTCAAAGGCAAAACAACTCCCTTCAGAATTGACCTCCAAAGCATACAAACGTCCATCAAAGGACTTGCCATGAACAATATAACTACGGCATTGTAGCAGGCATGGACTGGTTTACCTGAGTGAATCCCAGCGTATGTTGGAAAACAAAAACCATAACAATAAAACACAATGGAGTCAATTTCAACATTCTCAAAGAACCCAACGACCTGATTCTAAGAGATACAGTATTTGTCCAAGTCATAAATCAAGATGACTCTGAACATCTAACCAAAGACAGTACTCTCCACATAATGAGGTACTCCAAATTTAATAATATACAAACACAAAAAATCCAATGCCCAGAACTCGCGGCACTCCTAAATGAATACACTCATGTATTCAAGGAAGAACTCACAGAGTTACCCCCCAAACAAGAGGTCAAACATGGTATTGACTTATGCAAAGCCATGCCCAAACCTGCACCCCTCTACTGACTCTCCCTCATTGAGACCCAAACACTTAAAGCCCACACAAGGACAACCTAGCCAAAGGATTCATTTGCCCGTCTGAATCCCTGTGGGGGGCAGCGGTCTTCTTTGTAAAGAAAAAAGAAGGATCTCTTTGCTTAGTTACTGACTGCAGAGCACTAAACGCAAGTACAGTAAAGAATAAATACCCACTTTCCCTCATTGAAGACCTATTTTCAAGGCTTTCTGGAGCAAAAATTTTCTCAAAAATTGACCTCACATCTGGTTACAACCAAGTTGAAGTCAAAGAGAAAGACATACCAAAGACTGCGTTCCGCACGCAATTTGGGTTGTTTGGATGTAAAGTAATGAACTTTGGGATGACCAACGCTCCCGCGACGTTTGTCACCATGATGAACCAAGCACTAAGCGGCCTCTCAAACACATTATGTTACCTTGACAACATCATCATATTTTCAAAAACAAAAGAGGAACACCTCATACATGTCCGCAAGACACTTGATCAACTCGCAAAGCACAAACTATACACTAAGCCTAGTATGTGCCAATTTATGGAAAAGGAACTCTTGTTCTTGGGCCACATTGTCTCTGAAGGTGGCATCAAAGCAGACCCAGATAAAATAAAAGCCATAAATAACATGCAACACCCCACCTCCGTGAAACAAGTTAGATGCTTTCTTGGTATGGTAGCTTACCTAAGGAAATACATCAAAGACTGCAAAAAGCTCACCGCACCAATCAATGACCTAACCAAAGGTAATGCCAAAAAGAAATTCATCTGGACTCCAGAATGTGAAAAGAATTTCCAGCTATTAAAACAAGCTTTAATCAAAGCACCAATCTTGCAATACCCTAATAACAACAGTTGCTACAAGCTTGAGTCAGACGCTAGTGACACCGCCATTGGTGCAGTCCTACGCATCTGCCAGCCAGGGCAGCAAGACTTCCTGCCAGTATGTTACAAAAGCAGAAAACTAACAAACACTGAGCAGAGATACCCAATACATGATAAAGAATTGCTAGCAATATACCACACATGCAAGAAAGGGAGATGTTACCTCAAAGGACACTTAAAAGTCCGAGTGCTAACTGACCACAAATCCTTAATCTATTTCAAAACTCAGAACGCACTTGCGTGGCGCCAAGCCAAATGGATGTCCTTGCTGGAACAGCTTAACCTGGACATCCAATACAAAAAGGGGGCAGAGCTGGTCACAGCCAATGCTCTCTCTAAGCTATGCCAGCCAAGAGAGGATCACCCTGACTACCTGGACCCTGACTGGCCCAACCTATACAACACTGAGTACAAGACAAAGGGAAAGGACCCCTCCACACATCAACTAACCCACAATACGCTAGTAAGGAATGAAAAACATTTCCACGTATCAAATGGCACGGTATACCAAATCATCAAAGATAAACACATTCCATACATCCCACTCGCACAAAGAGTTGACACTATACTAAGACACCATTGCCTGCTAGGACACACAAAGGCTAACAACCTATATCTCACACTGAAAGAGATAGTATGGTGGCCCAACCTGAAGCAAGACATAATTGATGTTCTAAAAAAGTGTACAGTATGTGAAAAATACACCAGCACCAAGGCACCACAGCCAACAGTTAACCCAGTACCTGACCCTGAACCATTTAAGGTTTGGGGACTGGACATAGTGGGACCCTTCCCAGAAACCAAAACAAATCAACGTTTTCTAATTGTAGCCATCAACTTTGCCACATGTTGGCCCATCTGCTGGGCAACAAAAGATCATAAGGTGGAAACAATAAATTGATTCATCAATAAAGCAATCAAGCAGACTACGGCACTTCAGACTACATCATAACAGATGGAGCAAAGGAGCTAACAGGCCACATAGTAAACGACAATCTAAAAACAAAAAACATCAAACACTTCACAACCTCGCCCTACAGGCCACAGGCCAACGACAGAGTTGAACACCTTAACGACAGCCTTATCAGAACCCTGGAGAAAATAATGGATGGCAAAGCCAAAGACACATGGCCGCTATACGTGAAACATACATTACTAGTATCCCGGGTTTGTGCCAATCAAGGGACAGGCTACTCACCGTTTGAACTAACATACAGGTACAAGCCAGAAATAGTCACCCGCAATAACCAGCCATATGTAAAGATCCCCCGGGGAAACCTCCCACAGTAGAACAGAAACCAGCTCTACAACACATACGCCTCAAAGCCAAACTGGCTGAAATAAAGAGACTCAAAACTCAAAAGGTAACCTCACTAGAGGACCCACTCCCCATCAACTCCCCCGTCTGGGTCCTAGCCGGGAACAGAAAGAAACTAGACTCAGTAAACAGAGAACCAGGAAGAATCATCAGATACCGACCAGACAGGAACACTTACCTGGTTAAGTTCCAGGGTGCCAAAGAACCCATTACCAAAAAGTACCACAGATATCGCCTCCGCCCTAGTAAAGGAGAACACTCGACCCAGTTGGTGCCCACTAGTAAACAACTCCAGGAACATCAGGCGGCAGCCGTCAAGACGAAGCCCCCTCCTGATGTACCCAAGTAACCCCTTAATGAAGGTATTGTTGAGAGTCTGGATGTACGAGTATTCCGGCTATTGCCATCACACCTAACATCCAGTCATTGCCCGATTTGGTGCCTTTCCAATATACCGTTTGACATACCGGAAATGGCAACAAACCAATATCACATGACTGTCCAGGTATCCAACGACTTGAACCCATCCAGCACATGACCAGCCCCTAGGTTTGGTCTAACTAATATCCCCACCACAGCTAAATCTATATAAGTCTAATGTATCATCCAATAAAATATACTTCTTCTCCTCCTACTTTTATATTTGAAGCATCCCCAAAAGGCGCTCCTTATCACCTTGGTTTTTTTTGGGGGTATGTTGGTGGTGAAGTTGGATGGTAAGATCAGGTGATTTTTTGTATCCTATTAAGCATGGCATGTTTTTATTGTGGTGATTCTTATTTAGGGTCAGTTAAAGGTACTGCATGTTTCGAGGTAGTTATTGGATGTAGGAATGCAGCGTCATCTCCAAGTAAACCAGTATCGACATTAAGCTGTTGGCATGTAGATGAATGGGAAGGATATTTTGTTTGGTACCGTCGGCATTGCCTCTTATTGGAAGGTTGATCGGGGAAGATATTTTGCCGACGGATGGGGAGGTTGAAGCGGGCATAGACTATTGCTGGTTAAGGCTGGGCTGGTTTACTCCGTAAATCCACAAGCTGCGGTTAAATGGTCGGTGCGGATGGAGCTGCTCGGGTGAAGATGTGATAGGTCACGTCTAAAGGGGCGCATCGTTATGTCAGTTGTTTGGATGACGTCATACAGAATTGTAGAAGTTCCTAAGCTGGTAAGGTTTGGATTTAAAGTATCAGACAGCCGATAGGGGTGGCTGGTTTACGGCCATCGTTTAGAGGCGTGGATCAAAATGGGTAGGTTTATCTGGGAGATCTTTGGTTTGAAGTAGTTATTTAAACGCGACGGAATATTTTCTGTTGGGTGGGAATGGAGGTTGATAGCTGCAATAAAGTTATTGTGATTCAACTGCAGATGTGGATAATTGGTTTATTGATAGGAAGAGTTTGATAAGATAGACCGTCAAAGATGACGTCATCACTTCAGTCTGGGATGAATTGAGATAGAATAATTAGAAATACATGTTTTAGAATATCAAGATTTCCGGTAACAGACCCCGAACTTGTGTTCGATCTCCAATTGGTAGCGAGGCAAGGTCACCAGTAGGGATGCTTCGGCTCAACCCCGGCTAAAAACCGGCTCTGAGCCGCTACAGCTGGTACGGAAACGCATATATATTAAAACATTTTTAAATAAATCTTTGATAAAAAAAGTGTCCAGAGCCAGAAGCTGGCGGTGGCTGCTCGGGGCTTGGCCGAGGTAGCCCTAGTCACCAGCTAAGTGGCAACTTGACATTTTCGATTAGCATTTGATAAGGAGTTATCCAACCCCGTGACGTTCCAATGAAGCTGGGGCGCCTGCCCACCGCCTCAGAAAAGATGTAATCAAAACAAGGTTGATGCATGTGGTTATATTAGCTGTGGTTTATATTATTGCTAAGCTTCTCAACAAGACATTGCACTTGAATCAAGTGGCCTTGTTTTACTTGCCATAGCATGATCCCTACCATACTGATAGCGATCCTGCCCTCAGTTACATTGGGTGTTCCTGTTTTTCATACCGGTAAGCATAGCAAAGTACTTTTTAAAATCTTCAATCCTTTTCCTAGTTATAATTTCTAAATACTCTAATTGTACCTCAAAATCCATTTAGAACACCTATCCTTTCTAAAAAAATATTCATGCCAGTTATTCACTTTAAAAAGGTTTATTCGAAATGGTTTGTTTTTATTTAAAGTTTGGTGTTTTTGCCTGGTATCTAAAGAATAATTCATGTGCATCTTATTACAGCATTTTGAATAATTTCCTCTGGATAGTAAATCATTTCGACCTCTCTGGCCATGTCTGCCCCCTGCAGATGGTGCGAGGGTTATCCTGCCCTACTCTCTGCGTCAAGGATGTATCCATGTGCCCGGTAACCTCTAGCAAATGTCCCCTGGGAAAGAAATACTGCAGCGATGGGAAATGTAAGCACGACTGCTCTGGAAGCGCGAACATCTGCGCCTGCGGTGCAGCGGAGGGCGAGTATATGCCCTGTTTTGTTTCTCTCAAAGTAAACGTCAAAGAATTCAATGCCACATTGAAGGTTCAGCAGATCAATACCGCGTGTGGGGATGGTTTAGGTTTGGATCCATCTATCCCTACTCAGCCCGATGCCATTGACGATGGGCTCGAAATGTACTGGGGGAAATGCCCTGCCAGGGTTCCACAGAGTTTCACCTTTCGGGAACCCATGTGGCTATCGGTGTTTGCCACTTTAACGTTTGAAGTTGCCTTGCTGTTAGTGTGGCTTGGGTATAAGAGGATCCGCGAAAGGGATGTTGCAAGGATGCTGGCGCGGGATGTTCCCCAAGGCGGGCCGTCAGAAAAAAGCTCGGATTGTTGGAGCGAGGATGAGGGTTTGTTTGCAATCAAGGGGTTCCGAAATGATCCACTGGGGGTGCTTGCTAAGATGAGTGTAGTCTTGGTTAGCATTGGGTTGGCGGTCTTCCTTGGAGTAATTACGGCGGACTATTACGGTGCCGTTACAGGACAAGAGTTTGGCATTGCACACGAGAATTATGATGCATCTTCCAAAATGTTCATCGGGGTCTGGGTCACCTCGGTAATTTGGTTTGTAGGGCTAGTCTTGGTTGGGCCAAGGCTTGGGAATTGGTTTCGACTCGAATGCTCGCCTCCTGATGCCGGCTTCATCCAAATTGAACAAGCGATGGCGCCGATGGTGCTTCTGGATGTTGAAGACTCGGCACTGTCGCAGCGAATAAGGACATGTGAGGCAAAACTTCGCCGGTTAGTGGGGTGGGACCTAGTAATCACAAGCACACCATTGCTGCACACTTCAAGCGGAAGATGCTTCTTTAATTATCGCTGTGTGCGCTATGTTCAGGATGGCGAGTGTTTCCTACCCTTCACCTTCTCGCTCGCAACGACCTGCCATCAGTTCCGTCTGCTGGGAGATGGCTTGACCTCCAAGGAAGCGGCACTCCGTCTGGAGCTGAAGGGGCCCAATTTCATTTCTGTCCAGGTCCCCCGGTTTATAACGGCGCTGATGTTAGAGTTCACGGGGTTTTTCTACCTGTACCAGCTGTTGATCCTTTGGTTGTTCTTCTACTTTGCGTACTACCAGATCGGACTGGTCGATACGGCCTTAATTATCACTTCGGCTCTGATTCGCGTGGTGATGAGGCAAAGGGCTCAGCGGAGGCTCAAGCAGATGGCTGAGCACCGCAGCCAAGTGTGTACGCTGCGCGATGGCACATGGGTTGCTGTATCAACAGAAGAGATCGTTCCGGGGGATGTATTCAAACTGGTGCGTGGTATATCGCTACCGTGCGATGCTGTCCTGATAGAGGGTGATGCCGTTATTGACGAGAGCTCCCTGACAGGAGAGCCTCTCCCCGTGCGAAAGTCGTGCTTGCGAGACGAAAGTGGTGCGTACGATAGGATAGGCCTCCATAAGCCCAGCACGCTGTTCCAAGGTACTCAGGTTGCGACAGAAAACGAGGCGGTGGCATTGGCCCATCGCACGGCAGCAGACACCGATCGGGGAGAGCTGATGCGGCGCATGCTCTACCCGAGCCCTGTTTCATTTATTTTTGATGTTCAGCTAAAGGCAGTCGTTGTCATGCTCGGGATCTGGGGCATCATCATCTTCATCCTGGCACTATGGCTGATGCAGAAGGGGGGTACTTCCGCTTGGTTCTACGCCATGTTTGGCTTTGCCCAAGTCCTTAGCCCGCTGTTGCCAGCTGCCCTGGTGGTGGGGCAATCAGTCTCAGCGGGTGAGTTGCGGAAAAGGGATATATTTTGCGTTGATCTTTCGCGCATCGTCATGGCAGGGAAAGTGCGGATATTCTGCTTTGACAAGACGGGAACTTTGACCAAAGAGGGCCTGGACTTCTTGGGGGTCCGTGCTACCAACTCAAAGGGTCTTTTGCCCCTGAAGTCTCCCCAAGAACTCGCCCCTCTTCTTGAATTGGGGGTGGCGTCGTGCCATGGAGTTTCTCAGTTGGAGGGCTCTCTAATAGGGAATCCCGTCGACTTGGAGATGTTTTCTGCTTCGCAATGGCGCCTAGCTCCCTCTACTTTAGAAGGGGCCATCGACCGCCTGGAGTCTCCGGGGGGACGTACTGCCCACGTCATCAGAAGGTTTGATTTTGTCCATGCGCGTGCATCAATGTCGGTTGTCGTGCAGGATGAGACCACTGGCCACACCCATGTCTACCTCAAGGGCTCGTTTGAACGCGTAGCAGCTCTTGCTTCCATCCGGAACCTTGAGATCCACGCCCAAGCCGAAGAGATGTCTCGGGAAGGATGCTATGTCTTAGCGATGGCACACAAGGACCTGGGGAATGTTCCTATTTCCAAAGTACAAGAAATGTCCCAAGACGATATTGAACATGGAATAGAGTTTTCAGGGCTAATTGCATTTAAAAACCAACTTAAACCCTCAACAACCAAAGCCATCCAGGAGCTCAGAGCGGGTGACACCCGGAATGTTATCATTACAGGGGACAATGCCCTTACCGCCATCTACATTGCCCGTGCCTGTAACATGGCGCCCAAGTCCACCTTCCTTCTCGCCACCTATGAGAATGATCAGGTTTTATGGCGCGATGCAGATGATCGCACTTACAGCCCCATCGCCCACAGCAAAGTCCTCGAGAGGCTCCGTTACTCTGAGGACTTCCCTGTTGAGCTCGCTATGACTGGAGATGCCTTTAACCAATTTCTGTATCGGGATCAAATTGCCCCTCTTCTTCTGCGTACACGTGTCTTTGCCCGCATGACGCCCCGCGACAAGGTTACCTGTGTAAAACTGCACATGGCCAGGGGCATCACCGCCATGTGTGGTGATGGCGGCAACGACTGCGGGGCCTTGCGCGCAGCTCATGTTGGGTTGGCTCTTTCTGAAGCAGAAGCATCCATAGTATCTCCATTTAGTACCAACCGCCGCACCATCGAATCATGTGTTGAGCTCATCCGCCAGGGCCGTGCAGCCCTGGCCTCCTCCTTGCCAGTTACAAATTCCTCATCATGTATGGCCAGACCATGGCTTGGCTGAAGCTTCCATCTTTCTACTTCAACATATCCCTTTCTCAAAACCTGTGGATCCTAGTTGATGCCTTTGTGACGGTGGGCCTATCCTACGCCATCACCCAGAGCCGTGCTGCCAAGGTGCTAGCCCCTTCCCGGCCCACCGCCCGGCTGCTTGGCACTCAGACCTTGGCTTCCACTCTGGGACTGCTGGCCATCCATTACATTTACGGGTTTGGGGCATTTGCTCTCCTCTTCCGCCAACCGTTCTTCCGGTGCCATGAGTTTGACGGGGACAGCGCCGATATGTCAAAGTGGTGGCTTCTGGGTGACAGCTACGAGGGAGAGATCATGGGGATCATCACCCTTTTCCAATTCGTCAATGCTGCTGCAGTCTTCAATTTCGGGCATGACTTCCGCCGTGCCTGGTACCACAACCACCTATTAGTCATCATCTGGTCTGTGTTTACCGCCCTGTGCTTCTACATTGTTCTCGCCAACCCTAACTCCATTGGATGCCTCCTGCGCTTCAACTGTGGCGACAAGGATGTCCTGGAAAGCCTGGGCTACAGCATTCCATACATCCCCATCCCCACCTACAACATCCCCCAGGGGCATAACGTGCTCCCCTTTCCCTTCCGGGTTACCTTGGCCGTGTACTGCGGATCCATGATGCTGGCCGGAATCCTCTGGGAAAGGTTTGTCGTGCTGGGCCCTGTCCGCCAGTACTTTCAATCACGCTTCCCCCCCTCCCATACAAAAATTAACCTGTGATGGATCCCAGCCCACTTAAATAGATTGCATCCCCCACTCTTAACCACCAACTGTTTTATACGCTTGCATGGTTACTTGAAACCCTAAAAGGGCTGCCCCGAAGCCCCACTATTCCCTACAAAACCCCTGAAAGCCCCAAATTTATCCAAACTGTAAAGAAGTTCTCAACATCATTGAAAAGGTGTGTAATCAGCTCAAAGTGCTGACCAGCAGGCTGAAACCTAGCAACCTTTACAGTAGTTTTAAAAGCTATGGCGACAAGCGAAAACAATTCAGAATTAAACGAAATGAACTCAGATTTAAACGTAATTGATTTTAAATGAATTTATATTGATTTACAATAGATTTGGATTCATTTCAATTTCGTTTAAAGCTGAGTTCATTTCGTTTAATTCTGAATTGTTTTCACTTGTCGCCATAGCTTTTAAAACTACTGTACAGGATAACGTGTATAAACCACACTGTTCCCTTCCCACTCTTCACAAAATCTTACTTACCCTGCAAGTACCCAAAACTCTACCCAAACATCAAGGATACAGATGAAATGTTGATTCAACTTAATTTATTGCATCTTCACTTTTCTAAATGCTGGTGCACATCACAAAACATTTCCACAGTAAAGACTTGACAATGCAAAAGATGAAGCTATGTCTCTCTGTAAGCTGATATAACAGCCATACTTATTCCCCAGACATCTGCTATTGAATAAACCTCACTCACCCAAAAGAACTTTGGGATGGAAGAGACTAACACAGATCCAGATAGAATATATCTATAGCTTGGAAGAGCATCCACTTATATCCAAGGATACAGCTCAGTTGCCACTGAGTAGAGTCCTTCTGGATATCTGAGCTTATTGAAACCAATCAACACCTGCAGTGAAGATATTTTCATCACCCCCTTTATCAAAAAGGTCTATCCCCTTCATCAATAGATAGATCATGGTTGCTCTGGTAAGTTGCTGGATCAGAAGCTACAGCTTGAAACAAGCCAGGTAGCATTAACAATATAAATTTAAAAGGTATATATAGCTATTGCCACAACATCTTCAATCACTCCCCCGGCAAAGCAGTTCCCCCAAGAAAAAGCTTGATTGCCAAGTGAAAGTTGGCATCAATATCACACCCATGTATTGTATGAGGATCTGATATTTGAATCCCATGAGAAACAAGTCTCATTAATCTGATGATATACATGGACACTATGTGGCTTGGCATGATACTATATAGTATCATCCTTCTATATCAAATAGATTATCATATCTTCTTTAATTTCCCCCTTTGTTTGCCTTGTATACGTTTAAGAATATTATCCTTAACATTGGTATCAGAAGTTAGGTTATCCATACCTAACTAGCTTAAGAAAAAAATCTTTAAAGAAAATAGCCCAAAAATGGCACTCCCTATTAGCTGAAGAGCTCACAAGGAAGGACACAACATCTCTGCAAGTTACATCATCTTTGCCAATGTTCTTGTACCCATCAAACAGTTTAACCTTCTTAGTGCAAGAAAAATATTTGGGAAACTCATGGCCTCAGTAATACCTGGGGTGTCATGCACTGTCTTTCAGTGTCTCTGCTCTGCAGAGATGAGCTCTTTTGGTGGAGTATGCCAGGAACCCCCACTCTTTGATTCAAACCACCCAAACCAAATCTGTACAAGTTATAAAAACCCCTTTTTAAATAAAATTTTACGTTTCTGCTTTGTTTGAAGTTCAAGGATGCCATTCTTGCTAAGGCTTTTGCACCCTCTTTCTGTTAACTTGGTTGTTAGCTTTCTTGTTAATGGCTGCTAGAAAACGCTTCAAGAACTTTGTCCTTGAGCTCTGCCAATGTTAAGCGCCCTGAGCAGAAATGAAACTAGAGGGCGATACAGCCTCACAATGCCCCAAATTTTACTCTGCATATGCTTTACTTCTTTTCCAAGCACTTTAACTATATGTGTTATGATTGACATTGGTTATTCTTGTTGAAACAGCAGGCTCAACCTGCTAGCAAGGTTCTGGTAAGTGGGTTTGTGATCTGCAATCCAATTATTCAGTCACTCAGAGCCAGACTAGGAAGTCAACTCAAATTTTCAAATCCAACAACATGAACAAAGGATGATCCATTATGATGGATACCTTGTTTTGGCGCTTGGCTTATTACCAGGATCAAGCCACCCCCTTCATCATCCCACCGTGTGATCAACACTATCATGATCCTGTTATCCATGACTCACACCAACTATATAATCATTATCTCTCAATAAATAATATGACCTAGTTTTTAAACATTTCCCCCGTGTAACTTTGCTAAAACAGCACAGTTACAACATTCTGGTTGATCCTAAGCTCATCCTTGGAAGTTTTGCTAAAATTTACTCTTTTTCCCATCTTTGCCTTATCTTTAATAGTTTGTGAATATTTATATTTACTCCTAATCATTTTGGTTTTTGTTAATGTCCTGTCATTTTTATTCCAAGGCAAGTATCATATACTAATTGACACCACAAATGATGACTCTCTAAAGGGATACCTGAATGAAGCATTGGAAAACGGACTCATTCAACCTTTCATGTCCATGTTTGGTGAGAAATTCTTCTTTTTGGCCAAGAAAAATGATGGCTTACACTGTGCTACTAGCTACAGAGATCTTAACAAGGTCACCTTTAAGAAAAGGTTCACCTGTCCCTTATTAATCACCTATTTGATACCCCAGAAGAAAAAATATTTATAAAGATTGATCTGGCTGCAGTATACCATCAAATCCAAGTCAAACTGAAAAGCATCCCTAAAATATATTTAGAACCAAGTAGGGCTCTTTTGAATATGTGGTACTAAACTTTGGCATGTTCAATGCCTTGTCATTTTTTTTAAATCCACAGACAAAGTGTCCAAGCACATCATAGGGAAAATAGATGCATTCTACCTAGATAATGTAATCATCCACAGCCCAAACAAAGAACATTATTGAGAGGATTTATGAGCAGTAACCAGCCCTCTTCAATCCAACCAGCTGGTCATCAACCCTGCCAAGTGTTATTTCTTCTCCAACAAGCTACCCTTATTATGTCATATTATTAGTAATTATGGGGTAACCCCCAACTCAGAGAAATTAAAGGCTTTGATCAAAATGCCACCCTCAGAAACAAGTGTGAACTCTGTATCTTCTGGGGATGGTTGTGTATGTCAGAAATTTCATCCCAGACTGAAGGGTGCTGATACCCCTTTGTCATAGATCACGGAAACCCCAAAACAATTGCTTGAACCCCTCTAAGAGATCAGCACTTCAGGCAAATCAAGGAACACATGATAACAGCAGCCATGAAAACATCCCTCATTCTAAAATACCCCAATCAATATGAAGTCTAAAACTTAGAAACATACATCTCTGATAATAATATCAGAGATGTATCCAGATGTCAGGGATTCACTCATTTGGGAGCTTCTCCCCAATAGAACAAAGAAGCACTCTCAAATTAAACTTGACCAAGTTAGATCCAACTGGAATTCCAATCATTAAAATATGAAGTAAGTGGCCTAAGAATCTAAATCTCCCCAGAAGGGAGTGAAGTTATTTAACAAGTAATATACACTGGTGTATCCCAAGACCAGCCAAGATGCCTTGTGATGAATGATAGGAGGGAAGCAAGCAGTTTTGACATAAGGGGCATGTCAGCGGTGTGAAAAAAATTAGTACCAGATGAAATCCTCAGATTTGCCAATTGGAGTTGGTTCTGGAGTTTTGAAGTTCACATTTGCCTGGTTATACCATATTAAAACAGAAACCCCAGACAAGGAAAAGAGTTTCATGTTTTTTTAAATAAACTCAATTGTATACTAATCAGTCAGAGTCTGAAAACATAGAGTTTATTGAAGATGTTTGAAAGGAATAATATTGTTAGAGCAATTTGCTCAGGAGGGGATATTCAGCTTAAATACTGAAGTGAAGGTGGGGGAGAGACATAGTAGTTACCAATGGTTCCTGAAAGAGTTGGTGATGAAGTATTTCCCTACAGTTTTGCAGCAAGCTGCAGCCTGCATTGCAGGAAGAAGCAAGGTTTGTCTTTACAGGTGGTCTGCAGTTAAGTTCCTTACTGTGGGTTGAAATGGTTTCCTGGATTGCATTTAGAGTGTTTCCTTGGCCTAGTTGATATTATTCATCTGATTGGTAGTTGGAAACCCCTGGCAATTGCTGGGAATGATTTCTGCATTTAAATTCCTGCTGTTTGGCTATATTTAATGCAATTTCTCTTTTGGAGCCATTAATTGTTGATTTACTGCTTTTAACGTTGCCGGCATAGTCAATCGAGCCCTGGATTCCTTGTTTTATAATAGAATTTATGCTATTATTTTGAATTTTGCATTTTTAAAGTTTTCTCTGTGATTCCATTATAAATTTGTTTATCAATTTTGAGCGTATTTTAAACCTGTTTTTGATATTTGATTGATTATTCATTGTTGAATCTATTTTTGCATTTAAAAATGCAGTTTCCTCATTTGTTTTCTTGGGCTTGGTTATCAAAATCAAGTTTTCTTGAGTATTTTTCTTTGTGTAAGGAATTCCATTCCTTACACCAGAATACAGATAGCAGATAAGATATCCATCCCTATTGTATAAAGAATAATTCAAACTGTCAGATAATAAACATATATATCTCACCCATTATAAAGATCAAATAGCAATAATCTATTTTCTAATAAAATGATGCTGTTATCTAAAATGGGTATAGATATTCAAAGTGATAACAGACCACAAATTACCTGCATTCTTTTAAGCAAAGCAGAATCTCTCGAGAAGACAAGCTGAATGACAAGCCTTATCTAAAGATACCCCATGGTTATTGGATACAACCCAGGAAAAAACTACTTATCATAGACAACTTTTCAAAGATGTAATGTAAGGATCTACTCTGCACTGATGGCAAAGAACCTGATTGGATCATGTTAATCCTGGGGATCACCCAATAAGATCTTTTACTTGGTACAATCATGAAAACTAAAAAAAACACAGCCCATACTGGTTATTGGTTGTTCTCCTGAGAGAAGCAGGCCAGGCCTAAAAGTCATGTATATGATATAGAAAATATGTATCAATTTGTTTGAACCAGTGGCCAAAGGATGAAAAGTCCCAGGGTGTGGTGCAACCTGATTAGCTAACCCTAAAACTGTGATATAGACAAACCCCAGTTTTCTGAAGTCATGGATAAGAAATGTCTCTGGGGTGAGGGGGATGTTAGAGATTCCTTCATTGGGTTATGATATTGGCTTCTTGGGGTGTTAGAGAAGTAGCCCAAGGAAGAAAGATCCAGGTGGTGAGAGTAAAAAGATTCCTGATAAGAAATATGAGATGCCTTAACCAGGGCAACTGCCAGAATTAACTCATTCCGCAAGTCAACTTACTAAATGTCGACATTATTTTGGTATTTATCTGCCAGAATCAGGCATTTCCAAAACTAAGCTAATTTTTCATAGTGAATTATTAAGTCAGAATTGCAAAATTAAAAAGGAACAGACATAATGTTGACACCATTTAAACAAAGGCTTAATTTTAAGCCAAAAAACTAATATAATTTACTATGAAAATGTAAGTTTCTTTGTACTTTTACATTAAGGTTGACTACAGTAAGTAATATCTGGATGTTGACCCCAAATAAGAATCCATAAATTTCTTAATAAAATACACAATATTCTAAAAATAACTACTTTTTATATTATATTACTGTTTTTATTAAATATATATTAAGATAAGCATTGAACAAAGACATATGCAAACTTTCAGAGCATTCTTTGTATTATTTAGATATTTACTGTTATTTTAAACTCACTGGATAAACTATAGCTTATTTCCGGAAGTCCACTTAAGCCAACACACATATGTTAAAACTAGAATTTATATATGTAATTATAATGTCGCCTTTGTGTCAAATCAACGTGTTGCCTAAATTGCAACAAAGGGGTTTGGCTAAGCAAACAAAGTGACATAATTTAAGCAAGATTTAATAGGAGAGTTGCTATAAAAGAACTCTGACTGCCTGAATGTTGACACCTTCACTTATTTATTAGTAAAACACTGCCGCTTAAAAAAAAGCACACATACAATGGTATAGTAATTCAGGCCAAAGTACCCAGGGCTGTACTTCAGACTTCTCTCTACACTCCCTACTATTTAGTTTTCATAAGTTACATATGCAACTCTTTAATTTTTTTAAATTTAAAAATAATCAATTTTGGCCTTAAGAAACCAACTCCGGAAAATATTAACCAAGCTTATAAGTGATTTACATAGTGTTTTTCCACTTTAATGCTGACTGTCAGTATGTCAACGTCCAAATTAAAGCGTTTTTTTATGCTGACAAACTAAATTAAATATTTTTGACTACTGTGACTACCAGAATGTTGCCTTTTTATTTAAACATGGGTTTTTTTCTATTCTTTAATAATAAAATAGCTCTAAAATTACTTTCTATACTTCTATAAACTATTTACTTAATAATAAAATTTAAAACAAGTGATTATTATTTAATTTTATTCATGTCTCACATGATTATTCTTACTTTATGAACTCTACTCTAATTATTGTAGGACAAATCTTCCAAGAAGCCACAAAATAACCCCAAGTCAACCAAGAAAGTACCCAAAGCCTCTGGAAAGGCCCAAAGTCCCTACCCCAACAAAAAACCAGCCAAAGAGCCCTCAACAAAACAGAAGACAAAGGAGAAGACCCCAGACCCTGAAAGCAGAGAGCCCTCCCCTGCCCCCTCCTATTCTCCAAGATGATATCAATCAGAAGGAGATGAGGTTCCACTAAACAAGCAAGGAAGAAAGAAGATACCCAAGAGTCCAGAACCCCAGCCAAGCCCAGATGAATCAAGCTCAAAGGAATCAAGTCCCAAGGAATCAAGCTCATCCCAGCCCAGAAAGCGCAAGAATCCAACTCCAGATAATTCCCCTCCACCGCCCAACAAATCTGCACCTCCATCCTCCTCATCAAGTATCAATAAAGAAGATCTTGATGATTACCTGTCTGACTATCATCAAGCATCAATTGGCCCATGGGATCCCCTAAAGGTTCACAATATATGTAACGTCAAAGGAGAGTTTAAGCTCCCAAAGAAGTTCCCTCGGGTTTTCCCTCTAATGTCTGTCAAAGGAGGTGCAAGTTTAGTCTGTGATGGCTATGTTTTCAATTGCAACAATCAGAAGAGAGCAGGAAGAAGCAAGCATTATGTATGTGAAGATAGAAGCTGTGCTGCCAGAATCAATACAGAAGGATGGGATAAAGTCACTAGTGAAAAAGGAGAGCACACATGCAATGCTCCAATAAATCTTATTGAAAAGCTTCTAAAGTGGTACCTCTACCAAATGGTCCCAGTCTCCAAAGATGTCAAGGCTTCTGATCTGGAAGTTAAGGCCACCACACACCTAAGTAATGAGAACCTGAAGCTCATCCCTGACCGCGACCAGTTAGTGAAGTACATATGTGACAAACACCGTGACCTAGTCCCCCTAAAGAAATCAGCCATGGTTCAAGGAGAGTTAGTCTTGACAGAGGAGTTGCAGATGTTCAATGGTGATGAGGTACTCCTTTTACATTATGATGGTCCTTCAGCATAGGCAAGAATTATATGCTATGCTACACAACAGAACCTGGAGCAGTTGAGGGATTCAGAGACCTGGTTATGTGATGGTACCTTTGCAGTATGCCCCGCCTTTTTTTACCAACTATGGGTTGTACATTCCCTTATTGAAGGCAAGGTGATCCCATTTGCCTACTTTCTGCTTCCTGGGGCAACAGAAGAGATCTACACAAGGGCCTTTAAAATCCTTCAGGAGGAGATCAAAGCCCTACCCAGTAATAGAAAGAGTCCCCCTGGCCATAACACTAGAGCCAATCCAGATGATGATGAAAAGGATGAAGCCACCCTTTCTGCAGAAAAAGAAGCTCAAGATAAAGCACTTGGCCCCTCAACTATAATTATGGACTATGAAACTGCCCAGTATAACGCTTTTGTAAATACCTTTGATGGAGAGGTACAGGGGTGTTTTTTCCATTATTGACAGGCTGTTAACAGGCAACTAAAGGGTCTACCTGAGCTCAGCAAGCTCCACTGTCTAGATACATCAGGAAAGTGCAAGTTCTTAATTCAGCAGTTTGTAGCACTAGTCTTTGTAAAGCCAGAGCATGCTGGACAAGCCTTTGAGCTCCTATGCCAGGATCCATATGCCAAGAAACATGATGGTGCCTTCTACCCTTTCATTGAATATTATGAACCACAGTGGATTGGACGTAAGGTCACTAAGCGCTGGAGCAAGCCCAGAGCCAAAGCCAACTGGAACTGCTACCAGGCAGTTCTTAAGGATGAGATGAAAACGACTTCATCTTTGGAGGGCTGGCATAAGCATATCAAGTCCTCCTTTGGAATCAAGCCCAGATACAACACCTTCTACGAGCATCTCAAAGTCTAACAGGGGAAGACTGCTGCATTCATCAGAGATATTGAGAACCGCCCATCCAAGAAGAAGAGAACCACCAAAGAGAAACAGTATCAAGAGAAGATCAAGGACGTTGTCAAGGCCAAATATAAGCTTTCAGAGATTGGGGAATACATCAAGAAGATTACCACAGTTCTTAATGGCAACCAGGTTATTACAGTCTAGCTTTTCATTAAATTTATTGAGTATTGCCTAATTTTTTATATAGTTCTTATATATTAAGTATAATATTTTTAAATAAATAGTTATTCTAAATAAATCATTAATCTTTTATGATAATGCTTTTATAAAATCATTGGTTTTTTATTGATAGTTTGATGCTTTAGACTGTATTACATGGCCTATATTGGTATTTTACTAGTAAATTATATGTTTTTTGTAGTTTTCAATATAGAAAAAACTTTATATTACTGTTTCTGATTGCTATATTCTGCTATAATACGTGAAATTTTATGTAGTACCTTTTTGTGTATTGATTTTTTTGTTTTTATAAGTGGGAAAAATTTATTATAGTAAAGATAGCTAATTTCATAGTAAAATAAAATAAAAGTGTATTTTTATGAAGTTTTTTAATATCCATGTATAATTTTTTATAGACTTTTTAAAATCTATGTTGTCACATTACCCTAAAAAGTATCTTGAAGCTTAATTTTTATTAAGTAAAATGTTCAGGAAACAGGTTTCTGCTTATTAAAAAAGTGTCAACATTTAGTAGTCTGCATGAGTTAAAACTTAATTCTGACTTTTCAATGCTGTTGACATTAAAGTATTTTTAATTCTGATTATTGACATATATTAAGTCAACTTGTGGAATGAGTTAATTCTGGCAGTTGCCCCGCGGACCAGGGTTGCAAACATGCCAGTAAATCCGAACTTACAGGGACAGGGACAGGAAACAATTGTATAGTCTGTGATGATTGTTCCAATTCAGACATATCCAACAGCAAAATACAAATAGTTATACCCGAGGAGTGTTCCACCTGTAGCTCATTTTTCTCCAGTAAGGTCAATACAATATGATCTCTTCACCAACTCACTCCCAAAATGATAGGATACATAAGGGTAGGGCAAACAGAAAACCTTGTGGTAAAAGACTGGCCTGCTACTACAAAAGTAACTGGCTTCTTCAGCTGAAAAGAGGGAAACATTTGACAATTTCCACCCCTAACAAGCATTCCCGGATGGTACTTGAGTTGTAGCAAGTCAGCAGTCTCCACACTCATAAAATTTTTGGAAGCACCTGTATCTAACAAGATGGCTGGCTGATAGATAGTCTGACCATTATCAATGCTACCATGAAACAAGAAGTAACCGGAAGTGGATTTATTTGCAGCAAAGGTAGCAATCTTGGCAGGGTCTTGTTTTTCATCAGCAGTAGGACGGCAGCTAAGGAAGCAGGATGCTCCTGGAAGTAACACTCAATCATTTCTTGGACGGCAGCTGGAAGAACGGGGTTATCACAATCAATGGGAACAAGGGGCAACTCTTTGGATGTAATAACAGAAGATTTTGTAGGTACAACGTGCTGAAGCATCACCAAGGAACTATCAGGAACGGACACTACGGGGGCCTCCTTTATATCACCGGGTCTGTTCACCACTGCCAATTGTAGTTGAGACAAGCTAGGGGGAGAACAATCTTGGCTTTGGTTGGAAGAAACTACCGAGGAGCAAGGACCAGAAAACCAAGAGCGTGCAGCAGGTTTATCCTCAATTACCAACATACCTTGTTTGGAAGTAGACAGATTTGAGACCAGAGAAAGAATTTGGCTTACCAGGGCCTCAGTTGTAGTTAACGGGGAATCCCAAACCGCCAAATCCTGGGCAGTCTGGTCAACTGCTAACCACAACGCTGAGAGTTTGTTCACCTTGGGAACATTGATTGTATGGCAATAGGTAAGAAACTGAGGAAGGAATACCAAAAGCGGAGTTGTACCCTGACAGAAGGCGTACAGCTTATGATATACTTTGAGCTCCTCAATAGATACACACAAATTTTTTAACAAAGGGTATAGAGATGCACTCTCAGTTAAAACACGTGGATTGCGCTCCACCGCAGACAACAACCATTCTCAAGCATCTTCGGAAACCTTTGTCATCACATGGTAAACTTGGGATTTTTGACTAAGGCTAGAGCCAAAATAAAATGATAATGCTGACAAAACTTCACGCAAAATTTCATCAGTGGGTGGGGCAGGAAAATAATCCGGGCGCCAAAATGACATGACACAACAGAAATAGGAAACAGAGGATCCAGTCTCTACAACTGCAACCAGAGATGGAAACCAAAAATTAAAGAAAAGTCCAAACTGAAAACTCAGAAATGAACTGATGCAAATAAACATGGTAAACACAGATATCTTGACGGAGCAGGAGAAAAGAAACACAAATTCATGATGAACTGCTTCCAAAAACTCAGACGTAGAAGAGTTGAGTAATGTGACGGAAATCACTGGATAATATAAAGCCGTTTCTAAATGATGGGGAATTACCACCCAAATCCACATAGAATTGATGATTAACCACCAACGTGGCTTTCAAGTATTTTTTTGTGAAATTTCCAATTGAAACTCCAGGATTAAGTAGAACAATCAATCCTAACCAGAGTAAACCAAGATAAATGACCTGGGAAAGCATCAATGTATCTTCAGCGTAGAATTCTGGGCATTGAGAAGTGACACAAAATTCATTTTCCAGAATGGGGGGAGGAGCTACAAAATTGGCTGGTATGAAATTAACATTTTGCGGCGCCAACAACAAAGTTCCTGATGCTGGGCCCCATCTTCCTGAAATGATTCTGTTCAGAATCAGATTGTACGGGATATACCGCAACAACCCAAGCACAGGATGCATTTTTAAAATTTAAAATTAGAACTTGGGGTAATTGATTTTTATTGAGTAAATTTAGAAGGACTCAACTCTTAGAGTTGAAACAGGGAAAATTATTCAATATATATCAGAAAAATTGACTAAGCAATACCACCTGAGTCTTGATCTCCTATTCCTTTGGCATCTTCAAGTAAGTATCTAGTCCAGGTTGCAAAGAACCCTTGTATGACCAGTTTCTGACAACCATGCTGATTTATGAGCTTATATCAGGTGACCCTCATATTATGTTGATTTATCAACGTCAGTTTACAAGGGGGAGCTGGTTTCAGCTGGCATACTGGAGCAGCCGTGACCCATTTTTGATTGACTGTTTGGTTTAAATCTGTTAACTTGGTCAATTTTGATACAGGCTTCCTGGCCTTCTGTGCCTTCTTACTTGGACGGACAATACCCGGCATTATGGAACTTACCGTGACATTAGAGGCTTCAAAACAGCGCTGTAAGCCAGGAAAAGGCAGAAAAGATAACCAACTGGGATTCTAATACTAACAAACCTAGGTGTAAAGGGAAAACTAAGTAAGGACCCCAAAGTTTTAAACCACAAGTTGGAAAAGTCAATAACTTTATTTTGAAAGAATGAGCAAGCAGGGGGCCAAAAGTCCCCTGTCTTGCTTTGAGGGAACAGGCTTCAAATTGAAAGGTTGCCTGACCCAAGCAATGGGTTTGATTGGCTGGTAGAGAAATTTTGCAGAGGCAGATTCCTTGAGTTGGAGGGGTTTGCAATAATTTCTGGCTCCAACTCTGATTGGCTGGCGTTAATGGAGTGAATTAAATCAGCATTTGATCCAGTTGGATTGGGATTTGGTGATTTAACAGTAGTGCAATCTGATTGTTTGGATTTAATTGATTTTAAATGAGGACAAGCCCAAGCCAAGAAATAATCCAAATTAATCAGAGATTCATCCCAGGTTAGAACTAAGTTCAGCACATCAATATTTATCACTTGGGAAGGGTATGCCAACAAAAATCTCTCATCTACTTTTTGGGCTAAATCCTCAAGCAAATTAAGGGGCTTGGCTGGCTTCTGAGTAGATTTTTTGGTGCGACGCGGGAAGATTGCCCTATCCAAGGCTAAAGGGGGGAGTAACTTTACAGCAATAAGTCTCAATCCTGCTAAGATCCTGGGGCCTTTCCCAGGGAGGATAAGGGCTAAGACAGGAAGATTTCTTGGGGGTAAGAATATTACAGGAAGAGAAGTGGGATCCACCTGGTCTGTCTCTGGAAAAAGGAGAGATATTTATTTGAAAGTGTACAAGAGTACATTGTCAGACACCAAATCTTTAACCTGGTGAACTCTAAAGAAATAAAAACTGAGAAAGGCAAAGGGGAGACACTATACAATATATTTTAAACACAACACCTCAGGGGACAGCAAAGGTAGCAAATAAGACAGTTGAAACCACTTTTAAGAAGCAATAGCTCAGAGGAGAAGCACAGCATGAAAAACCAAAAACATCAGGGCTTTGATAATATTCACTATCATTTTCAAAGTAAATGTTGTGATAAAAATCTGATGAAACAAGTTGAAAGAACCACCCAGGAAATTTTGTGTGAGCTTTTTGTCTTAAGAGGATTTTTTGGGAGTGCCCAGAAAGAATTTGTGGGCCAGAACCAAAAAGGCAAGAAACCTGAGACAGAGAAACAGCCAGAACAGAGATGAAATTCAGGACATAAAGGCACAAGCAAAAATCACACACAAACAACCAAAAACCAATATAAATAACTATTTAAAGCTTAGGTCAAGAGAAAAGCTTAAAGGTAAGCAGTAAACCTTTACCTTAATAGTTTTTCTTGTGGGTACTGTGACAACACAGATGGTGAACAAGATGATAGGTAAGCAGGATAAAGATATAGCCAATATCTTTACTAGGGCATGGAAAAGATAAGAGTTCAAAGAGAAGTGGGAAATTACTAAAGCTTTGAACTATATTTTGAAAAATAAGGAAGCAGGGAACCCAGAGAAGTCTTGATTTCTTTTAAGAACCCCAATGTTAAAATAGCTGGGGTTTTTCTTGTGAGGGGGCTGGCCACCACCAATGGTTGGCTTATAATAGAATTTTGCCGAGTTGATTTTGCAACTGAGCCCATTATAGTTCAGTATTTAGATTGGGGAAGACAACAGTCCAATAGAAAAGACAAAGAATAGAAATACAGTGCATATTTGTTTGGAATATTGAAATTAATATACTAGAATGAGAAGTCACTATTCCACCAGAGGGTGGCACTGTGACAGGATCCAAATAGCGTGTGAGTTGCAAATATCTTAGGGGAGGGATTGGTTCATAGAATTGATAGCACTTCTATTTAGTGAATATTTCCCATAATTTGATATTGGCAGTGGGATGTCCAATGTTGTTAGATACATCATGGGGTGCCTCTATGAGCGCTTCCTGTGTATAGTAAGATATATTGGTGGACAGGGAGTCAATCTTGGTTGTAACATTGAGTAGTTTTGGCTGAAGAGTTTTTTGGAGTGGCACCAACAAGAATATTGTTAGATTCTGGGTGCAACAAAATCAGGCTTGTTAAGGGCATTTTCTCTAAAAACCAGGCCAACTAATTTAAATCAGCTTGCAGGGCAACATCAGAGAAGCCCCACACATGTTTCAGCTAGAGGGGGCCAGTTGAGACAACCCTATTCACTCTCTATCCAACCCAAGGGGTCAATAAGTGATTAAAATATAAAGTTAGTGGAAATCTAAATTTAACTTCAATTAGTCACATATACAGTCAAATATAAACCAAAGCTGAGTTTATTAAAAAACTTAATCCTAACCCAGGAAGAAGGAAAGAGAGAGAATCATTATATAGCTGCTTTGAGAGGGCATTATGAACTTAAGGAATAGGGTCAGATATGTTGTCGTAATTCAAGTGCAAGTGAGCCAATTTGAATTTGGGAACACTCATTTAAAAGCTGAAACTAAGGGCTTTTGTCAGGAAGCCAGACGTAGTTAGAGGCAATAGGTGACTCAGGACAGGGTACCGCTGGGCTAGTGGGTAACACTCATCATAGGATGGGTGCCAACTTGATAACATAAGATAGGGACCACCCAAGTTAGGACCAAAACGCCACAGTTGGGCACCATGGAGTCCACCAATCCTTTCAGAGTAATGTAGAGTACTCCAAATAGCTGGATAGAGGTGGCCTTGGCAGTGGTGGGGGGTTCTGTTGGGCAGTTGGGTTGTGGGGTTAAGGGCAGAGTCCTGGGGACAAAGTAGGCGGGCAAATAATTGTATTTGTCTTTAAAAAATCCTGGCGGCCTCTCATATCACTTTCCTTCATATCCTATGTATTTGGTTTCTCTAGTTCTTGCCAGGGGGTTGGTAAGTAGTATATTCTACAAGTTGAACTCAGAGTAGATGGGGCTTGAGAGATATTCAGTGAAATGTACTGGTCCAAAGGGTACTTTAGGTGAACAGTATAGTGCCAGTAGTGGGTCAGCGGGTTGGTCTCTAGAGTGTGTGGGTCCCTTATTGTCTACTTGACTAGGATTGAGATGAAATATCACTAAAAATAAATATGGTAGGATTTTCTGGAACCAAAGGTTTATAAATCTTTTATTATCAAAAATGTTGATATGGTTATCCCCATACCGCTGGGGCTTTTATATCATAGGATTCTGCTTCTTCAATTTTGCGGACTTTAGGTCTGCCAGAAAGTTGTTGCCAGGGCGTGGATATTGGGGAAGTAATTTGAGGGTGGCAGATCCTGGGTGAGTTTGCTCTGGTGAACAGAAGTGGCAATGATTTGTTCAGCTGCTGCTGTTCACTATGTGGCCTGAGACAGCCATTTGCATTGCCCATTCTGGACAGGAGACTGGCAGAAGCTGTGTTTATTGGCAGGATATTAGTAGGCTTTGTCTTAAACTCATCTAGGCAAGCCACAACCTCTGTGTAGGTCTAGATTCTCAGTGGCACAAGGTCAGTGGCAATCTGGTGATTATTTGGGGAATCTCCCTTAACAAGCTGGCAGGTTGCAGAGTAATTCAACAACTCAAGTCTGTGACTCAACAGGTTGGCGGGTCTCTGTCCATCCTGATTGACAAAAGTCATATTCAGGGGGCCAGGGTTCAATCCCAGGGGCTTCAGTACAAGTATTGAAATTTTGGTATTGATATCCAGTTGACTGGTGGGTCCTTGTCCATCCTGGTTGGCGCAAGTATTCTCCAGACAGTCAGGGCTCAATTCTGGGGTTTTCAATACAAGTATTGAAATTTCATTCTTGACAGCTTTCAGCAAATAGTCTAGCTGACCTGAAATCATCATTTCACAACAAGATACAGCTGTTATAATCTAACCAGCCAGGATATGGGTGGCTTTTCAATTGTCACACTGGAGATATGAATAAAAAATCCCATTGTTCAGGGAGATGACATAACATTAATGAGTTGGAATCTGTTTAACTATGTTGAAACAACAGGTTAACCCCCTTGTTATGAATTTTGGTATTAAGATATCTCACTATGATATGCTTAGTACTAATTTGATCCATATATGCAATATCATTGATGCTATCAATTCGGGCTTAGCCAATATTTAGCCTATCCATATTATTAGACTATCACACTCTTCATGCAAAACTACCCTAGAAAGACTTATTCTACTTTGATCCAATCTTCAGTACTTCCAGAGATACAGCAGTGTTTGTGATTCTATTACTGGATAATAATACATTGTTCCTCTTATCAAGCTCCAAACCAGTGCCTGCCTTGTTGAGCTCATATCTCTGAAACTAGGGACTTGAACCTTATTCTGAGACTTATCCAGTATCACCTGATCTCTGTAGATCCCCCACATGATATACTAGGATCAATAGAACCTTTCCTGAATGTTCACATGTGTCACAAGTGACAAACCCTTGTCAACTATGATAATCAAAAGACCTCAACTATGGGAGTCAACCCCTGGCATCGCGCGGGCTGCCAGCCCGCAGGGCCCGCCGCCTGGCCGCCCGCAGTTTTTGGGGATTGAATCAGGATCAGATTTGACTTCGGAGAATCTCCTGAAGTTTGATGAACCAAGTTTGCCTACAATGATGCCCCCGCGCTAGGGGTTCCTGTTAACCCAACCAATCAACAGGCCAGGTTAGCCACAGACCCCAGAATAACCCGGGCCACATCAGAAGAAGAAACAAAGGTACCTTTCATAAGAAACGGGCCACCCAGAGATGACCCATCCCGTGACCTGGTTAAAGAATTGGAGTGCTCTAGTTGCAAGTCAGCCAATGAAATAACCCCCGCAATTGTTGCCACCGAGGGCTGTGAGGACCTAGTAGAGGGGAAAACCCAGGCCATGAAAATCTTTGAAAGTTTTGCCATGACAGATGGGCATACTTATACCCTGGGCTGCCAGGAAGATGCCCATCACCATCCTTGCAATAAAGTTACATGAACCTTTGGTTCAACCAGATCATACCATACTTGTTATAGTTTTATTTCATCTTCAGTCTACTCCTTGCGGCCCCGTCCCCCGTGTCCACATAACCCAAGAAACCGCGGACCAGCCGCCCAAACTTTACCATCCACCAGGAGCTCTCTTTGGCCCAGTACATTTTACCAAGTACCCACCCAACCCGGCGTATTTGGAGTTTACTCTGGAGGAAATCCCTATTCACAACCCTGAAGCTAGAACTAGAGAGACTGAGACCGTATACAGAGAAGGCATCAAAATCACCAGACCTCCTCTGCTATTCCGAGACAAGTATAATTTCCTACCCGCCTATTTAGTTCCAATGACGCCGCCCCACACCCTGCGGCCCAACTGCCTGCAAGATTCTGTTGCCACTGATGAATCCACCTCCACCCAGATATTTGGGGTGATGTATATCACTCTCACTGGGTTGATTGATTCCATGGTGCCTACAACCGGACCTTGGGCAATACTTGGAAAATTGTTATCTTATATTGTAAAGTTAGCCCCAATCCTGTGGTGGACTCTCCCTGCTGGGCCCATGGGCCGTACGCCCACAAGTCCTCAGGAACCCCCCGCAGGTTGGATCCCTGACAACATGACTGTTCATGTTGCCCTTTGTTCATCCTGAAGATGGAATGAGTGACTATATAATTCCCTCATTCCTTTTCTTAATAAATAAGCTTTATTCATATATCTATTATAAGTCCTCCTTTAATAGTCAACCAGTCCTAGGACAACAGGGTTAGGCTCTACCCCTACAGGGGTTCCTGTCTCATAGGCCTTGTGTAAGCCTGAAATTACGACACCCCTGGTAAGGTTCTGCACATGAGGTCCTATGACCCGCAAACTGACTTTCTCATGACCTGTAGCCAAATGCAGAAGGTGCCTCAAATGACTAAATCCAGCAACAAGAACCAATGACAATCCCAGATCAGTAGACAGCTTGATTTGGCGCTTCACTCACTACAAGGATCACACCACCTCATGTTCAATCCAACCAATTGATTGTCCCAATCTTGTCCCTCTTATAATGATTCACTCCAACTATATAGTTTCACATATATCAATAAAGATAATTATCTAGTTTCCAATCATTTTCCCCGTGTAACTTTGTTAACACAGCACAGTTACAACAGCTAGAACTCAACTTCTTCAACCAGGGTCTAATACAGGCCAAAAGACAATCTAATTAAATCAGAGATTCTTCAATGGAAGATTATCAAGGAAAAACATTTCATTGGAGCAGGTTGGGAGAGATAGACAAGAAAAAATTCTGTCAATTGTGTGAGCCAAATATTTGAGTGCTGCCAAAAGTTTAGCTGTCAAGGGGGGTGATTTTGCTGTGCAGCAGGAAGAAACAGTACAGTCCAAGGCCAAAGGGGAAAGTATCCTTATATGAATCATTGTAGCTATTGACTGTGCTACCATATGGTCTGTGGCACAAGCCATAAAATAACATAAAGTCAATGGTGTGATATGGCTCATTAGCAAAGCAATAATTGCCAAGTTTTGAAAGCCAGACCTTCTCATCACAGACATAGGCACAAAACTCACTGCCAATGGCACCAATATTTCCCTCACTGAAATGGAATAAAATGCACTTCCAAAAGTCCATACTCCTCTCAAGGAAATGGCAGGAATTAAAGGCTGGATAGATAACTTGTAAAAGTGTTAAGTAAGTTACCTGATAACAATCCCTGCTTGTGAACAGACATGCTGCACACAGCTTTCATGGCCTGTCATACTAAGATCAGTTGAAACATAGGCAAAAGCCCTTATGAATTGATATATGGGCACAAAAAAATCATCAGCAGTGACATTTATCATCCTACCTAAAATAATGCCTGGTGAAGACAACCCTAATGTAAAAAAAGCACAACTAGATCAAGTAGAAAAGAAAAATAGTCAAATGAAAGATTATACCTTTTCAGGTAGAGAGATTTCAAGTGAAAGATGAAATATTGGTGGTCAACCATGATCAGTACAAACTGGAACCCAGGTTATCAGGACCAGGCATTGTCATGAAAGTTGTATCCAGCAATACCCATCTTATCAATGGAATCAGAGCTGAAAAATAATTGAAACTCATGCATCACAATAGACTCTGCCCATTCAAGGCCAGAAAGGTTCAAAGTAACTTGTGATTACCTCTGTCCATGACCAAAATGAATCAGTACCAACCTCACCTTCCAGATACCCTCAATAAGATTTCTAAAGCTCTGCTTTTCAGCACCCCAGGGGGAGATGTTACAGCATATTTGATTACTTTCTTTTGGGAAATCAGTTTTCCAAGAAATGACTTGATTACCAAGTAGTAGGTGGTACTATTTCCAAATTCAAATATCACAACATGATCAAACAGCTGAATTTTATGAAGAACATTACCTGGACAAGCCCCATGACTACCATGATATACATGGACAGCATATGGCTTGTCATGATAATATAAAACACCTTTCTTCAATATCAAATAATATATTACTCTTTTTAATCTCCCTCTTTACTTGGTTTATATAATTTACAGAAGTATATTCTTGACACTTGCAGTTGGGATTTTCAAATTTAAATAGATAAAAAATTGCGCTAAATGATTAATTTTATTAAAGATTATATTTTTAACTCGGCTGAGCTGCTTGCACTTTTGATTTGAAACTTGGCTGGAGGGTTTGACAATCCCGCAATTTGCCCACCAGGTTTTAAATCTACAATAGGATCATCTCCTTCTCCATTTGCATCAAGCTGAACATGCTTTATTTTTAGGGCTGTACCCTGGTGTTTCACCCCAAGGGTAAAACCCCCTTTCTTCCCTTCAATAAAGATATTTTCCACAATTCTTTTATTTATCTTATTTGTAACTTTTGTATGTAGCACAGTTACAACACTTTTGATAGCACTTTCATGTACATTTCAATATTTTTCTGACAATCACTGAGACTTATAGAGAGTCACTTGATTGTGTTGGTATTAAGTTTAGGTATCATTTCTTTTTTATGTCTAGCTTTGTGCTACAGTAGTTTTCAAACCTGTTGAGACAAACGAAAAATCTCAGTCCAAAAACAAATACAACTCGGTCTAAAAGCCAAATCAAGTTAGATCCAAATCTATTGTAATTTAATATAAATTCTTTAATTTTTTATTTCGTTTTTAGACTGAGTTGTATTCGTGTTTGGTCTGAGATTTTTCGTTTATCTCAACAGGTTTGAAAACTACTGAACTGTTAACTGTATGGCAGGGGGTTATAAATGTTGTTTTTTCCTTGATCTACATTCTGAATGTTGTATTAAGCATATTGTTTATTTTGAGGGCTTTGGAATTATCTTAGTTATCTAAAAAACCCCTATTGGAATTTGATCCTTATATCGGCTTATTAAGAATACCGTTTTGGATGCTGGTAAGTGCTTACAGCATTTGCTTTGACTATCCATAGAAAATCTGATCTGCTTCCAACCAATCAAGGACGCGAGCGCAATTCTAAGCGCGCCCAAAGCCAGCTTCAAGGGTTGAAGTCAATCTCATCAGACGCGTTCGTGCCAGAGAACTTTTCTGGGAAGAGCAACAGCTTAACCTCCATCAAAACAAAAATAACGTCTTGAAAGCTTGGTTCTTGAATTTTGAATGTAAATGTCAGATTACTGGTTCTATAATCAAACAAAGTCGTTAGTCATTTTAACACTTTAGGCTAAACTAACGTTTATTTTTTCCTTTAAGGGTTTATACTGTCCATTAAGGCTAAAATTTTCTGGGCTGTACAAAAAGTTTAAACCTATTTTTCTTCTCGAACTTTCCCATTTCAAATGCAAGGCTTTTCTTTTCGCTATTTAAAAAAGGGTCTTTCTAAAGTGGTGGCTTAATATGATAAGTTTTTATTGAGCATAACCCTTCTCCGGAGCTATCATCAAACAAGCCTTTAAACCGCAGTACTTGGATTTTTCAATAATTATTTTTCAAAATTTGGCTTTTTAGAACATGTCTTGATCTTAACAAAGCATCTGTAATTGATCTTCTAATTTTCTAATAGCTAAGTTAAAATGGCTATGTCTTCAATAGAATCGCTTCCCTGGATTGAAAAATAGTAAATGCAAACATGGTTTAAAAGGATTTACTTTATTGTATAGTCGTCCCAAGAAAATCGACGATATCAGCGCCCAAGAAGAAACCGTTCGTGTTTTAAAAAAGAGTTTGATATCCCACAATGTAAGTCCATCCAATGTGTACATAGTTTAATGAGTCCCAGCTTCCTCATCTGCTGTTTTATGGCCCACCTGGAACAGGAAAAACCTCGAGTATTTTGGCACTCGCACGGGAACTTTATGGGTAATGAGTATGTAATCATAAAGCCTAATTATAAAGGCCTGAAATATTCAAGTCGAGGGTTCTTGAGCTGAATGCTTCTGATGAACGCGGTATTTCCGTGATTCGGGAAAAAGTAAAGAATTTCGCAAGAGTTAATGTCAGCAAAAATACAAAGTAAGACTACTAAAGGTTGAAGATCTAATTGTAAAAGCTCTGAGTATCCCTGCCCCCCTTACAAGATTATCATTCTTGACGAGGCGGATTCTTTAACAAGCGATGCTCAAGCAGCACTCAGGAGAACCATGGAAACTTATAGCAAAGTGACTCGCTTTTGTCTCATTTGCAATTACGTCACCAGGTATTATACCTAATGGATGGTTATTGAACGATAAGAATTATAGAGCCTTTATCTTCCCGTTGCGCCAAGTTCCGTTTCCGGCCAATCTCCACAGATTTATGCATTGACCGTGTGAAGTTTATATGTGAGAAAGAAGGACTCAATTATCAGCTTGAGGTATATTTTTACCTCCCCTTCTTCTAAAGCTTAGGCAATCAATAGACTGATTGGAATTTCGGCTGGTGATCTTCGTAAGGCCATTATGTACCTGCAATCTGCACAGCAATTTTACCAAGACCAGGTCATTACTGCTCCAGCCATTGAAACCATTGCTGGGGTAATTCCAGATCCTGTGATTGAAAATATATTCCAGGCTCTTGGCACAAACCAAGCAGATCAGCTTTATGACGCTGTTACCCATCTTATGAATGAAGGCTATGCCGCAGACTCTCTGCTTTCTAGAGTAAGACACTTGACATATCTTACACTGATTTCTAGATGCATGACCGAATGGTAAACATGAACCATTTAACTTCCCTTCAAAAGGCGCGCATTGCCCAGCATATAGGTGCTGTCGATAAATGTCTCTCAGAGGGGGCTGACGAAGAATTGCAACTTCTGGATCTTTTCTTCACCGTAGCGCGTATTCTGGTCAATTGCTAGCATTAAATTGCACCTGATTATTAGATGGAGATGCTTGTTAGGCCTTAATTGAGTCGTGTCTGGTGCTCATAACAGAAGATAGTTTTAATAAGTAGCCTTCCTGAATTACAATAACGAAGCTTCTGCTTGCATCTGTGCTTTACATGATATTTTTATCCATAATTTTATTTTTACAACTGGGCGTTTTATAATCAAACACGGCTGCTATATTCTATATAAAGGCTATTATAGCGTGCTATGTTTTTTGAAGTTACCGTCGCTTTTTTCATCGTTTGTAATTTGAAAGTCAAATGATCAGATAGTTGTGAAATACTATGAATAAATAGTAATTTAGAAATAAATTATAACTAACACATTAAAATGGATTAGCATCTTGCATTTATAGAGTCAGGGCATATATGCTTATTTGTATTAACTGGAATATCTTGATCACATACGGTAATTTAATAAGCATTGTTACAGTAGTTTTCAAACCTGTCGAGATAAACATATATTAGTCAGTTTAGAACACATGAACTCAGTCTAAAAACGAAATCAAAAATCAAAGAATTTATATTAAATTACAATAGATTTGGATCCACTTTGATTTCATTTTTAGACTGAGTTCATGCGTTCTAAACTGAATAATATACATTTATCTCAACAGGTTTGAAAACTACTGTACAAGATTAGTAGCAGTGGTAGGGCTTTCTTATCCTAACCCCTAGAAAAAGTTATTGTCTATGCCTGTGTACAAGCATTCTACTGTCAGCAAGTAATAAACACCCCTCTCAATAGATGGTAACATTATATAGTAGGGACAGTTGTCTCAGATGATTTGACCCTTGAAGCATCTCCCAAGGCTTACTTCGTTACCATGGCTGCTCTAGAGGCCTCCCACCCACTTCTATATAGACCCAAACACCATGATCTCATAAATTACAACTTCTCTGAATTATTCTGAGCTTGATCTCTTCACATGTCTAACTACAGAGAAAACCAACACCTATCCATATGTTATTTTAACTAAAATATAATATATACAATGTTTCATATACTTCTGAATACTATATATTTCCATATAACTCATCAAGAATGCCATCCTTTAGTCAACTAATTGATATCAGCCCACCCATCCCAAGGGTAGAACCCACTTTAGCTTTCAATATCCATTTCTTGCCAAGTTTAAAAGTAAATGTCTGGGCTCACTATAGCAAAAAATATGTATGGGTTCATACAAACAGGAATTGTAGAGGGGTAAATTTAGACCTGAGAGGATATTCAGTGCTCTATGTCACCCAAACTAACATTTAACAACCCCAAAACTTTACTAGCCCTCTGGGGTGGTTACAAGCTTTAAGTTCAGTGTTACAAGATCCTGATAAACTGTGTAGACTCAACAACAGCTATTATAAAGAGGAAATTCTCAGCAGGGAAACTAAATATCTTCAAGCCAATGCTTGTGCTCTTTATGGCAAGGCTTGATTACAGCTTTCTCATCCAATCCAATATCCAAGTAGACATAATGAAGGCCATTATTAAAAATGCACAAAAAGCAATGCAGTGCCATCCAAAGCAAGCAATATTTAACTCTTGACTGAACATCAGAACCCCAAAGACACAGAAAAAACTCAGGGGACCTCTAAGCAGTCCAGATGCTCATGTTCAAATGTACACTTATTAACCCCACCTCTTATAATCTTGCTCTTGTAATTTAGATAACATAATTGCTTTTTAGGTGCCCTGGGGATCCACTGTTTTTTGTGGCATTCAAAATCAACCAAAAATACTTTAATTTTATCTTTGCTTTTACACTTAAAACAGGTTCACTCTACTTGACTCAGGCCCAGAAATAATTGTAGTCAAACTTAAATGCAATTAATTTTTAGTTCAATAGACAGGTTCAACACTGTTAGGAGGTTTTGGCTGATATACACCTAGTCCGTTTTATAAAGGGCTAGACCTAAGTAGTTGGTTTAGAAAAGTTGAAATTTATCAAAAAGCCCAAAGCCAAAATTACTCATAATAATACTTTTAAAGGAATTAGATAGCTATATAAAATAATCCCTCAAAAACTGAATTACACGTACATGTACTGGTCTCTCAAGAATTTGATACTCCATTAGTTTAACTGAGCCTTAAATTGGGAATTAAAAAGGTACCCTGATTAGCAAGCACCTTATTATAAACCAGATGTGGTGTACTGGCTCTTCATCAGCCACCAAGGTGTGTCCTGGGTTACTGTGTTCTTGGGCTCAGCCAAGGGACACAACAGGAAATCCTAACAATAGGGTTGGGTTCAAACTAAGCCAGAGGTTAGTCTTCAGGGATGAATACGGGACTTACCTTAAGTCCCTGGGAATGACTATTACCATAAATATCTAGATAAAACTAGGGGGTGGCACTGAAGTACAAAAATAATCAAAAAGAGAAAATTTAATTATAACTTGTTTTATTGGGCAATCTAATGAATTCTTATATGGCAGTTGTTTACACAAAACAGTAGATAGACATGTAGATTACTGGCAACTCTTATAAGTGAGTCAAGGATCACTTGTGTCATCAGTCAGAATTTAAATGAGTCCTTCACCCAATTTGGGGTGAAACCCATTTTGAGTTTCAAGTGAGAATTGAAGGATTTCACACTCGAAATGAGACTCTGCCAAAGGCAAAATTGAAAGAACATGAATATTGTGATTTACAGCAGTTTGATGAGGAGGCAACTTTTGGGGAAGCTTCATATAATAACTTAGAGAAGAATGATTTTATTGGACAATAATTTAGGCGTTTATAGATAGAGATATTATGGCAGATTCTTACCTGGGATTAGTGGTTGGAATCCGGCAACACTGCTTGAATCCAAAGGCAAGTATCAGCATTTAAATTGTCTGCATGTCAACACTTTGACAACATGCAGAAAGATGACTTTAATTTGGCACTTGGGCTGCAGCCTACTAACAGTTGCAAAATAAACTATTCTTTATATTGTAGCACATAGTCAGAATCAATAATCAATGAGAAAAAAAGCCAATGTTGACATCAATTAAGAATAGGCTTAGTTCTTATTACAAAATATGAAGCAAATTCCTTTTTAAAACGCCAAATTGTTATAGTTTTAATATTTAAGGCCAATTTCAAAAATGAGACTACAAAATTTTGGCATAAATCAACAGGTACATACATTTCTTAATAAAAATACACATGATCTAGAATATCTTCACTTATAATAAGGTATTTATGTAAATGTTTGGCCCTTTGTTTCATAGTTGGTTGACATATACTGGGTAAGAATTTCAACCCTTGTTTTATTTTATATCAGTATTTTATCATTGCTTTGAACCATTGGACAAGTTCCAGTTAGCCCCTAAACATCAAATCAAGCTAGATTATATAGCTTAAAACCAGGATTTAATACTGTCATTTAATGTCAACATAAAGGAAAACTAATGTAGAAGCAAAAACAAGACAAGGGAAACAGGTCAAGCAAACACGGTGACATACTTTAAGCAAGATTTAACAGTGGCATCATTATAAAAGAAGACCAATAGCAACAAAATCAACACCTTCACTGGGTTAATAGAAAAAATACATGGATAAAATTTTTTAGCTTACATAATTTTATGCTTAGAACCCTAAAACTCCACATAATAATAAAACTACTATTTACTATATGTAGTTGTGAGGATTGGGGAGCAGGGTAAGAGGAAATAAAACCAAGCTCTTGACCGCAATAAAATTGCGGTTTCAGCAACAACCAGAAAGGTTGTTGCCAACAAGTCCTGGGTGGTCAAAGGGGGGCAAGGAGTCAACTGAACACGGTGAAGCAACAGATAAAACCAAATGACCAAAATTACTAACAAATTTCAAACTTTGTTAGATTAGAGAATGATGAAGCAAGGTCTTTTACAACTCTTGCATTCATTTAAGGGATGGAATAGGATTGGGGTGGTAGATCAAATGTCACAAACCAATTGACCAATGATATGAGCGGATACAAATGAATTTCTTGAGGCGGGAAGATCTTGACAAATTTTGAACCGACATAGTCAAAAGGGAAACTGAACCAACTAACATCAGGAATATGCTTTTGGATGCAATTACCACTGTTCCCGGCCGCTCTTGCACATGATATTTAACCAGAGGTGTCTCTTGGGTGGTTTAGGTGGAGGCATCTTCTGAATAATTCCAAAATATTAAATTGATGGCTTTTCTTGGGCTTTTTGGTAACCTTTTAGATAAATATTCAACCATAATTTGGTAGAATTTCCCAAGCATTTGGCAGGAATTGAAGTGGAGGCCTAAGGGGGAGGCGTAACTTTACAGTAGTACTTGGTATTTAAAAGTTATACAGCTATAATGTTATTATACCCAAAGACCAGAAAGCCTATTTCCAGACTGAATTTTAAGCCCAATCTTAATTTAATTAAGATTCATATATTTTTATATAGTAATCTACCTCAATAATGCTGGCTGTCTACAAGTTGACAGTCAGAATTAAGACAACCTTTTAGGCCAATTTCTTAGTTTCATAATATTTCTAAATATTAACACTTAAAATTTCAACACCAAACATTTAAATTTCGTTTTGTCCAACTTTTTCTTAATAAAAAGCCTCACTACTGGGCATCTTAATAATATTGAAGGTTTTTTCATAGTCTATATAATAATCCTCCATAAATTGATATATTTTCAGCTTTAACTTTCATTTTTCTATACTTTACGCACAGTTATTTTCTCTAACCCTTTTTTATTTATAGGATAAATCAAAGAAACCCAGCCTAATAAGAAAAAATCAAATAAAAAACTGCCAAGGACACTGTTAAGCCCAAGGCTTCTTCTTCTACAAAAAAAGTGCTTAAGAAACATCCTAAAAAAGATGAACAAAAAATAAAACCCCCACATCTTCAGCTTCTGAGAAGGACTCTGATGAAAGTTTCACTTTCATAGCTGGTATGAGTCTTAGGGGGATGTAGATCCCATCAACACAAAGAAAAGAAAAAGACAAGCTTCAAGTCCTCTCCTGAGCCCTCTCCTGGTGAACATAAAGATGATGAACAAGATGAGTACTTTCCTGGTTTTCAACACGCTCCTCCCAGGCCATGGGATGCAAGAAAAGCCCACAATATTTTCAATGTCAAGGGCTCCTTCAATTTCCAAAGAGATTCCCAAAATATTTTCCATTGATGTCAGTCAAAGGTAACCAAGCATGGTCAGTGATGGTTACATGTTTAACTGCAACAATCAGAAGCAAGTAAGCAGAAGCAAATGTTTCACATGTGAAGACAGAAGCTGCCCAGCACGCCTAAACACCCAAGGTTGGGACAAAGTTACCTTGGAAAGGGGGAACAAACCTGCATGCATCCAACCACTTTTATTGAGAAGCTGCTCAATTGGTACCTATTATAAATGGTCACAGTATCAAAATACATCAAAGCAACTCACCTGGCAGTACAGAACACCAAGCACTTGAGCAAAGAGACCCTTAAAATTTTCCCTGGTTGTGAACAACTTGTTAAGTATATCTGTGATAGGCGCCAAGTGTCATGACCTTCCCCAAAGGGCAGGCTCTTTAGTTATTCTATTTATTTATTTTTGCTTTACTTTAATCTTTCTTTATTTTAATAATGAGACTTTGAATTAGAAAGTCAATAATCAAGTATGTTAATATATTTACCTTGTTTTTGTCAATTTGTGTTTGAACCATTGTTGTCTTCAGCTTCTGTTGCTATTTTAATAGCTTTATATTTTCTACTTTAAGTTAGAAGATTTTCAACTTTAATTTTATCTTTTACAATTACACTTGCATAAGCTCCTGCTCCTTCCCCAGCTTACGTGCTGATCTGCAGTCTCTCCTGGGCTTCTGTTGTCCCCTTCTCCTCCACGTTCTTTCTAAATTTCCCCAGTTGCTCCTGTCCTTGGCTGTTTCCTCCTTGCCCATCATTTATTCCAACTGGGAAGACTTATCTAAAAATGAAGAGCTTGTGAAGAGTAGGCTTTAAGCCAAAATTCTAAGTGATCTCTTCCCTTCAATATTTTTACCCATTTAAACTTTAAGCTTTACAATTTTGGTAGGACATGTCACTTTGAAAACGGCACTTTGATTTACGCCATCTTGAATTAAATTTGAGATGGCGTTTTTTGCATTAGTGATTTTGAATCACAAAAAAATAAAATAAATAATAAAATAGTTAAAATTCAATTATAATTTTATAATGCGGCATCTCAAAAGTACACCTTCTCTTTTTGTCATTTTGAGTCAAATTAATTAAATCTTATTTTGCTAACTTTATCTACATATGAAATCACTTAGTGTGGAGCGTTTTCACGCCATCTCAATTTACGCAATTTATTTTAAACTAAAATAAGCTTATTCCCACACTAAATTAAAGCCTGTTATATAAAATCAGAAGATGTTCCTATAGTATTAATCCAAGACACTTATACTAATAAAAACCTAAAATAATGCCACTATGGTTGTGGTGCAGGGTGCCGCCTGCAGATATTACCATATTGAGACTACTACCCTATAAAGAAAATTATAGGGGAACTGCTTCCCTTTCTTGTGTTTTTGATTGGAGAGTTACCCATTGAAACATAAAGATCAATTTCCAATTAGTCTCTAATTGAAGTACCTGCAGCTAACCGCAGATGCATCGGAGAGTGACCCATCATGGTGACTTTCATTGAGGCAATTAGTGACCAATCTATGCATCTGTGGCTAGCTGCAGATGCGTCTGAGAGTGACTCATTGACATGAATATCATTGAGACAATTAGTGACCATTTGGAGCATCTGTGGCAATCCACAGATGCTCTGATTGGTAACTCATTGGAGGAGCTTACATAAAAAGCAATTAGTAGATCATCAATGCATCTGCAGCTAGCTACAGATGCATCAATGATTAACATATTGATGCCTCCCATAATTTATTTTGACATAGCAACTATCCGCCCCTATTGACAAGTATGACCCCCAGATGAACATTCTGAAACCCTGTTTTAGACCTAGTTCCCAAAAATTGGCCCTACTTTTGCTGCAACCACCTGACCCAGAGATCAAATGTTTAGATGTTCACATCCCACCCAATCTAAGCCCTTTTTCTCTGAATATTCTCTAAAATTTTTCACTCCATAAGAATACTTAGTCCCTGACCAGTCCAGTGTTGCAACCGAGGTTTGAACCTTGCCTGCTAACGTATCTAACGTTATAAATGAATCTGATGGCAATGTCAAAGGACGGGCACTTCATCCTAATTAGGAGCGTTGCCAATTTGACCCGCTGATCCCTGCACAAGTTATTCCTCGGCTCCAAACTCTACATGGAACTCCCCACTATGCCACCCCCTTGTGGCCTTGTGGCTTCCCCATTTAGTATATTAACCACAATATCTTACAATAAACAATACCTTCTTCTTATTATTCTGTCCTTTCCTATTGGACTGTTGTCTTCCCCAATTCCAATACTGAACTCTCATTGGTTCAGTTGCAACAGTGGTAGCAGAAGTAGGTTTCAACCTATCTCAAAAACAAAATTCCCCCCAAGAAATGACAGAGTACAGGCCACATGGCTACTCCACAACAAGAGACGTTCCTTCCAATCCCCAAGGGGGACATTCCCAAAGGATATGTCATCTATCAAGATCAGTTAGTTCTTACCAGTGTATACAATTGGCTCTGCCTTGGGCAGCGTGACACTAGTGTCACTCCGCCACAGTTGGATCTGTTGCAACGTATGCTCAACCTCCAACTAGAGTCCTTCACTGGCGGTATTGAAGGAGCTGACATTGTCAATGGATTAAAACCCCATATTTGCAAGTAGGTTCCCATTGGCCGCTGCACCTCTATTGACAACTGTTATAAAGCCATTGTGGAGGCCAGTAACCAGGCTTCAATGGGCTTCTGCTGCACCAACAATACTTCACCCCAACCACGTCCTGCACCTAACAATGGTCAAGGTCAAGTGGGCTGTTGCCAACCTCGACAGCAGGAAGGTGCCGCTAAACGCCCCCACAAGGGGGAACTCCAGCTAGCGCTAATTGAGGACCAGGGAAAAGCCTGGGAGTTGTAACAACAAGAGGCCTTACAACCCCAACTGACCCGCCCTCTCAGCCCTTGCTTGCAAAGAACTCCCGCGACTACAATCTTCACGAGGTCAAAACCCTAGACGTCTTTCAGGTCCATAGCAACAACCCCGTGTTGCAAGCCGCTCATTCTGCAAATAAAGTAACACACTTGTCCTATCCCTTCTGTTTCCGTGGGAACACCCACAAGTTACTGGTAGACACCGGGGCTGATCACACCATGGTAGATCAGGCGTTTGCTGACTCCCAGCAATTAGACCAAGTGCCAAGAAGATTCAAAGCAGTACGCGTAGCTGATTCCCGCAGAATTGCCATCACCCACGAGACGGTACCCTTCTCTGTAAGAATGGGGAACGTCCAGGTTAAGCTCTTGGGACCAATCATGGCAGGCCTCAGCCACAACGTAATTGCTGGCCTTGACTGGCTCCGGCATAACCGCCCTTACATCAACTGGGATACCTCTGTCATCACCCTCAATAGAAATGGGGTGGGTTTTCAGATTTACCCCACGTAAATGAACAAACTACTACATGACACTGTGTTTGTCAGAATGACAGAAACAGGCTCATACAATTTCAAGGGGGGAAACTAGACTTTAACCAATGTTCAGTCAAAGTTATCCGTGCAGAACTATCTGCAGTCCCTCCCTTGTCAGCATCATCACCACCACCAGCGCTAGCTGCACTCCTTGAGCAGTACAAGGATGTATTCAGTGAAACACTCAAACAACTACCTCCACCCCAGGAGATTCAGCACGCTGTACAACTTCAAGGATTGCTACCTAAAGCACAACCATTATACCGTCTCACACCAAAGGAAGACAAAACCCTCTGCCAGCACCTTGTGGACGTGCTTGATAAGGGATTCATTTGCCCCTTGCTCTCTCCATACGGGGCGGCGGTCTTCTTTGTAGCTAAGAAGAATGGGTCTCTTTGCCTGGTCACAGACTACTGCGCCCTAAATGAGGTGACAGTTAAAAATAAATACCCCCTGCTCTGATTGACAACCTGTTTGATACACTTGCAGGTGCAAAGGTCTTTAGTAAGATTGATCTCACTGCAGGGTACAACCAGGTCCGCATTGCACCAGGGGATGAGGCAAAAACTGCCTTCCGCACACACTACGGGTCATTTGAGTGTTGTGTCATGAACTTCAGAATGATCAACGCTCCCTCCACCTTTGCCATGTTGATGAACAAAGCCTTTGAGGAACTGATTGGAAAGTGTGTGGTGGTGTACCTTGACAACATTATTGTCTTCAGTCAAGATCAAACCACACACCTCCAACACCTCCATGCTGTCCTCAACACCCTTCGGGAAAACCAGCTAAAAGCTAAACCCTCCAAATGTGAGTTTCTCAATTCGGAGTTGTTATTCCTTGGGCACACCATCTCTGCTCAAGGGACACAGCCCAACCCTGCCAAAATCAAGGCAATCACTAGCATGCTGCCCCCCACTGATGTGGGCCAAGTGCAAACATTCTTAGGCATGGTTGCCTATGTACGCAAGTTCATCCCCAATTGCGGGGAACTAATTGCACCCCTCACTGAGCTCCTCAATAACAAACAGCGCTTCCATTGGACCCCCGCCAGAGATCAAGCCTTTGAGACGTTGAAGCAAAGGCTCACAATGGCACCAGTACTGCAGTTCCCCAACCAAAACCAACAGTACAAACTCAAGACTGACGCCTCTGACAGGGCCATAGGGGGCGTGCTAAGGGTAGAAACTGACAATGGTGTCTTCCTCCCCATAGAATATGAATCCAGGAAGCTCACTGACTTGGAACAACATTATCCCATCCATGATAAAGAGCTGGCAGCCATTGTACACTGTGTGGAGAAGTGGCGTTGTTACTTGGAAGGTGCAACCTTCCCACCCCGCGTTCTGATGGACCATAAGTCACTCCAGTATTTCAACATGCAGTCCCTTCTGACACGCCGCCAAGCAGGATGGGTTGAACGTCTGTCCCCCTATCAATTACGCATCAAATATAAGCCTGGAAAAGAACTTGTTACAGCTGACGCTCTTTCACGGCTCTACGTAGCGTCCATCACTGGGGACGACAGTCTGGACCCAGACTAGCCCATGCTCTACCTGCGCCCTGAGGCAACCCGCTATGAGGGCCTCAACTCGGTCACCATCTCCAAGCTGAAGGATAACAAAAGTCAGTTCACCATTGATGCTGGAAACGTCTGCCGCCAAGTAGAGACAGGTGAGAAGATATCATATATCCCCACCACACAACAAGGAGACACCATCTTGCACTACCACCAAACCTTGGGTCACATCAGAGGGTGTAACCTCTTTGAGATCATGAAACATAGGGTTTGGTGGCCGCGCATGCGCCAAGACATCTTGGACCTCCTTGAGACATGCGTATTGTGTGAAAAGAATACGTCCAAACCTGCACCTCCTAAGTCTGTCCTTCCCATCAAGGCTATGGAACCCTTTGAACAGTGGGCCCTTGACATTGTGGGACTGCTTCCCGAAGACAGACTGGGTAAGAAGTATATTATCACTGCTATTGACTATTTCACACGTTGGCCAGTGGCCTGGGCCACAACCAACCACACTGCCACCACTGTTACCCACTTTATTGGCAAGGAGATTGTGGCTCACTTTGGGCAACCCAAGCGTCTCATCACTGATGGCGGGCCTGAACTCGTTGGACACGTTGTGAAGGCATACTGTGTCAAGAACGCGCTTCAGCATATAGTCACAACCCCCTACCATCCGCAAGCCAACGGGCGCGTGGAACGGTTAAATAGCTCCCTGGTTCAATTGATTGCCAAGCTCTCACAAGAGCACCCTAATACTGCGTGGACTGAACATCTTCCCACCGCCCTACTGATCCTGCAAGCAAGAATCAACAGGGGCACTGGGTTCAGTCCTAACACCCTGGCCTTTGGAACACCTGACGGTCTGACAGGGGTTGAACAGGGGAAATTACGGTCCAAGGTTTCCGACAAACCCCCCTTAGTGCCAACTCCCTCCCTAGACCAATGGCACGCCAAAGCCCAGGAGATAGAACACAAGCGGATTGCAGGGGGGACAAAACACCTCAAAGCTAGGTACGCCGTAGGTGACCCCGTCTACACCCTCAATCCCAATTCTGCCAAATTAGAGCCCAACCACCTAGGGCCCTTCAAGGTAGTGGCTGTCTACAACAACCACACCTACCAACTTGAGGATGCCCAAGGAAACACCAAGAAACTTCACCATGATTGCTTGCGCCCCTGCTGTGCCATCCCCACACAAAGGTTGTTCGTGCAGACCTTCCCAGACCTTCCGCAGACTCCAGTCCTGGTGTCTGACAACAAGCAGGGGGCAAGGGGGGTGTTGAAACCAAGGTTTGAACCTTGCCTGCTAATGTATCTAACGTTATGAATGAATCTGATGGCAATGTCAAAGGGCGGGCACTTCATCCTAATTAGGAGCATTGCCAATTTGATCCGCTGATCCCTGCACAAGTTATTCCTTGGCTCCAAACCCTACATGGAACTCCCCACTATGCCACCCCCTTGTGGCCTTGTGGCTTCCCCATTTAGTATATTAACCACAATATCTTACAATAAACAATACCTTCTTCTTATTATTCTGTCCTTTCCTATTGGACTGTTGTCTTCCCCAATTCCAATACTGAACTCTCATTGGTTCAGTTGCAACACCAGACTTCAGTCAGAATGACTCACCCTTTCTTTCCCCTCCCCCACTTCCAACTATATAAGGCCTTCATATAGCCCCAATAAAGACATCATTGAATAGAACATAACAACCAACTCAATATTCTTAGATTAGTTGCAGAGCTCAAATATAGAAGTTCTGTTGTGAAAGGAGATAATAGTCCTGCTGTGTTCTCCCAGTTTCTGCTCAGCTACTCCCACCTTACCCTTAGAACCCTTGAGTACCACATATAGAAAGCTTGAGCATCTTCAGGCCATCTCAGTAGCACTGTCAACCAATGTATGAGCCTTCCTCAATAAACTATTGTACTTCTTATTTTTCAGTTTCATCATTTTTTACTTTTATTTAGCATTTGGTACAAATATTTGCTTATTTTAAAGTATATGACATAGCTATAATAAATGAAAATAGTTGTTTTTTTGTAGATTTTGATTTTTGCCCTTTACGCAGCCTTGTTGCTTCTAATTGTCCCCTTTTCTTATTACAGATTTAAAATTCTATGGCCTTTTTAAGACTAAAAATGGGTTTTAACTTTTAATTTTTTAAATTTTTCTGGTTTTTTTTGGAGTTCAAAGAACTAAATTTTTAAACCCTGTTTTTCATAGTCATGATGCCGTAAATTGAAAGGATGTTTTTACTATAAAATTGAGATAGCCAAATTTTGAGATGCCGTATTTCAAGATAGCGTTTTTTGAGATGCAGTTTTTGAAATGTAATGTCCTACCACAATTTTAAGAATTTAGTTTTTTAATTTATAGTTTAGTGCTTAGTTTGAACCCCTTTTCTTTTTTCCCAGTCAAAGAATGGAAGCTGTGAAACAACAAGCCTTAGGCTTGTTGTATCCATTATTTTCCATCAAGGAATCTTTTAATAGTTACATGTATCAATTTGCTGATGGAGAGTATCTAATATTGATAATCCCTTAGTATCTAACAGATCCTTATTAGATAGCTTGTTTTATCTCCTTTGTTTAGGATTCTTAACCTCTATCACACCTTTTGTGACCCAGTACAAGTTTTTAGCAGGATTTTGTAAAATTATATCCCAGACTGTCCCTACCCTTTTATACCTCTTGAATCTTAACCCTAATGCTTTACATGCTTCAGTTTATAGCCTTGCGCCATTACAGGCAAGACCTTATACCAAGAGCTAAACCCAATTGGAAAAAATGTTCCCCAACTAAAAGACCTGGTCCTTGCTCCTGATTTGCAGATGAACCAAGGCATTGAACAGTTCCTCCTTCATGATGATGGGCCTGGTGCAAAAGTCATAATCATACACTATGCCACCTATAAGAATCTAGAGCAACTGGGTGCCACTGAGACTTGTCTCTGTGACGGGAAATTTGCACCATGTCCTAACTTATTCTATCAGCTGTGGGTAGTGTATGCTCAGCTTGGTGATAAAGTCCTCCCCTTTTTATATTGTCTTCTTCCTGAAGCCTCAGAGGAGGTGTACCTAAGAGCATTCAACATCCTACAGGAGGGGCTTAAAGCTATTCCCACTGAGGCAGGAAAGAATCCTGGTCCAAAACAAGGGCCAACCTAGATGTTGCTGGTAAAGATGAGGTAATCCTAGCTGCTGAAGAGAAGGAACATAGTAGAGTCCTTGGCCCTAGAATTATTATTATGGACTATAGGACAGCCCTGTGTAATGCCTCTGTAAGAGCTTTTGACGGTGCAGTACAAGGATGCTCCTTTTTTTACCAATCAGCTATTGATACACACCTTAAGAGCAAGACCCATCCAAGCTCTCTCCTGCGGCAGGATACAGCTGGTAGGTGTAAATTTCTGATCCAGAAGCTTGTTGCTCTTGCATTTATTAAGCCAGAGCATGTTGGCCAAGGATTTGAGCTTCTCTTTAATGATCCTTATGCCTTGAGCCATGAAGCTGAGTTCCATCTCTTCTTTGACTACTATGAGCCACAATGGGTGGGGCACAAGGTGGTCAGCTGTAGGGGCAAGCCAACAGCAAAGGCAAACTGGAATTGCTATCAGGCTGGTATCAAGGATGAAATGAAGACAGCATCTAACCTGGAGGTCTGGCATAGACACCTTGAGCCCTTCTTTGTTGGGAATCCCAGATACAACACCTTCTTTGAGCACCTTAAGGATGAACAGGAGAAGACTGCCTCCTCCCTTTGGAATATGGAATTAAGGGCTCCAAAGAATAGAAGGCAGTGAAAGACTAGAATTTACAGAGAGCAGATAGATTCGGCTCTCAAGAATAAGTACAAGCCATCTGAGCTTGGGGAGCAGATAGGAAACATTGCTGCTTTACTCCCTTGCAGTGAACCTTCAACCTAGTTTATAATAAAAATTCTTGGCTCTTTCTGATACTTTGTTGTAGAACTTTAATGTTGAAACTAATCATCTTATTTGACTAGATGCTTTGAATTAAAATGTCAGAAAGCATCAATAGTTTTTATAAAAGATTTTTATGCTCGGGCCAGGATTATCTAGCTTAAATAGGTGTTTTAGTACTAAAGTATATGTAATTTTGGGTTGCTGTTAAATAAAATATTTTAAGAATAATTATTTATCTTTATTCTTTATTTGATATAACCAATTTTTGTCAAGTTTTTTTTGAAAATAATTTAAGCACGTTTTATATGGTAGATAAAATAATTTTATAGTAAAGACAGTTAATTTCATAGTAAATTATTTTTGAAGTGGATTTTGTTAAAGCTTTCAATGATTGTATGATATCCTTATTTTGTTTCTGGATTATACATGTCCATACACCCTGAAGAATTCTTTGGAGCGTGATTTTTACCGAGTGAAATGTTCAGCATCCGATCTTTTTCTTGGTAAAGAAGTGTCAACTTCCAGTAGACTCCATGAGAATCAACTTAATCTAGACTTTTCTAACAAGTTGACCTGGATATAGAATCAATTTTGGCATTTGACATGTAGACGGTTTAGATGCTGATGGTTGCTCACCAAAACATGTGTGTGAACTTTGGTACCCACTAATATCCAAGAAAAATCTTGTTTCCACTTCCACAATATAGATTACCGTGATTTAGATTGGGATGCTGGGATTTCTGTGCAAAGATGATCTTTTAAAGTGATCAGTAAGTTTATTAGGTCACGTGTGGGTAATTAGGATTATTCTGACCCTCCTCCAGAGCACCCAAGGTCTGCAAGGTGGTACTGGGTTGAAATGGTTCTAATCAAGGTTTGTTTAAAGTCCAAGAATGTTTCAACTTGGGTAAGGGGGTTATTAAAATGTCTAACTTGCCACATGGATTTTAATGAAACAGGTGTCATGGTAGGATATGCGGGTTGTCTAAGTTTTTTTGTCTACTGTGGTTTGAATCCGGTACAAGAATGGTTCAGATCGGGTTGTTGGAGGGTTTTACTTTTAATAGCGAGGGGGGTGTTACCAGTTTAGGAAGCTGACCCGATATGTTTAGTTTCGGTGGTGAGTAGAGGGTTGCCGGGATTTACCAATGGAAATTTCCGGTGACGGTTGTAAAGATCTAAACTTGTGGTGGTGGGTATTGTTCTATTGCTGTGACTGTACTTGGAGTCAATCGTCATTGGTAAGCAAGGTGCCAGCTGGAACTCCTGGTGAGCCCGTTTATTAAGTTTTACAGAATCAGACAGGTAAGTTTGACAGTTGAACGGTATCCTATTAGGAGGTTTTTGTTTCTCATGGGGGTTTTCTGTGGGCCTGGGAAGAATCAGATTTAAAGGATCTTTAAAGCAGATATTTATTTGGAATGTATGAAGATTAGTTAAGGTAGAATCAATGTGAGGAATCAGATTTAAAGGGTTCTCAAAGTAGATATTTATTTGGAAAGTGTAAGATTAGGTAAGGTAGAATCAATAGCCAAGCTAGTTAGAGTTTTGCCGGGATAGCCGTGGGATTGATACTCTCAATCAGAGGCCAGGAGGCGGAATCCTTCATGACGAAGTAGTGGAGGCCGCAGATGAAGGTGGTGAAGTACTTTGTCCAGTCCAAGGTTCTGAATTCGGCTACGCCAAAGGCGGGGGAGAGGATATCCTGGCGGTAGGCTTGAGAAGTTTCAAGGCGAGTTATGTTGGTGGAATCAAAGTGCCAGGTGGTGCTGGTGAAGTAGTCGTAGTTCATGTAGAACTTGTCCTGCTTCTTCTCAGCCCGCTCCAGCCGGGCGATGTTGCGCGGGTTCTTGCAATCGAGCAGGTTGAGAAGAGCATGGAAGCGGAATTCTCTCATCAATTTGAGGCGCTCCTGGTGGTCCGACAAGGACTCCACTAGCTGGCAGTCAGGAGGGAAGAGCTGGGACTTGAGAGGGGGGAGGCGGCGCCATGCCTTGAGGGTAACCTTGACGAATAGCGCCCATGTCACTGGGTTGATTGAGGAAGAGCCAAGGTGGTAGATAACCTTGCGGGGAGATTCAAGCAGCTGAGCACAGATGCGGATGATTGAGTTTGCAGCAAAGTCAACTGGCACAACGTCAGGACAGGTGTCCTTGACGACTCGGAGGGAGTCAATAACGCCAAGCCCAATGTTCAGGGCAACCGCGTTTAAGCTCGCCTTCCCTTCAACCCAGCCTGGGATGGGATCCTGGGCAGCCGAGGTTACGATGCTGAGCCTGGCGCATGCAGTGGGTGCAGGGCTCTTGCTCAGCAGGTGCTCCGTCAAGGCCTTGGTGAAGGTGTACGTGTTGGGATATTCCTGGAGAACTCTCTTTGTAAAGTGGGTGGCTTGAGCCTTTGTCATGGTTTGGATGTCATCGACAAGCGCCTGGGGATCTCCAAGCGGCATTGGGTAAAGCTTTTCTTCGACATTCCCTGGTTTGAGGTTTGAGTTGACGTAGGCAGTAGAGACATGAACAAAGCCTTGGAAATGAGCTCCCTTCTCGCACAGCCGCAGCAGTTCCATCGTTCCAAGGGTGTTGATTTGAAGGGCATCCTTGACTGGCATGTTGAAGTCGACGGTGGCGGCGGAGTGGATAACCAGGTTGAGGTTGGCATGGAGAAGGTTAGCATCTGCCTCCGATACCCCCAGGCCAGGCATGGCAATGTCCCCTTCAATTGCTACAACTCTGTTGAATGCCTCTGGCCCAACCTGGTCTCGAAGGATATCAAACAACTGGTTGTCTATTACTTCATGAAGGCGTTCTTGGGCACTCTGCTTCTTGGTGGGGCGGACAAGGCAGAAGACAGTGTTGATATGCTTGTAATGGTCGCGAAGGAGGGTTTCCAAGATCTTCTTGCCAACAAACCCCGTAACCCCAGTGATTAATACACTCTTGCCCTGTAAAAATGATGATTGCATGCTGTTTGTTGATTGAAAACCTCTACTTATACTTTTTTTCAAAGTAAAGATAAACATTCGCCCCGCTGTGAAACCAAACAATATTGATCACCGTGATCAACGCTTGCAATACAAATCAAGCCATTACCACATTTCTTTTTCACTTTAGAAATCATCATGTTGCCGCTAAAATTGCCATAATACCACCAAATCCAACCACGCTCCGTTTCAGTGCAACCAAGTTTCAGCCTACCATCACTAAAACATTGACTTTAAAAAATACTAATCTAACTTATCTTTACAGCATAAGTCACTCCTAAATACGCCTCGCGCCAATACAGCCCCAACTTCAAGCTTGCATCGAACCGTTCCGAAACGCATCCATCCATCCATCCATCCATATTTGGAAGTCCAGGGCGAATTCAATAGTTTCCCCGAGATTAGAACATCGCAGTTTCAAATTTAAATACCAACAACGGATATCACCTCTATCGATCCGTACAATAAACCCCACGAGGATGAAACGATCCCCACCCGTTCGATGAAGTAAACGAGAAACTCTGAAGTATACTTCAACCCACCAGTGCCAAGGTTACCTCCCGCCAACCATTTCCATAATCCATGCTAAGCATAGTTCGAACTAAAATCGACCGTGAAAGTTCATATTTCATCACGAGCTAGATCAACACCAAACTTATCAGACCAATCGTCCCCCCTCCAAATCTATGGCTGATCAGCTATGCCTTCCCAAGGAGATATCTCCATTTATAGATCAACTAGGGTTGCCGGTCATGGACCGGCATAAAGTTGAATTTTAATAAACCAATTTAATGTTTTACATTGCTTTTTTATCTGCCACAATTTAATTTAAAGTCATGTTTAAAAAGACTCTCTTAAAAGTAAACCAGCTTTTGTTTATTTCAAAAAAACCTGCATATCCCAAGTACAAATAAGAATAGAACATGGATCTAAATAAGGGGTGTAAAAATATTAACTTTACCCAAGCTAAAACCATGGCTGTGATGGTTTAATGTTTGATCTCTAAATCCTTCCAAAACGTAGAGCTGATCTGCAAGTTTAAAGTTGCTATCGAACATCAAGATCGGCTTAGGATTCTTAGAGATACATTGATTCAAGTTTTTTAATGTGGATTTTGATGGATCAAATCAAGTGCCGGCCTTTGGTTATCATGTGAGCTTATCCCAGCCCTTCCCTATATATATGGGCAGCTAGAGCTACCATGTTTAGTACCATTTTTATTAGGATCTTCTGAGAGACCTATCTAAGCACGTTAAATTCCATGGAAATCATTTTTAATGAGTCTTTATATCATTATTGCCTGTTTACTCCACTGACCTCCTTAGTTGAATGATGGGATAGTAAGCAAGGTTGACTTTCAAACAATCTGCAGCCACTTGGACCAGCTGATGCATCAAAGTGGAATACTCTATCATTGCAATTGAAAAAGAGCCAGACCAAGCTATATCAACCATCTCCTGCTCACACCAACTTTTTACTTTCTCCCAAATCTCTTCAAATCAACCAAGCTGCCATTTCTCAACCAAGCCAACCCTCAGAATAGGGGTTAACCGTTGCAAGGTTGCCCTTGGAAGCCAGGCCTTTACAAGACTAGTAGGTTTAAAAAGACCAATCAAAGATCTTTTATGGTGAGCCAGTTATATAAGGATACTGTACAAACTACAAATAGCTGTTGAAGCAACTGAAAAGGCTGGAATACAATAGATTAGAAATACACCTGCACACATTGACCAGCAATCAACCAATCTATCCACCGTGAGCTGACCAATAAAGTTGGAGGGCATGGGGAATGTCGTGAACCACAATATCCATGCTCTTTCAATTTTGCCTCTAGCAGAGTTGCATTTTAAGTGCAAAATCCTTCAGTCCCCTTTCTTACTCAAAATGGGGTTTGCTCCAAATCAGGTGAAGGGCTCTTTTACATTCCAAACAATAACATGGGTGATTCTTGAACCACTTATGAGAGTGGCCAGGGATCTACCTGCCTGTCTACTTTTTTGTGATAAATAACTGCATATAAGGATCAATTCAATCCATCCAATAACGTAAAGTTCAATTCACATCTTCTCTTTGTAATTATTTTTGTACATTGGTGCCGCCTTCCTAGTTCTAGCTAGAGGAGATTTATGATTATTGTTGCAACATATAGAATCAATCCTTATCAGGAAATTAATTCCCTGATTGATTTCCTGTCTAATCATTAAATTGGTGGCACTCTTATCAATCACCCATCTATTACAGGGATCAAACTTTCCAAGTCCTAAGCAGAACACTACTTTGACAGGCCTTGCAACCTAAGAGGAACAATTAATTGGATAATCCCCATGACTATCATAATGTACATGGACAGTATTTGGCTCCTCATGATACTATATAACACCCTAAACTCATATCAATAAAATATCATTCTCTTCTTAATTTCCCCTTTTCTCCTTTGTTATACCTCCCAGAAGTATATACTCAACATTGATAGCACAGGTAGGTTATTCACACCTACGTGACTCAAAGGAAAAATTCTTTCACAGAAAAGAATCCAGCAGATGGCACTCCCCACTGGCTGGAGACAATATGAAGAAGGTCAGTATGCCCCACGTGTAAATTCACTGCCACCTCTGGCATTGGATCACACAATCTTCCCCCGCCACACCAAGAAAAGCCCAAAAATGTCTGCCAAACCCCTTCATTCTTTAGAGGATTTAGCATACACAGTTGATGAGAGGTTTGTGCTAGCCTACCCTGCGGATTCCTTGCCCTTGGCTGCTCCCTCCTGGGAAGAAACATTGGTCAATTTAGACTACTTATTAGCCTGGTGTTGCCCACTTTTAAAAACTATCAGAGCTAGCCAATCAAAGGTCATCACATCAATGCTTGACAACTCAGTTGAACTCCAAATGCCTGGTATCTCTTCTAGCCAATCAGATCAGACCGCAGAAATTAGAGTGAAACTTCTCAGTCTCTCTGGGCCTATCCAGCAAAGTTTTTCTTCTAGCCAATTGGATCCAGAGCCAACTGTCATGTGATCACTTTCCTTGAAATCCATCCCTTTTAATACAGCAAGGGGACTTTCAGTCCCCTGCTTGTCTATTTTACAATTTATTAAAGTTTGGTTTATTGCACTTCATTTTTAAATAAAACAGTGATTGTTGGAGCCCCTGTTTGGAGTTCCTATCATCTAAGTTTAAAGTGTTAGTTCTATCCTTCACGCTTACCTTCCTGTGACCCGTTTCAAACTTGGGCTCTCCTCTAGCATTCCCTGAGCAGACTCAAGGGTATAGTTGCTATTGTCTTCTGTTTTGCTTTCAAAATTCACGTTCAAAACCTAAGTTTAAAGTTAATATCAATATAAAAATCTTCTTTTACTTTGTATTTTCCTTTAATTCCCTTGTTTTTGAACCCGCTTTTTGCTTTGACCGCTCCCAAGCCATCTGAGTTCATCACCAAGCTCCCCCAGGATTGTCCTGCTATCTCCTGCTTGGCTTCTTTCTTGTGTGTCCCTCTGCTCACCATAAAATTACTGTTTGCAGTTTGGATAATTGTGCCAATCTTCTCCACATTTTGTGGTGATTATAATCATGATACTCCCTATTGTGAAATTTGTGGTATTTTCCCTGGCCCCATTTCTGCTGCTCTTGTGGTCTACTTACCCAGACTTATGGAGAAAGATCTCCTCTTCTGCCCGTCTTGTGGGTAAAGATCCTTCCAGTCTCTGGGATCTTCCCAGCGGCCTTCTCTTTTCTGGGAAGGCTGTGGTTAAGAGTTTGACGTGTGATGACTTGGATCTGGGTATTGTCAATCACTCCTTGCCTGCGTCTGAGGGGGTGTGTCTTTCATGCCTTCCCTCCCCAGCTTGCCCCAGAGTGATTTGGTACCACTGGTGGCCCCTGTGGTGATCCCTCCCACTCCCACTTGCACCCCTTGGCTGCTCACCGGGCTGATGTTGATGGGTTTGAACGCCTATTTCCCTCAAATGTCTCCTGTGTTGTCCTTGTGGTTCCCTCTTTGAGCGGCTGTCCCAGTCCTCCACTGGGCGGCATCCTGGTGGTTTGTTTCACCGGGATGGGAGCCAAACTTAGTTAGTTTAGCCCCCCTCTCTCACACCACAGGGTTCACTATCTTCAACAATATCATTTTACCAACCAAACAGTACAATTTTCTCAGTACCCAAGGAGTCCTGAATTCACCTCCAGTTCCTAAAGCAACCAAAAAACTTCCAACATTGTATTCCAACACCTACGCTCAGCAGAAATTGGAACTTTCTCAGGACTATGTCAAAAAAATGCCAACCTCTGGATTCAAAGTACCCAAAATAAATTTACACAACTAGGCTACCCCCACAAACTCTGTCCAAGTGAGATTGCCTTACGCAATAACAGGGCTGCCTCACACTTTGTAAGCAAATGGTTCAATCAACACCCTGGTCACAAAAAAGACTGGGACATGTTTAAGAACATCTTTCTGGAGAAATTTGCCATAAATAACTCTGATGTTGTGATCATGACAGAACTCAGAACCTTCAAAATGACAGGAACTATCAAGGAGTACATTGCAGCCTATGAGGACATACATGTTTGAGCCTCCAACACCATTAAATTTGATGAGGCTGGACCACAACTGGACTTCTACAATGGCCTCCCCACACACATCAGGTGCCAACTTGACATGGGCTGCTTCAAGAATATCCAAGATGTCTTCTTAAAAGGAAAACCAGCGGCTCATAAATCTGACAATTGGCATGCAACCAACAAGCAAAAAGAGAGTCCAGCTGCAGAGAAGGACACCTTTCCCAACAAGCAGAACAACTGAACCAGCAATTCCCATCCTCCAGGCAGAAATTATAGCCCCCAAGTGAATCAGATGAGCACTGACAACCCAACCAAGGAGGGAAAAATTCAGGGGAGTGCTTAGGCGGGCTGCCCTCCCCCAATTTACAAGACTCATGCAGGGACCAAGACGTGGACTCAATTACCATGATCCAAGTACCCTCCAGCAATCCTCTACTGTTTGCCGCTCAAACATGAAAATAAACTCCTCACTTATCCTTTCTGATTTTGCGGATATCAGGGCACAGCACTGTTTGGCACTAGAGCAGACCTATCCCTTGTTGAAAAAAGACTTGCCAACCTGATGAAACTACCCAAGATTTCAAAGTAATGTTAAGAGAGTTGTCATGGCAGATAATAGGCGCACATCAGTGTCAAGGGTCTGGATGTACAAGCATTTTGGTTACTGCCAACCTACTTAACATCCAGCCATCATCCAATTTAGTCACCTTCCAATATACTGTTCAATATACCAAGAATAGTAACCAATCAATATCACCTGACTGTCCAAGTATCCAGTGGCTTGAACCCATCTAGCACATGACCAACCCCTAGGTTCAATCCAACTAAATCCCCGCCACAGCCAAGTCTATATAAGTCTAAAGTATTATCCAATAAAATATACTTCTCTTCTTTCTTAATTCCATATTTGAAGCTTCCCCAAAAGGCGCTCCTTATCACTGGTAGCAGCTACGGTTTTTTGACCACGCCCATGAGAGAGAAAATGACTGAACAGAACCTGCCCACCTTCGCTCACGTACTCAACCAGGCCACATCCCAGGAGACCTGGAAAACGTACTTCTGCGCCCACAACATTGACAAAGATATACCTAGTGGATGCACCATATTTGAAGGTCTGGTCATGCCCAAAGCATGCACCAAGATTATTTAATACAGTTGCTCTCTTCAACCACAAACAAACGCAATACCACCTATCACAGGTGAAGTTAACAACACCAAGTACATTGGTATCAACAAGTTCTTTGGTAAAAACAAAGAAAACATCATCAACTGGCTAGACCACTCAGCTGCTAAACTCCTGCACCAGCCGCATCCTCCATGAGAAATGGGTCCAGGAAGCCAGCAAGCACCTGTACAAAGCCACAGCTAACTGGTTTGCCACCTGGGTTGGCTCACAGAACTGACAACCAGCTTGACAACTGGGAAGAGTTCAAAGCAGAAATCACCCACAATTTCCGCGTCACCAAATCCCTCCAAGACATTGCAATACAGCTCAGTGATCTTCCTCAGAAGACCACTATTGCAGCTTACACCAACAAATTCAAGAAAATACATTGCAAGATCCAAAACCTAGTACAAGCTGACAACGTACATACCAGAGCCTCATTAATCAGCAGAATGAAACCCTCTGTTGCTGCCCTCATCCGCCCAGAGGCAAATACCTCCATGCCCATACTTATTGCAGAAGCCAAGCGCGCTGAAAAACGCGCCAACATGGAATATGCTGCACGCAACGGCAATTGCACCTCAAACAGCAATGGCAGAGAAAACCCCAATGGCAACAAGCGCCAAAATACCAACCATAACAACGGCAACTCCAATTGCAACAATGGCAATTGCAGCCAAAGCACAACCTGCTCCCTTCCCAAGAAAGAGGACACTGCTGAAGTTAACAATGCTGAAGTAGCAACCCACTATGAATCTGACCCCACATTCTCTGACCTCAAAGGTCTCAAAACAGAGGAACAGGGAAAAGAGGATGGGGAAAAGGCTTAAGTGCCCCTGTCTCCCCCTAACTTGACAAGAAACTGTACCAAGGCACAAACTTTGCTACTCACATTCCCTGTGTCCTGCAGTCCTCCATTTTTATGAACTTAAAAATTAAAGATTGCTCATAACTTATTGTCTACCCATGCACTTAAAAATCACATACACATAAAATTCTATTTGACTCTGATGCACAACACACTATGGTTAGCAAACCCTTTGTAACCAAGTACAAAATACCAGTTGTCAAATCCAACTTCAAGTACACCAGAATGGCAGATAAATCAAAGGTTCTACTCAAAGGCAAAACAACTCCCTTCAGAATTGACCTCCAAGGCATACAAACGTCCATCAAAGGACTTGTCATGAAAAACATAAACTACAACATTTTAGCAGGCATGGACTGGTTCACCTAAGTGAACCCCAGCGTATGCTGGAAAACAAAAACCATGACCATCAAACGCAACAGAGTCAATTTTAACATCCTCAAAGAACCCAATGGCCTCATTCTAAGAGACACAGTATTTTTCCAGGTCATAAACCAAGATGACTCAGAACATCTAACCAAAGATAGTAACCTCTGCATAATGAGGTACACTGAGTTCAATAACATACAAACACAAAAGATCCAATGCCCAGAACTTGCGGCACTCCTAAATGAATACGCTCATGTATTCAAAGAAGAGCTCACCAAGCTACCCCCTCCAAACGGGAGGTCAAACATGGCATCAACTTATGCAAAGCCATGCCCAAACCTGCACCCCTCTACAGACTCTCTCCCATGGAGACCAAACCCCTCAAAACACACATTGAGGACAATCTAGCAAAAGGCTTCATCTGCCCGTCTGAATCCCCATGGGGGGCAGCAGTATTCTTTGTGAAGAAAAAGTAAGGCACTCTGCGTCTAGTAACTGACTATAGAGCTCTCAATGCAAGCACAGTAAAGAATAAATACCCTCCTCCACTTATAGAGGATCTGTTTGCAAGACTCTCAGGTGTCAAATTTTTCTCCAAAATTGACCTCACCTCAGGGTACAACCAAGTTGAAGTAAAAGAAAAGAACATACCAAAGACCTTGTTCCATACGCAATTTGGATCCTTTGAATGTAGAGTAATGAACTTTGGGATGACCAACGCTCCCACAACGTTTGTCACCATGATAAACCAAGCACTAAATGGTCTATCAAATACATTATGCTACCTTTACAATATCATCATATTCTCAAAAACCAAAGAGGAACACCTCATGCATGTCCGCAAGACACTCAATCAACTCGCAAAGCACAAACTTTACTCAAAACCAAGTAAGTGCCAATTTATGGAAAAGGAACTCCTGTTCTTGGGCCACATTGTCTCTGACAGTGGCATCAAAGCAGATCCAGATAAAATTAAAGCCATAAATAACATGCAACGCCCCACCTCTGTTAAACAAGTTAGATGCTTTCTTGGTATGGTAGCTTACCTAAGGAAATACATCAAAGACTGCAGAAAACTAACCACACCAATCAATGACTTAACCAAGGGTAATGCCAAAAACAAATTCATCTGGACTCCAGAATGTGACAAGAATTTAAAATTACTAAAACAAGCTCTGATTGAAGCACCAATCTTGCAATACCCTAACAATAACGGGTGCTACAAGCTCAAGTCAGATGCCAGTGACACCGCCATTGGCGCAGTCCTACGCATCTGCCAGCCAGGGCAGCAAGACTTTCTGCCAGTATGTTACAAAAGCAGAAAACTAACCAATACTGAGCAGAGATACCCAATACACAATAAGGAATTGCTAGCAATATACCACGCTTGCAAGAAATGGAGATGTTACTTAGAAGGACATTTGAACGTCTGAGTACTAACTGACCATAAATCCTTAATCTATTTCAAAGCTCAGAACGCACTTGCACGGCAACAAGCTTAATGGATGTCCTTGCTGGAACAGCTTAACCTGGACATCCAGTACAAAAAGGGGGCAGAGATGGTCACAACTGATGCTCCCTCTAGACTATGTCAGCCTAGAGAGGATCACCCTGACCACCTGGACCCTGACTGGCCAAACCTGTACAACACTGAGTATAAAACCAAAGAGAAAGACCCCTCAACACATCAACTGACCCACAATACATTAGTAAGAAACAGAAAAGTACTTCCATGTATCAAATGGCACAGTATACCAAATTATCAATGACAAACATATCCCGTACATCCCACTTGCACAAAGAGTTGATACCATAGTAAGACATCACTGCCTAATAAGCCATACAAAGGCTAACAACCTATACCTCACACTAAAAGAGATAGTATGATGGACCAACCTCAAACAGGATATAATTGATGTTCTGAAAAAGTGCACAGTGTGTGAGAAATACACCAGTACAAAGGCTCCTCAGCCAACGGTCAACCCAGTACCAAACCCTGAACCATTTAAGGTTTGGGGGCTAGACGTAGTGGGGCCCTTCCCAGAAACAAAAACAATTCAACATTTCTTAATTGTAGCTATCAACTTCACCACACGCTGGCCCATCTGCTGGGCAACAAAGGACCACAAAGCATAAACCATCAACTGTTTCATTAACAAAGCAATCATAGCCAACTATGGCACTCCAGACTACATCATAACTGATGGAGCAACAGAGTTATCAGTTCACATAGCTAATGACAACTTGAAATCCAAAAACATTAAACACTCCACAACCTCTCCATACAGGCCACAGGTCAACAATAGAGTAGAATGCCTAAACAGCAGCCTTATCAGGACCCTAGAAAAAATAATGGATGGCAAAGCCAAAGACACATGGCCACTATACGTGAAACATGCATTATTAGTATCCTGAGTTTGCACCAACCAAGGGACAGGCTATTCACCGTTTGAGCTAACCTATGGGTACAAACCAGAAATAATCACCCACAACAAACAGCCCTACATAAAGATTCCCCAGGGAAACCTCCCACAGTAGAGCAAGCACCAAACCTACAACACATCCGCCTCAAAGCTAAAATAGCTGAAATGAAGAGGCTCAAGACAAAAAAGATAACCTCCACAGAGGAACCACTTCTCATCAACTCCCCTGTCTGGATTCTAGCTGGCAACAGAAAGAAACTAGACTCAGTACACAGGGGACCAGGAAGAGTAATCAAATACAGACCAGAGCACAACACTTACCTAGTAAAATTCCAAAGTGCCAAGAGCCCAATTATCAAGAAATACCACAGAACCTGTCTCCGCCTCAGTAAAGGAGAGCACTCAACCAGACTGGTTCCAACTAGCAAACAGCTCCAGGAGCATCAGGTGGCAGCTTTTAAGACAAAGCCCCCTCCTGATGCACCAGAGTAACCCTTTAAAGGGGGGTGTCAAGGGTCTGGATGTACAAGCATTCTGGCTACCGCCAACCTACTTAACATCCAGCCATCATCCAATTTAGCCCCCTTCCAATATACTGTTTGACATACCAAGAATGGTAACCAAGCAATATCACCTGACCATCCAAGTATCCAGTGGCTTGAACCCATCTAGCACATGACCAACCCCTAGGTTCAATCCAACTAAATCCCTGCCACAGCCAAGTCTATATAAGTCTAAAGTATTATCCAATAAAATATACTTCTCTTCTTTCTTAATTCTATATTTGAAGCTTCCCAAAAAGGCGCTCCTTATCACCAGTCACCAGAGAGGCAAACCTCTTTTGTGCCCAAATAAAAGAGGTAAATACTACCCTTAGTGGTCCAATCATACCAATCCCCAAGTACAATGTTATACTTGGACTGGACTGAATGAGAAAGACTAAACCTCATATTGACTGGGATAGGGCTACACTCACCATAAAACAAGGAGAGATGTCCAACCAAATGTATCCAACCCACTTTGACACACTTATGAGAGACCATGAATTTGTGAAAATTCTGGGAACAGAGGAAGAACAGGACCCCAGCAAGATTTATTAGAACACCTGCAGGTATGAGATCATTTATTTAAAAATGTGAAAGTCTCACTTGAACAGGACCCAATATATCAACAACTTGTCTGATAGTTCCCTTCAGTATTCCAGCAGAAACTGCTAGGATTACCACTTGACAGAGGGATCCAACATAGAATTGACCTAAAAGGAAGTGTGCTCAAGACCCATCACATCTACTGATTGACACAAAAAGAAGACAACACCTTAAAAGAATACCTGGGTGAAGCTCTGGAAAAAGGGTTCATTTGACCATCAAAGTCTCCCTTTGATTCAGCAGTCTTCTTTGTAGCTAAGAAAGATGGAGGATTACGCTTTGTTACTGAATACAGAGTGCTCAATGAAGTCACAAATAAGAGCAGGTCCCCCTGCCCCTGATTGACAACCTCTTTGAACCTTTATGAGGATCACATTTCTTCACAAAGATTGATCTAACAGCAGGATACCATAAAATTCATGCTAAACCAAAAGATATCCAAAAAACAGCATTCTGAATTGAATACAGCTTGTTTAAATTTTTGGCCCTCAATTTTGGCATGGAAAATGCCCCAAGTACCTTTTTAACATCTTTTAACAAATTATTCAAAGACCACATTGGTAAAAGGGCCATATTCTACCTTTATGATATAATCATCTATAGCACTAACAAAGAACAACATTGGAAAGATATTTTCATAGTGCTCAATAAACTTAAGGACAACTAACTTGTATCCAAACCTTCCAAGTGTTAATTATTCTCAACTAAGCTTCTTTTTCTAGGCCACATAATCAGTAGAAATGTGATTAAATCTGACCCAGAAAGGTTAAGAGCTGTCATATGATGATTGGTTAAACTAGCCTTTACTGTAACTGACATTGATCCTTTAAGCTTGATGAGCAAGAGAGCTACTAGCACTCTTGCTCTGGATGAAAGATAGGTCAAACAATCAACAGAGTTTAATCATTAGGCCATATTAACTATGATCAGCCAATCTAATGTTAATATTGGGCTAAGGTTGCAGCAGGATCAGTCTATGAAGCAGAGGATTCTGGCGTTTAGCGGCTACTATCAATATCCCCAATTCTATATAACCCCCATATTTGACACCTAATAAGCTATTGATTATTACATTTTATTATATTTATTATATGCACTAAGTTTAGAGAATAAATCAACTTAGTCTTTAGTAATTAGTAATTTGTGATATGAGATAAGCAAGATAACAACCAACAAACCACTCCATACTCACAATTACAACAAGAGCCATCACAGACATGCCAGCGCCACGTAACAAGATGAACTCCAAACATCCTTGATAATGATTGTGTATTTCAGGAGGTTCATTTCTGATTGGGAGCCTTAAAAGCCCCCTGTCTGCAACCACTGACAAGGAAAAGTTGTGTGGACGCCATTGAGAGAACAACACTTCCAACAACTAAAGAAACAAATGGTCACTGCCCCATCTTACAGTACCCTAACTGATAAGGGGTCTATGAGTTGGAAACCAATGTATCCCCCTATGCAATTAAAAGAGTGCTTAGAATTCAAACCACAGAAAAGGGCCTCCTCCTTGTAGCATATGAATCAAAAAAAGCTGTCTGGCAGTCAGCAAAGATATCCAATACATGACAAGGAACTGATAGCTATTGTCCACTGCTTAATGAAGTGACAGTGCTATCTGGAAGGTGCACAGATATTCAAAGTGAAAACCAACCACGAGTCACTGGTATTCTTTAAAACACAACAACACCTATCTAGACAACAAGCTGAATAGATGAACCTCATATAAAGATATATAATGATAACTAAGTATAAACCAGACAAAGAGCTACTTACTGCAGATGCTCTATCAAAGCTATAACATAAGCACCTACTCTGCAATAAAAGATTACCCAATTGGCCCATTTTAACCATGGGGAATCTTCAAGAGGAGTTCTAACTAGGTACACCAATAGTTGTCCAAGAGAAAGTCCTTAAAAATAAACATCTGCTCAAAAATGTATACAGCACTCTATACTGCATATTATCAAGCAATGATACAGTACCCTATATACAGTAATTTTCAAACCTGTTGAGATAAACAAAAAATCTCAGTCTAAGAACAAAAACAACTCAGTCTAAAAATAAAATTGAAAATCAAGAAATTTATATTGAATTACAATAGATCTGGATCCAATTTGATTTTGCTTTTAGAATGACTTGTTTTTGTTCTTAGACTGAGATTTTTTGTTTATCTCAACAGGTTTGAAAATTACTGTACTTGTTGCAATCAAGATTACTCCCCCACCCACTAATGTATCTCATGATACACAGAGGGCGCTCAAAGATTCTCCTCATGACATGACTAACAGTATGGATCAATCTGAGTGCAATGTTGAATTGTGGGCACTATCTCCTAATTAGGGGTGTTGCTAGTTTGGAGCACTGATCCCTTGCTCAAGATATTCTCAACCCAAACCTTATGTTAAACCTGTCATCATGTCACACTCCTGACAGACTTGTGGATTATCAATATATTATATTAATTATGTTATTCTCCAATAAACCACATCTTACTCTTATTTCTAATCATTTCTATTGGACTATTGTCTTTCCCAATCTAAATAATGAACTATCATTGGTTCAGTTGCAACATATTGTCAACACAAAAGATTGGTACAATTCTATGCTATCACAGTGATTTTTATGGAATTTTTTTCCTACACACCCACAGAAGGGTATGTTTTTTCTAGAATTTATTTTTAAAATAAATTTTCTATTTTTTTACTTTCTGTTTTTTTAATTAAAATACTTGAATTCACAATTGAAGAATTTTTCAGGAATAAATTTTATTATAAATATATATTATCCCTTGATTCCAGAAAAAAGAAAGCTGTCTAAAACCTTCTTTTTTTAGAAACTTTATATTCACCCAACATAGGGGAATCTGAAAGAAAATTACGGGGAAGAGAGGACAGGACAATTACAGCATTTGTTGTAATTGTCCCTTTTTGTGGCCAACACAGCCCTACACATGTAGCAGGAACTTGTACAAGTATCTTAAGACACTCTATTGGCGGCCTAACATGCTAGAAAATATCAAAAAGGTGCTCAAATAATTCAAAGTATGTGAAAAGTACACCCGGTCCAAGGCACCCCTAAAATCAGTCATGTCAGTATCAGTCACACAACCATTCAAGGTATGAGCACTGGACATAGGGAGTCCAATGCCTGGAAATAACAAAAGCAAAAAGTATATTATCACAGCCATTGACTATGCAACTATTTGGCCTATAGCACAAGCCACATAAGAACACAACAGAAATGATTTGAGAGAATTCATTGGCAAATAAATCATAGCCAAGTTTGGAAACCCTGGACTCCTGATTACAGATGGAGGGACGTAACTCACTGCCATTAATACCAACATCCACCTTGCTAAAGATGGGATAAAACACACAGTTGCCAGCCCTTACAACCCAAAAGCAAATGCAAGAGTAGAAACATTGAATGGTTCCCTTGTAGAGGCACTCAGTAAATTATCTGCCAATTACCTGCAACTCTGGGTTGATACGCTCACAACAGCGCTGATGGCATGTCAAACTTGAGTCAATCATAATATAGGCAAAAGCCAGTATAAACTTGTCTATGGGCATAAGCCCTGTAAAGTTCCATGGCCCACCTATAGCCCTAAATTGGGATGTTTTTCCCAGACCGTCAAAAAAAGTGGCCTGCGTGCAGGAAAATCTCCTCCAAAACCTGGAGAACCTGGCCCACACAATAGATGAACACTTTGTGTTGGCCTTCCCGGCTGAAGCCCCAATACTTCCTTTGGATTCCCCTCAACTTTGGAGGAGACTCTAATACAGCTAGATTGTTTGCTGTCCTGGTGTTGTCCTGTTCTAAGGCAACTGGCGGGTCAACGGGAAAATGTGGGCCACATGGCGCAGGGTAGGCTTAACCCGCGGCCCGGAAAAATTGGGTATCAAATCCCGGAATTGGTGGTATCCCAGGCAACCAATTCCTCCAGCCTGGAAGTCCCTTGGTCCAAAATAATTGGGTTCAGGAGCCCTCCGGTTGGGACGTCAGAGGAAGGCATTAGGAGAAATGCGCACCCTGAGTCCTCAGAAGGCTCCTAGTTGATTGAGGGACTGAGTCTTACATCCGGGCCCGCAGCCCCTATTTTTCTTGGTCTCAAACCAGGAGAAGATTAGCTAGTACTCTTTAATAGGCTCCCCTTTAGATTGCACTCCAATAGCCCCTTTCATAACCCCTCCCGTCCTATCACCCCCCCTTTGCATAAAATGGAAGCATGGGCTGCCAGGTCCCTTGCTTACCAATTCCAATTGTTGAATAAACTCCTGAATTTGCAAATCCTTTTGTAGTTTTGAAGTTTGTTAAATAATAAAGGTAATTGTCTCAACTCCTGCTGTTGTCCCCGCCTCCCGCTTTCCCTGGCCTGCCTGACTGCCCGCCCGCCCGCCCGGCTGTCCGTTGTTTTTTGTTGGGAGTTGTTCCAAGCATATTAATTCAGACCATTCCCTGTTATTTACCTGTGCACTTGGTCTGTCCGCCCAGAAGTTTTAGCAAAAAGGGCACCCCGCTGAAATCATGTTGTCTCCTTGGTACAAGGTGGCTATGTGGATATTGGTGCCTATTTCTCTATTGTTCTGGTCCCCCAACCCTGTCTTTTGGAACAAACTTTCTTTGATTTCTCGGTCTTCTGAGTATATTTCTGGTCTGTTTGTAGATGTAATTGGACATTTCATCCAGGTTCCCACTAACTCATTATTCTATGGTTGGTTCCCTTAGTTGTCTTCTTATCTTGAAGAATTGTTGCCCCCTTTGGACTCTGGTACTATTGAAACTCCTTCTTCTGACTTGAACAATCCTTCCCCCACAGCAGTTCCAGCTTCCCTTCTACCTACCTTTCTTCAAAACCCTGAGAGGGAAACAGAGGTCCTTTCCACTTGGGATTGCTCCATGTGGTTACTTACTGGAGCCTTGGTCATGGCTTTGGATGCATACTTCCCTCCCCTTTCACATCTGGTCTCCTTTGGTAGGCCTCTTTGAGCGGCTATCCCAGTCTTGCACTGGATGGCATCCTGGTGGTTGGTCCCACCAGGATGGGAGCCAGACTTTTTAGTCTAGCCCCCCTCTCTTACACCAACCCCCCACTGCCCAGCCCACCCGCTTGCTCCCCAGGTCCCAGTTGGCTGCCAGCCGCCCACCCAGGTCCCAGGCCCCATCTCACAGCCAATCAGAAGCCCCCATTACCTGCAGCCAATCAGAAAAGTCCCTGTTTGCAAAGGGGAAAATATTGATTAATTCCTGCCCTTCAGAAGAAGGACAAATCCAGGGTTCAGATTCTGTAAAATATTCTGACTCCCCAGAAGATGGGAAAATTCAGGTTTCAAACTTTGAGAACAATTCAACTCCAAACCAATGGGATTCAGAGGACCAAATCACATACTTGAGTCCAGACTTCAGCCAAACTAAGCCTCCAAAAAAAAATAGATTGTGAAAATTCCATGAGTCTTCAATATCACCTGACTCCACTCCCAGGGAAAATCATTGGATCTAGTCAAGAATGGCCAAACCCCCAACAGATTGTCAAGGAACAAGAATTTGGCCACCTTCTCAAACCCCAATTCCCAATCACTTTGTCCAAATTTTTGGGTTCTCCAATCCCTTGCTTTCATTCTCACTTGTAAAACTTTGCAATTGGGAAGCACTATAAATAAGAGACCCCTCCTCAGTAATAGCTTGTGCTATTATTGAGTTTAATACCCTCAATAAAGCTAAATTTTACTTATAACTTAAGTCAACTTTAAATAGTTATCCTCAGCCAACCCCCTCTAATCCAAGGAAGATGAACCATCTCATCTTCACAGCTGTGCTCACAGCTTGCCTTGGGATTGGAGGCTATCAACAGGGCTCAGAGTTCTTTGGACCCTCATAAGAAGGACTAGGTCATGATTCTCACTATGACCCTGGACAACTTATGTCATGAGTGACAAACTCTTATCAACTATGCTTATTGAAAAGCCTCAACTACGGGATTCAAACCCTGGCTCCCTGCGGGCCGCCAGCCCAGCTGCCTGCAGTTTTTTGGGCTCAAACCAGAGCAGGATTCAACTTTGGAAAATCATTTGAAGCTTGATAAATAAAATTCACCTACATCAATACTTCCTACTCCAAAGGTTCCTTTTAACTCAACCAATCAGCGGGTGGGTCCAGCCACAGATCCTAAAATAACTTGGGCCCACGTGAAAGGGAAAACAGATAACCTTACCATAGAATGCGGGCCACCCAGAGACAACCAATCCCACTACCTGACTAGGGAATTTGAGCATTCTCAGTTTGAGCCAGCCAATGGAATAACCCCCACAATTGATGCCACCAAAGACTGGGAAGACCTGGTAAACGGGAAAACCCAGGCCAAGGGAATTTGTGAAAGTTTTACCATGACAGATGGGCATACTTATACCCTGGACTACCAGGAAGATGCCCATCACCATTCTTGCAATAAATTGACATGAACCTTTGGTTCAACCAGATCCTACCTTACTTGTTATTAGTTCTACTTCATTTACAGTCTACGTCTCGCGGTTTTGCACCTCACACTTGCCTACCCCAAGAAACCGCGGACCAGCCGCCTGACTTTTACTGTCCACCAGGAGCTCCCTTTGGCCCAGTACATTTCACCGAGTACCCACCCAACCCGGTGTATTTGGAGTTTACTCTGGAGGAAATCCTAATCCACGACCCTGAAGCTAGAACTAGAGAGATGAAAGTCCTTTACAGAGAAGGCACCAAAATTATCTGGCCCCCTCTGCTATTCCGAGACAAGTATAATTTCCTGCCCACATATTTGGGTCCAATGACACCACCCCTCACCCTGCAGCCTGACCGCCTGCATGAATCCGTTGCCACTAATGAATCCACTTTCACCCAGATATTTGGGGTGATGTATATCACCCTCACTGGGTTGATTGATTCCATGGTACCTACAACCGGACCTTGGGCAATACTTGGAAAATTGTTATCTTATATTGTAAAGTTAGCCCCAATCTTGTGGTGGGCTCTCCTTGCTGGGCCTGCGGACTGTCCGCCCGCGAGTTCTCAGGAACCCCCCACTGGTTGGATCACTGACAACTTAACTCCTCCCACACTGGTTCCTGGCCTCCCCTGGTATCTCCGCATTCCATGCTGTTCATTGTGGTGTACACCTCTATGTACTATGTGTTAACCTACTTTTCTGGGAGCTTCAGAAGATACAACGTCCATGCTAAGGTCTTCTGTTGGTTGATGACCATATACCCAATCATCACCCCCTAACTGGTTTCCAATTTGCCAACCTTCTGCCATACCTTCTGCAAGTAGTACCTACTGTATCTGGGTATTACATATTGCCCTGACTCCCACCACTGTCTTCCCGCCCGCTTCTGTCTGGTCCGCCTGCCTGTTTGCCTGCCTGCCCTACTGCCTACCGGCCCGTGATTTTCTGTTGAGAACTGATCCAAGAGGATCTGAATTTGGCCCGAGCTCCTGTTATTTCCCCCAGTACTCACAGACCGTCTGCCCGGAAGTTTCGGTTAAAAACCCCCTCTGGTACCATGTTTTCTCCTTTATATAAGGGAGCCATGATAGTATTGGTGCCCCTCTTCCTATTGTTTTGGTCCACCAGCCCTGGTATTTGGAACAAACTTACTCTGATCACTCAATCACCTGGTTCTACTCCTAGTCTGCTTTCTAATGCTTTAATCATTTCACCAAGGTTCCCATCATCCTAGCTACATTTGCTCAGTTGCCGTGGACAGTCTCTTATCCTGAGGGGTTGTCACCCTCTCCCAAATTGGGGACTAATAAACCCCCTTTCTCTGACTTGACAAACCCTCTCCCCGCAGCAGTCACAGCTCTCTCCCTACCCTCCTTGCACCAAATCCCCACGTTGGATTCAGATATCCCTCCTACCCGGGATCACTCTCTGTGGTTGCTCACTGGAGCCCTGGATATGGCCCTGGATGCCTACTTTCCTCCCTTTTCTCAGCCAGTCTTCTTTGGGAGGCCCCTTTGAGCGGCTATCCCAGTCCTGCACTGGATGGCATCCTGGTGGTTGGTCCTCCCAGGATGGGAGCCAGACTTTGTTAGTCTAGCCCCTCTCTCTTACAAACCCACCATTATCAGTACTAAGTTAGGACCTTGATTACCCCTACCTAAGAAAGTACCAACTGACAGTAATCCTGACATGCAAAACGCCATAAAGGGCCAAGAAAACAAGGAAAGGGAAAGAGTTGAGAGAGAAACAATCCCCATTCAACAGAAATGGTTTCAAGTTTGGGACAAGATTAGAGTTGTCAACTGCAGCGTGCACAAGTTGGAACCAGGGTTGAGAGGACCAGGAATTGTCATGGAAGTCAAACCTAACAACACCTATCTAATCAAAGGAATTGGCGCTTGTACTGAGTTAAAAAGCATGCATCATGACTGGTTTTGCCTATGCAAAGCAAGAACTGCACAACACACCTCACGGCTACCTGTATCCAAAGCCAAACTGGATCATTATCAAGCCCAAATCCCCAACACTCTCAAGAAAATTGCAAAGTCCCCACCTTCCAGCACCCCAGAGGGAGATGTCACAACATCTTTTGCTACTCTCTCTTGGAGAAGTAATTCCCCAAGTGATTCCTTGACTAATCACTAAGTTGGTGGCACTATTATCAATCTCCCATCTAATAGGGGATCAAACCTTTTGAGTCCTAAACAAAAATTACCTGGACAAGCCCCATGACTGCTATGACATACATGGACAGCATGTAGGTTCTCATAATACTATATATCCCTCAATATTCATATTAATAAAGTATTATTATTTTCTTAATTTTCCTTTTTTGTTTATTATACTTCCAAGAAGTATATGCTTGATGCTACCTAACTGCCAATCTAGATCTCCTATGATCCCAAGAAGTAAACTTATGGATTGTCCCTATTTTCATCTATAACTTACATGTCCAACTCCATTCTGAGGCAAATCCGCTTGGAAGAGCCAAAACTTTTTACTCTCTTTACAGAGCAAATAGAATGACTAGCTTTCAATTATTAGATTGGCATTCTCCTCTCCAAAAATTATGATGATTAAAGCAGCTTTATATTTTTAAGAGAAAATATATATTGTTAGGCTTGAATGCTGTAAAGCACATTGAAAATCAAGCTTACATCATGACTTTGATCTTATGAAGCATGGTTTGATAGTATTTAAGATGTCTTGTTTGGTAAAAGTAAGATAAACTTTGCTTTGAGAGCCGATTTGAACTAAAGTTTGCCAGAAGTAGAAGAGCTGTCCATCCAATAAAGCCCCTAAAAGGATTAAACTTTAATGTTTTGTGTATGATTACCTGGGAGGCAGGACGGTGATCAATATGGACATTAATGATACTAAGGCTAGCTTCGTGGCGGAGTGCCTTTTCTAAAGCAGTATTAAGCTCGGCAGGAGATCTGACAGAATATCCAGAGGTTGAGCCTGGGGCGATTTTGGAAAGGAGCTCATAGTTGGTGTTGGGTGAAAGGGCAAATGAAGGATATTTGGAAGGGTCGAGGGTACTGAGATCGTCAAGTCCATGATAGATGCCACCATTATTAATGACTATAATGATCAAGGGAAGCTTATAGCGGATTGCAGTTTCAACGTCCATTGCGGAAAATCCAAAAGCAGAATCTCCAAAGATTGCTACAACACGCTTGGATGGATATGCTAGCTGTGCTACTTTGGTCAGAAGCTATCTTTCTTAGTTACCGGCAATGGCATAACCCATGCCCACTCCCATAGCTCCCAGTGTGCCGGCATCAAGACGACGACGCGGGAGTTGCGAAGGCACCAAGACACGAGTAACATCCATAGTACGTGCTCCTTCACTGACTAATACATAATCACCACTGGGGAGTGATGCATTCAATCTATCCTGGATTGTGGAAATAGCCATGTAGTGATTCATTGGACTGCCGCTTTGCTGAATTTGAAGGCGGGTTCTTTCAGCATTGCGTTTGGAGGCATCAGTCAGCATATTGACAAAGGGAGTTGGATTTATAATTTCCTTTTTTCTGAGGGAAAGCATTTGTATCAACTGCTTCAATGTCGACTTCAAATCTCCAACCAAAGCTACTTCAGCTGCCCTATTTTGGTCTGACGCTTAGCTTAGCCTTGGCTACATCTTACTGATTTCCTCGGGCTCGATATCAGCAACTAATAGCTTGGCGTTTACATTGAACCGACGTCCGAATTGAAACATCCAATTAAGGCTAAGCATTAGCACCTTGTTAGATAAGCAACCTACCGAGCTCCAAGCACAAGGACTACATCAGCATGCTGCAATGCCTGACTGCGAGAAGCTCCAGCACACAGAGGGTGGAGATCAGATATCATGCCTTTAGCCATGGGCGAGGGAAGGAAAGGTGCACCTGTCAGTGCGACCAACTCAGCAAGCTCATCTTCAGCGTGAGCTAATCCTGCTCTAAGAATATGTTAGCCAAATCCTTTGTCATACCAACCCTTTGCCTACAATAATAAGAGGCCGTTTAGCAGACAATAGGATTTCTGCTGCTCTTTTGATAGAGTCGTGTGCTGCTTGTGAATTAGGTTTCTTAAAAGAGCTAAGAGGAGATGAATTATTGGAGGCTATTCCTCGAATCAAGTCTGCCGGCTGTTTAGTTAGCCAAAATATAGAACCCGATTTACAAAATCCACGTAGGTTGGGCCTGGTCGTCCTGAAACTGAATTTCTGTAGGCTTGGTCTAAAACAGAAGGTATGGCTTCAAACGTCAAAGGGCGCCCGGAATATCTATAGCGTAAGAAATAAAATGATGTGTTTTTACTTTGAGTAAGGCCGACAAGCTGCCACCTGGTCAAGCTCTTGGAACGCCCCTCTTCCCACCTACTGCGTAAGTAAGCTTAACCCATCAATCTTACCTGAGAAGATTCGCAAGAGCCCCCAATAAGAATCATAGGCTGCTACATTAGTCATGATAAGTCAAGGGGTCATACCCAGCAGTTGGCCTGAGCATTATAAAGTCCCGATAACGCTTTTAACATTTAATTAATAAGCTCCACCTTGCATTACCATGTACAACTCCAGGACCAGAGACAACTAAGCAAACCTGAGACTTTATAAATTTTAGAGCAAAAATATACCCCAGGTTTTCCCGTCAAGTATCCATATGCTCCAGCTGCGTAACTAGCTGTTTGCTCATTCGACACCCAATAAACCGTATTCCTTCAGCAATACAAGCCTCTGCCACCTAAAGATGGTTTAACGGTAAATTTGAATGCTGAAAACTGAAAGCCGTAAATTGAGTTTTTGATTCTGAAGCATGATAAAGAAGTTAAAGCATTTTTGTAAAATGCTTTTAAAATTTTGTGCTCAGGTGTTATTAATCGATCTTCTTGGATGGCCAAGGTTGTGCAAAATTTTAGTATTAACAAATTCAAATTATAAATTATATATATAAAGGGCCCAGATACTATGGAGTTAATAGAACACCCAAGTTTAATAATGGAGGAATATAAGTGCTTAGCGGGGTGTGATGAATTCAGAAAACTTTCAACTCAAGATCAAATTCCTGCACCATACCTCCACTACTGGGATCCCAACGATCCCAAAGATCACTTCAACTTGGAGTTGGCGTAGCGCAGCCGCAAGCACGGTTGCACCAGTATTGGCACTGAAAGTCGAAATGGACGAGCTGCTCATGACGGCCGTGGCACCTTTGACAAGGCCACATATATAGTTTGCCTAAGAATTGAGACAATCTCGCTTTGGTGACTTACGCTGCCAAATCAGGCTAAAATGTTTCACTGAAAGCTCCAGGTTCCAGCCTACATAGGGCTGCGTCGGCCCCAAAAGGGACGATTACGGCAAATGCCATAATCGCCCCGTTCGCTCTTCCCTGTCTACGTCTTTCGGATTCCCCTATGCTGGGGGAATCCGAAAATTCATAAATAAAGAAGGCCATCTGAGCCCTTCTTTTTCCAGACAGGCCAAAAAATATAAATAATAGAAAATAAAATGGTTTTTTATAGAAAAAAATTTCAAATTTATGATTTTAAATTTTTAAAAGAAGAAATATAAAAATATATAATTTTTTATTTCAAAAAAAAATCCGGAAGTTCAACTTCCAGATTTCGCTCTTAAATGAAACAATTTCGAGGGAATCTTCTTTGAGAAGATTCCCTCGAAATCGTCTCCGGATTTTGGATGGGTGGCTCCTTTTTAGAAAAGAAGCCACCCGTCCGAAATCTGACGCAGCCCTAAGCCTGCATGAAGTAATTACTTTACCTAAAAACTTCCCAGTGTGAATGCATCGGCCACTTTAGATGTATGCTTTTTTCAAAAAAGTCAGGAACTGCTTTAGTTTTAAAACAATGGTGAATGCAAATCAAATGTTCTACATCTATAGCATACCAACAAAACCCTATTAAGTATATGTGGTAACCAAGTTTGATCACCTTTAAACCAGTATTAAGCACTGCTATTTTAGTACCCACCTCACTTTCAACATTGAAATCCCTTTAAATGCACCAGAATTGTTTTAGTTGTAATTTTAAATAACATTCCAGCCTTTGAAAATAAACTTACTGGAGTAGTTTTCCAACCTGCTGAGATGAAAAATCAACTCAGCCCAAAATATAAAGAATAACGTTTCTAGATCTATCATTGATCAATATAGATACATCCATCTTCAGGTTTACTCTAGGCCGAGTGAATTTTTATTTGAGAGACACCAGATTTTTTCATCTTGGCAGGTTTAAAGTGCCCAGAACATGAATGGAAAAGCCAATGATATAACTTGTAGTAGTGATACAGGGTACAGTGCTTGCAGATAGAGAATCACTTGATCAGCAAGTATTATCAAGATGCCATAAACCCCATACTCAATGTAACCATAATATGAATTTCTTTAAAAAAGAATTGACTTAATCACAGGAGTCTTACCCATGGTTCTCAAGAGGTATGGGTGTGAAAAACTGAAACTGTGTAAAGGAAAAGAAGTAGGGGTTTAACTTGGTTTTATAGTTCTAAAGCTGGCAAGGAGAAGTGGCTCTGGAGTAGTATCGTTACTTAAAGACTCCGATACCACTGAATAGTTGGTACTTCTGAAAAGAAGACATAAGGTGATACAGCTGTAGCAGGTGGATCTTAAGTTTGAATGTAAGCTTAGAAAAAGTACATACTTATGCTTACTTTGAATACAAGAGGTATATATAGCAACATTAAGAAAAAGACAACAAATAAGAGATAAATATTGTTACAACCGAGTTTCCAGACTCGCCTGCCAATGTATCTTACAATACACAGGGGGCACTCAACAAGTTGCCCCTTGACGTATCTAACAATATGAACCAATATGATGGCAATATCAAATGCAGGCACTTTCTCCTAATTAGAAGCACTATCAATTTGACCTACTGATACCCGCACAAGTTATTTCTTGGCTTTGAATCTTACATGAAACACCCCACTATGCCACCTCCTTGTGGCCTTGTGGCTTTTCCCATATAGTATATCAATCACAATATTCTACAATAAACGATACCTTATTCTATTCATTCTTGTCCTTTATATTGGACTGTTGTCTTCCATAATTCAAATACTGAACTCTCATTGGTTCAGTTGCAACAGTGGTAGCAGCAGTAGGTTCACAACCTACCTAAAAGAAAAATTCCCCCAAGAAAGGACGGAGTTTGGGACGTATGGCTACTCCCCATCAAGAGACCTTCCTGCCAATCCCTGAGGGGGACATCCCCGACGGGTACGTTATTTACCAAGATCAGCTGGTTCTTACAAGCGTGTATAATTGACTCCGTCTTGGACAGTGTGACACCAGCGCCATCCTGCCCCAGTTGGACCTTTCACAGCACATGCTCAACCTCCAGCTGGAATCCTTTGTGGGTGGGGTCAAAGGGGCCAACATTGTCAGTTGGATTCACTCCATCAAAACCTGCCTCCGTATCTTTCAGGTTCTTGAGCCCATGTGGGTTGCTACTGCGTCTGGGCGCCTCACGGGGCCTGCTGCTGTGTGGTTTACCAACTGGGCCAGTCAAAAAAGTTGATGTCACCTGGGCGTCATTCAGGGACACCGCAAAGTCCTGCTACAGCAAAACTTTCTCGCCTATTGTGGTAGAACTCCCCTTCTGGTAATTAAACAGACTGAGTCTGTCCCCAAATATCTTGCCGCCTGGCAGCAAGCTCTTGCTGCTTCCCCCAAAGCCCTGACTGACAGAAACACCATGCTTCTGACCTTGATAGTCAATGGGCTCAAGCCCTATATCTGTAAGTGGGTCCCTGTAGGTTGTTGCACCTCCATTGATGACTGTTACAAGACCATTGTAGAGGCCAACAACCAGGCTTCAATGGGCTTCTGCGGCACAAAGAATGCTCCACCTCAACCTCATTCAACACCTGGCAATGCCCACAACCAAGTAGACAGTTGCCAGCCCCGTCAGCAGGATAATGGGCCTAAACGCCCCCGCAAGGGGGGAGCTCCAGCTTGCGCAGATTGAGGACCCTGGAAAAGCCTGGGGGTTGTAGCAACAAGAGGTCCTGCAACCTCACCTGACCCCTCCTCTCAATCCTTGCTTGTGAAGAACTCCTGTGACTACAACATTCATGAAGTCAAAACCCTGGGCGTCTTCCAAGTCCACAGTGACAACCTCGTACTGCAAGCGAGTCACTCCTCAAATAAAGTAACCTGCTTGGCTTATCCCTTCTGTTTTTGTGGGAATAACCACAAACTATTGGTAGATACCTGGGCCTACCACACTATGGTTGACCAGGCGTTTGCTGATTCTCAACAATTAGTTCACGTGCCAAGCAGATTCAAGGCAGTACAAGTGGCTGACTCCCGTAGAGTTGCAATTACCCATGATACAGTACCCTTCTCTGTGAGGATGGGGAACATCCAGGTTAAGCTCTCTGGGCCAATCATGGCCGGGCTCAGCCACAACAAAATTGCTGGCCTCAACTGGCTTTGGCAAAACCATCCCTACATTGACTGGGATACCTCTGTCATCACCCTCAATAGAAATGAGGTGGGGTTCCAGATCTACCCTATGGAGATAAGCTAATTACTCCATGATACTGTGTTTGTCAGAATGACGGAAACAGGCTCATACAATTTCAAGGGGGGGAAGACTAGACTTTAACCAATGCTCAGTCAAATTTATACGTGCAGAACCACCTGCAGTCCCTCCCTTGTCATCATCACCACCACCAGCGCTAGCTGCACTCCTCAAGGAGTATAAGGACGTCTTCAGCAAAACATTGGACCAACTACCTCCTCCCTGAGAGATCCAGCATGGTGTACAACTACAAAGGTTGCTACCTAAAGCACGTCCCTTATATTGTCTTACACTAAAAGAAGATGAGACTCTCCGTCAGCACCTTGTAGATGCTCTTGACAAGGGCTTCATCCGCCCCTCACACTCTCCATACAGGGCTGCTGTCTCCTTTGTAGCCAAGAAGGACGGGTCCCTTTGCCTGGATACAGATTACTGTGCCTTCTATGAGATGACTGTTGAGAATAAGTACCCCCTGCTGTTGATTGACAACCTGTTTGATACACTTGCGGGTGCAAAGGTCTTTAGCAAGATTGATATCACCGCAGGGTACAACCAGGTCCGCATTGCACCAGGAGATAAGCAAAAACTGCCTTCTGAACTTGGTTGTTTGAGTGTTGGGTCATGAACTTTGGAATGTCCAATGCTCCTTCCACCTTTGCCATGTTAATGAACAAAGCATTTGGGGAACTGATTGGGAAATGTGTGGTTGTGTACCTTGACAACATTATTGTCTTCAGTCAAGATCAAACCACACACCTCCAACACCTATATGCTGTCCTTGACACCCTTTGGAAAAATCAGCTAAAAGCTAAGCCCTCCAAATGCACGTTCCTCAAGTAAGAGCTGCTGTTCCTTGGGCGCACCATCTCTGCCCAAGGGATAAAGCCCAACCCTGCCAAAATCAAGGCAATCACCAGCATGCCGCCTCCCACCAATGTGGGCCAGGTGCGTACATTCTTGGGCATGGTTGCCTATGTGTGAAAGTTCATCCCCAATTATGGGGAACTAATTGCATCTCTCACCAAGCTCTTCAACACTAAACAGCGCTTCCATTGGACCCCTGCCAGGGATCAAGCCTTTGAGATGTTGAAGCAAAGACTTACAACTGTGCCTGTATTGCAGTTCCCTAATTGGAACCACCAGTAAAAACTTGAGACTGATGCCTCTGACAGAGCCATAGGGGGTGTGCTACAAGTAGAAACTGACAAATGCGTCTTCCTCCCTGTGGTATACAAGTCCAGGAAGCTCACTGACTCAGAACAATGTTATCCCATACATGATAAAGAGTTAGCAACAATTATGCACTGCATTGAGAAATGGCGCTGTTACTTGGAAGAGGCTACCTTTCCACCCCGCCTCCTGACAGATCACAAGTCACTCCAGTACTTAAACATGCAGTCCCACTTAACACACCGCTAAGCAGGCTGGGTTGAGTGTCTATCCCCCTACCAGTTGTGCATCAAGTACAAGCCTGGGAAAGAACTTGTCACAGCTGACGCCTTCTCACAACTATATGTAGTGTCCATCACCAGGGATGATGGCTTGGATCCAGATTGGCCAATGATGTATCTCCGCCCTAAAGCAACTCATTACAAAGGCCTTAACTCAGTAACCATCTCCAAGCTGAAGGACAACAAAAGTCAGTTCACCACCAATGCTGGCAACGTCTGCTGCCAGGCAGAGACAGGTGAGAAGACGCCTTACATTTCTACCACACAATAAGGCAACACAATATTGCATTATCACCACACCTTGGGTCACATCAGAGGATGCAACTTCTTTGAGATCATGAAACAAAAGGTTTGGTGGCCGCATATGCGCCAAGATATCTTGGATCTCCTCAAAGCATTTGTGTTGTGCAAAAAGAATACGTCTAAATGTTGCAACTGAACCAATGAGGATTCAGAGCTTGGATTTGGGGAAGACAACAGTCCAATAGAAAGGACAGAATAATAAGAATAAGGTATGATTTATTGTATAATATTGTGATTAATATACCATATGGGGAAAGCCACAAGGCCACAAGGGGATGGCATAGTGAGAAGTTTCATGTAAGATTCAAAGCCAAGGAATAACTTGTGTGGGGATCAGCAAGTCAAATTGGTAGCGCTCTTAACTAGGATGAAGTATCTGCCATTCAATATTGCCATCAGATTAATTCATGTTGTTAGATACGTCAAGGGATAACTCATCAAGCGCCCCCTGTGTATTATAAGAAAGTCAGAAGAAAAGTCTGGAAGCTCTGTTGCAACACCCCCCTTGCCCCCTGCTTGTTGTCAGACACCAAGACCAGAGTCTGCAGAAGGTATGGGAAGGTCTTCAAAAACAGCCTTTGTGTGGGGATGGCGCGGCAGGGGCGCAAGCAATCATGGTGAAGCTTCTTGGTATTTCCTTGGGCGTCTTCAAGTTGATAGGTATGATTGTCATAGACAGCAGCAATCTTGAAGGGCCCTAGGTGGTTGGGCTCCAACTTGGCAGAATTGGGGTTGAGGGTGTAAACAGGGTTACCTACGGTGTACCTGGCTTTGAGGTGCTTTGTCCCTTCTTCAATTTGCTTGTGTTCAATTTCCCGGGCTTTGGCACACCATTGGTCTAGGGATGGGGTTGTTACTAGGGGAGGCTTTTTGGGAACTCTGGATTTTAGCTTTCCCTGTTCAACCTCTTTCAGACTGTCAGGTGTCCTGAAGACCAGGGTACTAGGGCTGAACCCTGTGCCCCTGTTGATTCTTGCTTGCAGGATAAGTAGAGCAGTGGGCAGGTGTTTGGTCCATGAGTTGTTGGGGTGCTCTTGTGAGAGCTTGGCAATCAGTTGAACCAATGAGCCATTTAATCGTTCCACGTGTCCATTGGCTTGAGGATGGTAGGGTGTTGTAACTATACATTGGAGTGCGTTCTTGGCACAGTATGCCTTCATGACATGCCCAACAAGTTCAGGGCCTCCATCTGTGATGAGACGTTTGGGTCGCCCAAAGCAGGCCACAATTTCCTTGCCAATGAAGCGGGTGGTGGCGGTGTGGTTAGTTGTCCCCCAGGCCACTGGCCAGCAAGTGAAGTAGTCAATGACAGTGGTAATGTACTTCTTCCCCAGACTGTCTTTGGAGAGTGGCCCCACAATGTCAAGGGTCCACTGCTCAAAGGGACCCATGGCCTTGATGGGTAGGACAGACTTGGGGGGGGGGTGCAGGTTTGGACGTGTTCTTTTCGCACAGCACACACGTTTCAAGGAGGTCCAAGATGTCTTGACGCATGCGCGGCCACCAAACCTTTTGTTTCATGATCTCAAAGAGGTTACACCCTCTGATGTGACCCAAGGTTTGGTGGTAGTGCAATATTGTGTCACCTTGTTGCGTGGTGGGAATGTAAGGCATCTTCTCACCTGTCTCTGCCCAACAGCAGACGTTACCAGCATCAGTGGTGAACTGACTTTTGTTGTCCTTCAGCTTGGAGATGGTTCCCAAGTTAAGGCCCTTGTAGCAAGTTGCCTCATGGCAGAGGTAGAGCATGGGCCAATCTGGATCCAAGCCATTGTCCCCAGTGATGGACGCTATGTAGAGTCGCAAAAGGGCGTCAGCTGTGACAAGTTCCTTTCTGGACTTGTACTTGATGCACAACTGGTAAGGAGATAGACGCTTGACCCATCCTGCTTGGTGGCCTGTCAAGTGGGACTGTGTGTTGAAGTACTAAAGTGACTTGTGATCCATCAGAACATGGGGTGGGAAGGTAGCACCTTCCAGGTAACAGCACCACTTTTCCATGCAGTGCACAATTGCTGCCAACTCTTTATCATTAATGGGATAACATTGTTCCAAGTTGTTAAGTTTCCTGGACTCATACGCCATGGGAAAGAAGGCGCCCTTGTCAGTTTCTACCCTTAGCATGCCCCCTATGACTCTGTCAGAGGCATCAGTCTCAAGTTTGTACTGACGGTTTCAATTGGGAAACTGCAGTATTGGTGCTGCAGTGAGTCTTTGTTTCAACATTTCAAAGGCTCAATATCTGACAGGGGTCCAATGAAAGCGCTGCTTGGTGTTGAGGAGCTCAGTGAGAGGTGCAATTAGTTCACCACTGCTGTGTTTGGCTCCAGGGGGCAACATCCTGGAGGACACAGCGTGAAATCTTTATTATGAAAGATTTGAGGTTCAAAGCTAGCCTTGGGTTAGCCTTCAGGGCAAAATTAAGGGCACATACCTTAATTTCCTGGAAAACAAGATGTAAAAGTCCTTTTGGCAGAAAGGACAGGAAAAGCTTGAAGATTATAAAAGCAACTGCAAATGTGGATAAACTTAAACTTTATTGGGAGTGAAGATTCTACTTTAAACAGTAGACAAAGGACGGTGATCACTCAATAGGAAGACAGAGTGGCTGAGGGAGTCAGGCTGGGATGAGGTCATACCAGGATCAATCACAGACAGGTACAATAATCTGGAATGGGTGGATATTGAACCAGACCCATTTAAAGAAGGAAGGGAATTTCTGAACTTGAAGGCAAAACCAGCCAAATCTTTGCAACTATCAGTATTTGAAGGCCGAATCAAAGTAGCATTAATTGCGCAATTTCCAACATCTCCCCCCTTAAGATTGGACACAGGGAGGTGATACTTGCAAAGGAATTTTGAGTGAACACAGGCAAAGGGGCGGCCAGAAGACAGTAGTTTCACGATGTACTTGACATCCTTCTTAAAGGTGACCTCACAGGGCCCAACCCATAGGGAATCCAGCTTGTGGGCTCTACCACCTGTATGGTTCTGGTAGTAGAGAACTAGATCACCTACTTAGTATTTGGGGAGGGGGGCTTTAGCAGCATTGGACAGAGAGAGCTCCAAAGCCTTAACCTTATAAGCAGTGGAGTAGGCGGTTGCCTGGATGTCAATGATACAGTTGGTTAAGTCTTTCACATGGGTCTCAGGATATGCAGACATATCAAACTCAATCAAAGGGGGTCCCAAGATTGAGGGGGTAGTGGCCTCATGTCCATAAAGCATGGCAAAAGGGGATTGATCAGTCACCTGATGTCTACTAAGGCAATAGGCAAAGAGGGCGGCAGGAAGGAACATGTCCCAATTGGCAGCATCAGAGAGTGTGAGTTTTCTCATGATGGATACCAGGGTGGAGTTAGCCCATTCAACAGTTCCATTGATGGAGGGATTATATGGCGCAGAGAACAACTGGTGAGTCCCCATAGCTTTGACAATAGAGGTGATGAGGCAAGCATTAAAGTTGGTGCCATTGTCAGAGAGCAGGACTTGAGGGCAGCCATGTCAATAGAAAATGTCTTGTAGCAAAAAAGTAGCTGTGGTCCTAGCTGTTATATCTTTGGTTGATCTGGCTTCAACCCACTTGCTAAAGTGGTCTATAGCAACCAGTATAAACCAACATCCCAATCTAGACCGGGGGAAAGGCCCAACAGCATCAATACTCACTGTATGGAAGGCATGTTTTGGAGGGATGAGTTGGAACTGGTCTTGAGACAGACAAGGACGTTGGAGCTGACAGGAATGGCAGGAGGCAAGGACATCAGGGATCAAAAGGCGCATATTTTCCCAGTAGAAGTTTTTGCACAACCAGTCATGAGTCTTAGCTATGCCTACATGGTCAGTGTTGATGTGAGTTTGGAGGATGATGGCTATCCTCATACTAGGGCAAACGTAGGGTAGGTAGGCATTGTTAACCTTTTTGAAGAGTTGTCTATCACAAATTATAGTGTCCTTGGATAGGGTCTGTAGGGCCAAGCGGATGTCTTTGGGCTCAGTGGTCCAAGAGTCAGGATACCCTATTAGCTTGTATAATCAATCAGCATCAGCGGGATGGATAGCTAGGATTGGCATTCTTGACAGGCCATCAGCGTTCTGATGTTGGGCCCCAGGATGGTGTATCACAGTGAGATCATACCATTGTAAAAGTAGAGCCCAACACGCTATTCAACCTTCAGGTTCCTTTAGCTGTTGTAGCCATTTGAGGGAGGAGTGATCAGTGACTACCGTGAAGTGGGTTCCATAGATGTAATGCCAAAACTGTTTCACCGCATGCAGCACCGCCAGACATTCCTTCTCAGTGACACTGTAATTCTTCTCGTGCTTATTGAGGACTCTTGATGAGTAGGCTACAGGTCAATCTACACCTTCATTGTTGAGTTGGGCAAGGATAGCACCCACAGCTACTCCACTAGCGTTGGTATACAAGATGAACTCTTTATCATAATCAGGATAGACTAAGATAGGAGCCTCCTTGAGCTTGGCCTTCAGTGCTTTGAATGCTTGTTGTTGGCTTTCAGTCCATTCAAAGGGGACATTGCAAAGCAGTTGGACAAGGGGTTTGCTCAGTTCAGCAAAGTCAGGGATGAACTGTTGGTAGTAGCCCATCATACCAAGGAATACTTGAACCTCTCAAAGATTTCTGGGAGGTAGCATCTTGTCAATGGCTTCCACCTTATTATTCATGGGGCAGATTCCAGTTTGAGTGACTTCATGTCCTAGGAACTCAAGACGTTCCTTGAAGAAGGAGCACTTGGAGGGTTTGAGTTTCAAGCCAGCTTCTCAAATCTTGATGAAGACAGCCTTGAGGTGTTCCAAGTGATTGGTAAAGGTAGCACTGAATACGGTGATATCATCAAGGTACACAAGGACACAAGAGAGCTTTAGGTCTTGTAAGATGGAGTCCATAGCCTGTTGAAATGTGGCAGGGGCATTGCAGAGTCCCTGGGGCATACAAGTGGGTTCAAAGAGGCCTTCCAAAGTAATAAGCGCAGCCTTTTCTTGGTCTTCAGGAGATAAGTCAACCTGCCAGCATCCCAAAGCTAGATCCATGGCAGAGAAAAACTTGGAACCACCCAGCTGTCTGAGAGCATTGTCAATTCTGGGCAAGGGGTACAAATCTTTTTTAGTGAGAGAGTTCAGGCGGCAATAGTCCATTACAATGCGGTGTCCACCATCTTTCTTCTTGAGGATTAGTAATGGGGAAGCCCAAGGACTTTGGGAAGGAGCCAGTAACCCAGCGTCCAAAAGTTGCTTGAGTTCTTTAGATACTTGAGCATCTTCCACCCTACTACGGCGGTATGGTTTAGCACAAAAGGGGGTGCATCCCCAGTATCAATCTGATGAATGACTCCTTTAGCTAGGCCATAGTCCATAGGCCCAGAGGCAAAAATGTCACTGAACTGATCTAGCAGATCCAACACATCCTTTTGTTGAACAGGAGACAGTTGGGGGAAATCAGCAGCAGTGAACAAGGAGAGAACTTGGGGATCATCTTCAGGTAGGTTGAAATCACTGAAAGTTCTGAAGGGGTAGAGGGAGGATACTTGTTCTGCTCCAAGTATACAACCATGACCTACAACCTGGCCTCTGGTTACTTGCATGGGCAGGGCTATCAGGTTAGCAAGCAGTAATTGTACGGGCTCCTTGTGGGTTTGGTCTAGAATCCCAGGACACAGGCAAGGCTTGGTACAACTAAAGGATTCAAGTGAGTAAAGCTCCAAGAAGGACTTTTCAGGTAGCTCATAGGAAATCTGGGAATCAATCACCACTTGAGAGCCCAGGGGATGGTGATAGCAGCTGGCGCTAGCAGGGGTACCCCTTCTTCTGCAGGGCAGGAAGGAGGAGGGGTACACATGTTGGAGGAGTGAGTCCTATACTTGAGTGAGAAGATACCCGTAGGGTGCTCAAGCACGCAAGTTTTAAGACGTTTTCCTGGAAGGTGCGGAGGTTCCTCAAATATCAAAGGAACCTCATATCCCAAGAGCAAAAGATAACCATCTTGTAAGTTTACAATTCCATTATATTCTCGGAGGAATTGAGTACCAACCAAGAGGTCATAGATTTTGTTCTCTAGGACCACAGCAGGGGAAGCAATAAGGAGTTTCCCAAACCTCATGGGTAGAGCGGAGTAGGCACCAATGGCTCAAGTTTGGGCCATGCCAGCTGTGCCATACGACTGCGTATAGTTGAGGTCAGGGGCAAACTTAAGTTTCTTCATTAGCTTGGAAGATACCACATTGACTGGGGAACCTGTGTCCAAGATGGCTTTGATCTTAACCTCTTGGATTGTTACTTCCACGTGGGTTGTATCTTTCCCAAAGGGAGGCAAGACTGCCAACACGTCTTGCGCAGCCTCTAGCTCTTTTTCCCATTTGGCCAGCATACACTGTAACGCAGGAATTTCCTTATACACAGTCTGTAGTGGGAGAGATACAGTTACATTGTGGGAAAGAGCTTCAGCTAGCTTGGCTGCTTCCTCAGAAGAGTCAACCAAGACAGGAGATTGGTGGGCTTGGGCTAGGTAAGGGCAAGCCACCATGGACTTAGCTTCACTTTTAAGTACTCAGGAAGTGGTGGTAGTCTTCCCAGAGCAAAGCTTGTATGGTAAAGGGATGGTTTCTGGAACAGCCAGGACAGAATAGCCATAACTATAAGAGTCCTCACTATTGGAATCTTCAGGCTCTGAATCACTGGAGAGATTGTGAAATAGATGAAGGATAGTTGGGTCAGAAGAAGAGGGAGCTTCCTCATTGGAAGGAGGATCAGGTGGAGATGGGGGAGATTGGTCAGCAGAGAGTGTCTCTGTCTCTAAGCTGACCTCTCTTTTCCCACCTGTTCCTTGGGATTGCAACCTTCTACCTGGGAATTAGTGCAAGTGCGCAAGTGGTGTTCAATCTGGCCACAGTTATGGCAGCCTTGTCTCTTAGCCTGCCCACTATTACCCAGAGTCATAATGTGTGGCGTACAAGAGGTAGTCCCAGCATTATTGGCTTTATTCTCATGCACCACCGTACCTCCATGTGTCAAATGCATGTCTTGCAAGAGCGTCTTAATCCTCTTCATGGAAGTGAGTGAAGCCTTGTGTACCTTAAAGTGTAGGCATAGAAGCTGATTCACCTTCAAAGCATTTGAACAAGCCGTGTAGGCTTCCTGGGGAGTTAACTGTCAACTAGTAATTAACTGCTGGCCTTCAATGTAGAAACAATCTGCAAACTCAGCCAGGGTTTCCTTGGGTTTGAAAGAGATGTGCATGAATGCATCTTTCTTGAATTCTAAGCTGAGGTCTCCTCTGAACTCTTCAATAAGGAGGCGCTTCAAATCCTCTCAAGTGACAATAGAAGGGAGCTCAGGGACCACGACTTTGTGGCAAGTGGGATGGAGGCAGGTAAGGATGTGTTCCTTCTTGAGCTCGTTGGTAGCCCTACACATTGCAGTTTTGTAAATGGTCAGAAAAGCAGCAATGGTAGAGGTTTTGGGATCAAATATCTGTTTGAAGGTTGGCCTATACTTTGGGTCAATAGAGGAGGACAATGACTGACTGTTTTCACCAGTGTTGAGGACATTAATATGAGGATTGCCCTCAAACTTGGATTCAGAAGCAGGTTGTCTAGCCCAGAGGAGTCAAAGGCTTTCTTCTAAAGTGTCCAAGGTAGAGCTGTTTTGCCCACTAATATCTCGGGCAGTGGCAGCAGCAGTCCCAAATTCATCAATCTTGATTTGGTGTACTGCTAGGGCTCCAGCAATCCCATTGACACAGGTAGCCAGGGAGATGGTCTGAGCAACCAATGGGGCAACTTGTCCATTTAGGGTCTCTGTAAAGCAGGAGAGGTTTTGGACCTCTCTTTCCAATGCATCTTGCCTATCAGCTACATCATTTGTCACTTTGGCAAGTTGATCTAGAGCACAAGCGCAGTGGACCCAGGGTTGACCTTCTAGACCAGGGCAACAACCATGATTGTCATGAGCAGGAGTATCAACAACTTCACCTTCCTCTTCATCTTCAGATTCAGACAACAAACCTTCAAAATTAGAGAGGCGCTGTCTTAAGTACTTGATTTCACCTTGTAAGGTAGCCACCTGATCAGTGAGGGGGGCAATACAAGGGTCAGGCATAGGTTCAACTGGAGGGGGGTTCTGCATAGAAGCTTGGCGTTGAGTGGTAGCCTTGAGCTTGGCAATGGCCTCCCATACTTTGGTTTTTAAATCAGATGGGGTCTCAACAGGAGGAGTGGGAGGAGTCACCTCAATAGAGGCTACCCTGTCATCCACATAATTTTGCACCTGGTATAGAGTGTCGCCTAGTGCAGCCTTATCTAGACTGTATTGATGCTGCAGGTGGCGGCCCCAAGTATTGACATGAGCTCCTATCAATTTGAGTTGTGAGTTAACATGTTCTCTGAATTAATTGAGTTCACTAACCAGAGTCTCAAAGTTCTGCCAATGGTTTAACAGAAAGGCCTCAATCTGCTCACGCCAGGCTGCCTGATGTTCATCCAATTTGCATAGATGATCTTTTATGTATCCAGGGAGCAAGGAACAAAAAGAGTTCAGGGAGGCAGTTAAATACTTCTGTGACGCCAACAAATTGTGCTGGCTGTCAGAAATGCAAGCAAAGAGACTGTGTGACCATTCTTGGTAGGCCATATTTTGAGTGTGGTTATTTGAGACGGCGGAGGCTACAGCATCTAACAGTTGATTTTGGGATCCCAAGGCAAGTTGATGGTGGAATAGAGCAGGTTGGATGAACTGGTTGACCAACACACCAATAGTATCCATGGATTCCATCAATGTGGGGGGGAGACCAAAGTCCAAAAGGAAGGAGTACAGGTCTTTGGAGGCGTACCCAGGACAGAGGCCAGGGATAAAGTGCATGGCTACTGTGCCAGAGTGGAGAAGGGAGCGGGCGGCAACATGGGCTTGCTCATAGTTGAGAGAGAAAGCAGGAAGGGGGTCCCACAAGGGCCCGGGAGACAGAACCAATACCATAGGATTTGCAGGAGCATTGGTGATGTCTTCTTCTAGCAGGGGACTAGAAACTTTAGGTTGGTCTGGTACTTTGGCAACAAAGGGAGAGGGACTAAAGAATGCACATGGGAACGGGGTAACCAAGGGGCTTGCAGCCCCTTTAGTGAGCATCATTCTGTTGTGTTTGGCTCCAGGGGACAACATCCTGTGAGGACATGGCGGGAAATCTTTATTAAAAAAGATTTGAGGTTCAAAGCTAGCCTTGGGTTAGCCTTCAGGGCAAAATTAAGGGCAGATACCTTAATTTCCTGGAAAACAAGATGTAAAAGTCCTTTTGTCAGAAAGGACAGGAAAAGCTTGAAGATTATAAAAGCCAAAACAAATGTGGATAAACTTAAACTTTATTGAGAGTAAAGATTCTACTTTAAATAGTAGACAAAGGACGGTGATCACTCAACAGGAAGACAGAGTGGCTGAGGGGGTCAGGCTGGGATGAGGTCATACCAGGATCAACCACAGACAGGAACAATAATCTGTAATGGGTGGATATTGAACCAGACCCATTTACAGAAGGTAGGGAATTTCCAAACTCAAAGGCAAAACCAGCCAAATCTTTGCAACTATAAATATTTGAAGGCCAAATCAAAATAGCATTAATTGCGCAATTTACAACACCCACAATTGGGAATGAACTTGCGCACGTAGGCAACCATGCCTAAGAATGTCCACACCTGACCCACAACAGTGGGGGGCGGCATGCTGGTGATTGCCTTGATTTTGGCAGGGTCAGGCTTTATCCCTTGGGCAGAGATGATGTGCCCAAGGAATAGCAGCTCTGACTTGAGAAACTCTTATTTGGAGGGTTTAGCTTTTAGCTGGGTTTTCTGAAGGGTGTTGAGGACAACACAGAGGTGTTGGAGGTGTGTGGTTTGATCTTGACTGAAGACAATAATGTTGTCAAGGTACACAACCATACATTTTCTAATTGGGTCCTCAAATACTTTGTTCATCAACATGGCAAAGGTGGAAGGAGTGTTGGTCATTCCAAAGTTCATGACCTGACACTCAAATAACCCATAGTGCGTGCAGAAGGCAGTTTTTGCCTCATTCCCTGGTGCAATGCAAACCTGGTTGTACCCCGCAGTGAGATCAATCTTGCTAAAGGCCTTTGCACCTGCAAGTGTATCAAACAGGTTGTCAATCAGTGGTAGGGGGTACTTATTCTTAACTGTCACCTCATTTAGGGCGCGGTAGTCTGTGACCAGGCAAAGGGACCCGTCCTTCTTGGCTACAAAGAAGACAGCCACCCTGTATGGAGAGAAAAAGGGGCAAATGAAGCCCTTATCAAGCGCATCCACAAGGTGCTGGCAGAGGGTCTCATCTTTCTTTGGTGTAAGACAGTATAATAGTTGTGCTTTAGGTAATGATCCTTAAAGTTGTAAAGCGTGCTGGATCTCCCAAGGAGGAGGTAGTTGTTCAAGTGTCTCACTGAATACATCCTTGTACTCCTCAAGGAGTGCAGCAAGCGCTGGTGGTGGTGAGGTGGTCAAGGGAGGGACTGCAGATGGTTCAGTGCGGATAACTTTGACTGAGAATTAGTTAAAGTCTAGTTTCCCCCTTGAAATTATACGAGCCTGTCTCTGTTATTCTGACAAACACAGTGTCATGGAGTAATTTGCTTTTTTCCACAGGGTAGATCTGGAACCCCACCTCATTTCTATTGAGGGTGATGACAGAGGTATCCCAGTCAATGTAGGGATGGTTGTGCCAAAGCCAGTTGAGGCCAGCAATTTTGTTGTGGTTGAGCCCAGCCATGATTGGCCCAGAGAGCTTAACATGGATGTTCCCCATTCTCACAGAGAAGGGTACCGTCTTGTGGGTTATTGCAACTCTACGGGAGTCAGCCACTTGTACTGCCTTAAACCTGCTGGGCACTCAGTCCAGTTGTTGAGAGTCGGCAAACTCCTGGTCCACCATAGTGTGGTTGGCCCCGGTATCTACCAGTAATTTGTGGGTGTTCTCACAGAAACAGAAGTGATAGGATAAGTGTGTTACTTTATTTGAGGAGTGACTTGCTTGTAGTACAAGGCCATCACTGTGGACTTGGAAGACACCCAGGGTTTTGACTTCATGAATGTTGTAGTCACAGGAGTTCTTCACGAGCAAGGATTGAGAGGAGGGGTCAGGTGAAGGTTGCAGGACCTCTTGTTGCTACAACCCCCAGGCTTTTCCAGGGTCCTCAATCTGTGCAAGCTGGAGCTCCCCCTTGCAGGGGCGTTTAGGTCCATTATCCTGCTGACGGGGTTGGTGGCGGTCTACTTGATTGTGGCCATTACCAGGTGTTGTATGTGGTTGGGATGGAGCGTCACTGGTACGGCAGAAGCCCATTGAGGCCTGGTTGTTAGCCTCCACAATGGCCTTATAGCAGTCATTGATGGAGGTGCAGCAACCTATGGGGACCCACTTGCAGATATGGGGGTTTAATCCATTAATGATGAGAGTGAGTAGCATTGAATTTCCGTTGGTCACAGCTTTGGGGGCAGCAGCAAGAGCTTGTTGCCAGGCGGCAAGGTACTCAGGAACAGACCCAGTTTGTTTGAAAGCTAGAAGAGGAGTCCCCAAAACAATGGGGAGAAGGTTTTGCTGTAGCGGGACTTGGCAGCGACTCAGAATGCCGCCCAGGTAACGTCAAGTTCCTGGCTGGCCCAGTTGGTGAACCACACAGTGGCGGGCCCCATGAGGCAACCAGACGCAGTGGCGACCCACATGGGCTCAGGAACCTGACAGATACAGAGGCGAGTTTCAGTAGATTAGAGCCAACTGACAATGTCAGCCCCCTTGACACCCCCGCAAAGGATTCTAGCTGAAGGTTGAGCATGTGCTGTGAAAAGTCTGACTGGGGTGAGGTGACACTGGTGTCACACTGTCTAAGACAGAGTCAAATATACACACTCGTAAGAACCAGCTGATCTTGGTAAATAATGTACCCGTTGGGGATGTCCCCCTTGGGGATTGGCAGGAAGGTCTCTTGTTGGGGAGTAGCCATACGGCCCGTATTCCGGCCTTTCTTAGGGGGAATTTTGTCCTAGGTAGGGTCAAAACCTACCGCTGCTACCACTGTTGCAACTGAACCAATGAGGATTCAGTATTTGGATTTGGGGAAGACAACAGTCCAATAGAAAGGACAGAATAATAAGAATAAGGTATGGTTTATTGCAGAATATTGTGATTAATATACCATATGAGGAAAGCCACAAGGCCACAAGGGGTTGGCATAGTGAGAAGTTCCATGTAAGGTTTGAAGCCAAGGAATAACTTGTGAGGGGATCATCAAGTCAAATTGGTAGCGCTCCTAATTAGGATTGTTGTAACTGTGCTGTTTTAGCAGAGTTACACAGGAAAAATATTTAGAAGCTAGATGATAATCTTTATTGAGAGATAATGATTATATAGTTTATGTGAATCAAGGATAGTAGGAACAAGATTGATGATCACATGGCTGGATGGAAGAAGGAGGTGGCTTGATCCTGATAATGAGTCAAGCGCCAAATCAAGGTATCCACCGTAAAGGATCATCATCTGTTTATGTTGTTGGATTTAGTAATTTGAGTTGAATTCCTAGTCTGGCTTTGGGTGACCGGATAATTGGATTGTGGGTCACAAACCCGCTTGGTTGGAACCTTGCTGGCAGGTCAAGCCTGCAGTTTTGACACCCCCCTAGCTGAAGGTCAGCCTCCTCTGGGGGCAGGTCATCAGGGAGGTTGTCAGGAGCCCAGGAGCCGTATTGAATCAGTTGTTGTTTGGTGGCAGGCAGGGCGGTCTCTCATTGTTTTTGTCATGCTTTGCAAGGCCGTAGGCAATTGTGGCGTAAGGTCTTGTCTTGCTTGCGTTTCCCTAGCCCTTGCACGAGGTATGTGTTATTGTTGTTTACCTTTAGAATGATTGCTGGCCCTACTTTCTTGGGTTGTAGTTTGATCTTGTCAACATTCATGACCCAGACTTTGTCCCCGACTTCATGTCAATTGCGGATGGGAACAAATGTCTTTTGTAAGCGTTCCTTTTCTTTGGCTGCTTGTTTGCTGTTGCCTCTACTATTTGAGGATCCAAGCAAGGGGGGACTGACTTGGAATTTTAAGTTTAAGTCCTGTCAATGCTAGAATGATATTTGGCTGTGTGCTGTATACCAGTTCAAACAGGCTTTTCCCGGTGGATCTGTTCACTTGGGTTTGGCACACAAGTAACACAGTCAGTAGCTGCTTATACCAGTCTTCAGGTCTCCCGGCAGTGAGTTTGGCTAGGGCTTGCACAAGGCTACTATTAAGCCGCTCTACGTGTCCATTGGCCTGTGGATGGTATGGTGTTGTGACGGTGTGTTTGACCCCATTCTTGGTGAGGTACACATTGGTGTCTTTGGAGGTCAATTATTTGCCTCCATTGGTTATCAGGAGTTCCTGATTTCCAAACCTGCTGATTATTTCCTTGCCAATGAATTGTCGGACGTTGTTGCTGGTGTGTGCCTTCACCGCTTGGGCTACTGGCCACCTTGTTGTAAAGTCATTGGCTGTGATGATGTATTTTTTGTTGTTGTGCTTTCCTGGCATGGGGCCCACAATGTTGAGAGCCCATACTTTAAACGGTAGTTGGGTTTGAATGGGGAGTACAGACTTAGGTGGGGTTTTGCTTTTGGCAAACTTTTCACAAACCTCACACTGTTCTAACACTTCCTGGACATTGCAGTAAAAAGTTGGCCACCAGGATTTATGCTTTTGGCATTCATATAGATATTGGCTCTTAGTATGTCCAAGATCTCTGTGGTAGCAAAGAATGGTGTTGACTTGCTGATGTGTGGGAATGTAGGGAATGGTTGTGCCATCTGTCATCTTTCTGTGAAGAGTCCTGTATATGTCAGCAAAGAGATGTTCATTCTTGATGACCGTTTCTCTGGTGATGTTGTTTGGGCCTGCATGGAATCCTTTGTCTTTTGTATGTAGCGCTAGGAGAGGACAGTCTGGGTTGAACTCATTCTCTCCCCTTGAAGTGCAGACATACAGACGGGACAGGGCGTCTGCCATGGCAAGCTTGGCCCTGGGCTTATATTGGAGGAGCATGTTAAACATTTCTAATATTTCCATCCACCGCGCTTGGCGGCGTGACAGGTTTGCTTGTGTCTTGAAATAGATGAGTGACTTGTGATCGGTTAGTGCTGTGAATTCTTCCTGCCGTTCTAGGTAACAGCGCAATTTGACTAGGCAGTGTACAATGGCCAGCAGTTCTTTGTTGTGGATAGGGTATCAACACTTGCTATCTGTCAGTTTGTGCAACTTGTAGGCTACAGGCAGGAAGTCACCATCACTATTCTTAATTTGTAGTACTCCCTCAATGAATGCATCTGAGGCGTCGGTTTTCATCTGGTACTCTCCGTCTTGTTTGGGATATTGTAAGATGGGCGCTGTTGTGAGCTTTTCTTTGAGACGTCTAAAACAGAGGTCACATTGAGGGGTCCATACAGACTTGGACTTGGCGCCTGTTATGGTGGACAAGGGGGCAGTCAAGACGCCACAGTCAGGTATGAAGCATCATACATAGGCCACCATTCCTAAGAAGGTGCATAGTTCTGACTTGTCCTTGGGAGGTGGCATCCTGCAGATGGCTTGTATCTTTTGACTGTCAGGTTTGATGCCATCTTTTGAGACTAGAAGTCCCAAGAAGGGTAGTTGCTCCTGGAAGAACTGGCATTTGGAGGGCTTGGCCAACAGTTTGTGCCGTGCCAAGGTTGCAAAGACTTCCTCCAGGTCTTTGTGGTGCTGTTCCACCAAGGGACTGTAAACAATAATATTGTCCAGGTACACTAGGGCATGTTTGCCTATGTGTGGCGCAAACACTTTGTTCATGAAGGTTAAAAATGTGGACAGGGCATTGGTCATGCCAAAGTTGAGTACCACACATCCGTAGGAACCGTACTTGGTGTGGAAGGCTGTCTTGGGGATGTCTTCCTCCTTGATACAAATCTGATTGTAGCCTGAAGTTAGATCAATCTTGGAGAAGACAGTGGCTCCTCCTAAGGCGTCAAAGAGGTTGTCAATCAGTGGCAGTGGGTAACAATTCTTAACGGTGACTTTGTTTAAGGCGCGGTAGTCTGTGACCAGGCAAAAAGGTACCGTCCTTTTTAGCCACAAGGAATATGGCAGCCCCAAAGGGAGACTGTGAGGGGCAGATAAGTCCTTTTTCCAGTGCCTCCTTGAGATAGGCGCACAGGGCGTTGTCCTTGTTTGGGGTCAGTTGATAGATGGGACATGCCTTGGGTACAGCCCCCTTGAGTTGGATAGAGTGTTGGATGTGTTTCTCAGGGGGTAGCCCAGGTAACGCTTCCTTAAAGATTTCTGGATGTTGAGCCACAATGTTGCGGTCTTGAGGCGTGGAGGTATCCTGGTGGTCCTTGAAGTTTATGATTTCATACTGGAAGGAACCCCAGTCAATTGCCTTCAGATTTTCCTTCTTGTCCAAAGTCTCTGTGATGCATACAAAGACATGGTCATGTAGGAGTTGGTCCACAGAGTCAGGATAGATCTGGTGGTTGACGGCTTCACGCTTGATGGTCAACACAGAGGTTGCCCAGTCCACGTGGGGGTTGTTTTTCCGTAACCAGTCTAGTCCCAGTACAATTTCAAACTTAGGGAAACAATGACAGGACCTTGGATGGTGGAGTGGAGGTTCTCAAAAATGACAGAGAAGGGGGCAGTTTCCTTTGTCATGGCAATGTGGTGTTCATCAGCCAGGACCACATTTTTAATCCGCAAAGGATTAGTGGCCAGCTTGAATTTATCCACAAAGCTGCTGTTGACTAAAGTTCAATCTGCGCCCAAGTCCAGGAGTGCTGAGCCTGTGTAACTTCATAAGCGGAAAGGGTAGGACATCAATTTATTGGGATGTCTGGCAATGGTGTATAGTACCAGGTCTTCCGAGGGCACTTGGATCATTGGGCATTGGTCCACATCCTTGGGTTGGTATTAATTGTTGGGCAAGTCAGGAGTTGCGTGAGGAGAGCTTGGCTTGCTTAGTGCTCTCCTTGGGCTTTTCCCTCATCTTGGTTGCCTTGGGTGGCAGTGACACAGAAATGGGTGCAATTTGACTGGCTGTTATTTCCATTTCCATTTCCATTCCCATTCAAACCCGTGGGTTTGTGGTTGTTGTTGTTGCCTCCAGGAGGTGGTTGAGAGGAACACCTGCTTGGATGGGAGTCCTTGGGCCTTTCTTGTTTCCCAGTCTGTGCCTTGTGTAGAGCGTTGGATGTTTGTTCCACTTTCTCTGCTTCACAGTACAGGCTTTGCAGGTTGGTTATCTGGTCCAGGTTTACATGCCTCATTACGTGCAACTTGAGGGCATTGTAGTACATGAGGTGTGTAGCTGGGGTGTCAAAGGCCATGTCAGATGGGGCACAGAGACAAAGTTCCTTGTAGGTGCGGGTGAGTTCTTTCACAGTGCCTGTCTGGGTCAGGTTCTTTACTTGGCATATGATCATGAGCGCTGTATCCTTGAGCACAAACTTTGCCAAGAAGTCCTGTTTAAAGGTGTCCCAGTTCTTGTCAGTGTGCTCTTTGTGCCACTTGTCACACCAGGTGCCAGCGTCATGGGTCAGGCAAATGGAAATCTCCGTAATCTAGAATTGCTGTGGGCATTCCATTTGAGCCAGCTTGCTTTGGGCAGACTGGATCCATGCAGCAGCATTGTTGTCGTTGGCCCCAGCAAAGGGCTCCAAGGCGGCGCTGCAAAGTCTTTATGCAACATAGGCGGGCATGGTGGTTTTGTCAGCTGGTTGCGGCATCAAGGAAGGTGCCTGAAAGAACCCTTGTGCAGACAGGGTGTTGAAGACGGGTAGCAGGATCACCGTGTTTTGGTAGAGGACAAAACCATCAGGTATCTCAGTACCAGGAGTATACGGAGTCCAGTTGGGCAGGAGGCCAGACATGATTCTGTCAAGGATTTGTTGGCCACAGCGTGTGCGGGCAACAGGCGGAATTTTTCAAGATAAGGTAGGATGTAGAACCTACCTGTGCTACCAATGTTGTAACTGTGCTGTTTTAGCAGAGTTACACAGGAAAAATATTTAGAAGCTAGATGATAATCTTTATTGAGAGATAATGATTATATAGTTCATGTGAATTAAGGATAGTAGGAACAAGATTGATGATCACACAGCTGGATGGAAGAAGGGGGTGGCTTGATCCTGATAATGAGTCAAACGCCAAATCAAGGTATCCACTGTGAAGGATCATCATCTTTTCATGTTGTTGGATTTGGTAATTTGAGTTGACTTCCTAGTCTGGCTTAGGGTGACTGAATAATTGGATTGCAGGTCACAAACCTGCTTGGTTGGAACCTTGCTGGCAGGTTGAGCCTGCGGTTTTGACAGGATGAAGTACCCGCCATTTAATATTGCCATCAGATTAATCCATGTTGTTAGATACATCAAGGGTAACTCATTGAGCGCCCCCTGTGTATTGTAAAATACGTTAGCAGGCAAGTCTGGAAGCTCAGTTGCAACACAAACCTGCACCCCCAAGTCTGTCCTGCCCATCAAAGCCATGGAACTCTTCAAGCAGTGGGCCCTTGATGTTGTTGGGCCCCTCTCTGAAGACAGACTGGGAAATAAATACATCATAACTGCCATTGACCACTTCACTTGTAAGTCAGTTACCTGGGCAACAACTAACCACGCTGCCACCACCATCACCTGCTTTATTGGCAAGGAAATTGTGGCCCGCTTTGGGCGGCCCAAACTTTTCATCACATATGGTGGCCCTGAACTTGTTGGACATGTCATGAAGGCGTACTGCGCCAAGAATGCCCTCCAACGGATAGTTACAACCCCCTATCATCTGCAAGCCAATGGATACGTAGAGCAATTGAATGGCTCACTGGTTTAACTGATTGCCAAGCTCTCACAGGAGCACCCCAATACCGTGTGGACTGAACACTTGCCCACCGCTCTACTTATTTTACAAGCAAGAATCAACAGAGACACCAGGTTCAGTCCCAGCGCCTTGGCCTTTGGAACAACTGAAAGTCTGACAGGAGTTGAACAGGGAAATTTATGGTCTACAGTTTCCGGAAAGCCCCCCTGTTGACAACTCCATCCCTAAATCAATGACGTGCCAAGGCCCAAGAAATCAAACACAAACAAATTGAAGGAGGGACCAAGCACCTTGAAGCCAGATACACTGTAGGTGACCCCGTCTACACCCTCAATCCCAATTCTGCCAAGTTAGACCCCAACCACCTAGGGCCCTTAAAGATAGCTGCGGCCTATGACAATCACATCTATCAACTTGAAGATGCCCAAGGAAACACCAAGAAGCTTCACCACAATTGCTTGTGCCCCTGCCGCGCCATCCCCACACAAAGGTTTTTTGTGCAGACCTTCCCAGATCTTCCAAAGACTCTGATCCTGGTGTCTGAAAACAAGCAGGGGCAAGGGAGTGTTGCAACCAAGTTTCCAGACTCGCCTGCCAACGTATCTTACAATACACAGGGGGCGCTCAATGAGTTGCCCCTTGACGTATCTAACAACATGAACCAATCTGATGGCAATATCAAATTGCGGGCACTTTCTCCTAATTAGGAGCGCTGCCAATTAAACCTGCTGATCCCCGCACAAGTTATTCCTCAGCTTCAAACCTTACATGATACACTTCATCATGCCACCCCCTTGTGGCCTTGTGGCTTTCCCCATATAGTATATTAATCATAATATTCTACAATAAACAATACCTTATTCTTTTCATTTTTGTACTTTCTATTGGACTGTTGTCTTCCCCAATTCAAATACTGAACTCTCATTGGTTCAGTTGCAACAATATAATTCTATCTCATAGGTTACAGACTTTATATAGTGTTAAAACTACATGTTGAACCCTCTATCAAGGTTACAAATCAGAAAAAGATACATAACTCAATTTTGATTCACCCAAGACCCAAAACCAAGCCTGCCAGCTAAGACATTGCGCTAGGTTGCTTCATAAATGAAAAGTAAGATATTTCCCTATTTTAGTGCCTTACTTTACAGAAATACCAATATACCACTGATATTATCTCAGACCCTAAATATTTTCTAAAATAAAGTCATTATCTATCCCACCATATTTTTCTTTCCTGTAAATTTGCTAAAACACCCCAGTTACAGCAATATTATAACTGATGCTAACAAGAATAATGCTGAAAATGAGCATCTGGTAGAAGAAAAATTTAGTTTTTACAACTTATGGTTATGTGATGTTTCAGCAGAGAAAAATGGAAAATATAGCTTCTTTGTATAGTTCAAGCAAGGTGAGATACAGCACTGGCTTGATAAGTGGCTTATTATTTGTTAACAGTTTATATAGTGGGGTTTTTCCTCTGTGCCTATGCTGTTTAGTAAAGCTGGGTCATTAGGCAATTAAGTAAAAGGAGAGAAATCAGGAGATTTTTTGGTAACATGATACAAGATAGGAGTTTGTGTTGAGAAAATAAGTGCTGGCATCTGATTGGCACATGAATGTTTGGCTTCTGTCTTCTATTTCCATGAAGTGGTTTTGAACCCTGCTTATTTATGTGATTGGTTTGGTTGGCTCTGAGGCTTCCAATATGTTATATAATTAGGCATAACCAGGGCTTTTAAATCAGATTGGTATCATCCCAAGCTTAATTAAGAACTTTGAAGTCTTTATCAGCTGTATGATCATTAATACAATTGATTCATTGATCTGGTGATGCATTGCCATTTCAGTAGACTTTGGTTGCTTGATCTTATTTGTGTTAGATGCTCAAGCTAGCTATTATTTTGATTGGTTTGGGATAGGTTGCCAGGGTCCCAAAACAGCAACTGTAGTAAAATTGCCAGTATGAATAAAGAAGTGAGAATTCAAAATTAAGAATCTAAAAGTGGCAGTTGACACTTTTTAAATTTTTGAGATGGCTTTTTGTAATAAATTGGCTACTTTTTCTTGACTTTTTTAGCTGAGCAAATGGATAAGAATTATTTTATATGTTCATAATAATTTTCAGCCCTTTATAAATTGTTTTAATCTAGTCTTCAAATTTAAATATGCATACTTGGCCACTTCTATGTTCTCAATTTTGAATTCTCACCTTTACATTCATACAGTCAAACCTGCCACAGTTGTCCTTACAGACCCCACCAATGATGGTTCTGTAAGATGCTACCTGGCCTTCTAGGAAGCCAGGGTTTGATACACAGGCAGTTAAAGTCTGTAAAATTGAGTGCAGGGCATCCACACCCCACTTGGACTCAATTTTTAAACTAACATTTACTTGGATCAATCACTAAATTTTAATCTACAATCATCACAACTAGACAGAGCTTTATAGCTTTTTTTCTGGATGACAGCACTTTAGCCTAGCCATACCTGAAAAACTAATTCTGGGGCACAATTTGTGTTAAGATCAAGCTTCAACTGCCGCAATCTGTTTTATAATATTGAAATATGATCACTGTGAGAGAGGGGAGCTAAATTAACTAAGCTCAGCTCTCATTCTGGTAGAGAGACCCACCCAGACGCCATCCAGTGTAGGACTGGAATAGCTACTCAAACAGGAGTCCAGAGAGACAAGGAGAAAATTAGGTGTTTAATCTCATCAGTATCAATCTAGTGAGTAAACAGAGAGTGTGGTTTTGAGTGGTCACCAGGAACTCTGGCAGATCCTGGGGAACAAGCACTCTCTTGGCCACAAGGAGAGCGTTCAATATGAGAATTTTTTCAGCAAAATGGTTGTTGGGGCCAAGGCCAGGCAAATACAAACCAATGCTATTACAGGAGAGGCTTTCAACCAAAATCTTCCCAGTGAAGAGGAGGTTGCTGGCCCTGCCAGAAAGATCATCAAACATGTACAAGAGATGAGTAGGATTTTCTTTCACAAGGCAAGCAGAGGAAAAGACATGTCCTCAGAGATCTGGGGAAGTCAACCAGACCAGCAGCAAAGTGGGAGCCAGAGAGAAAAAAGCAGATTTGGCTACCAGAGTCAACATTATTGAACCCATCAGAAAATTTAGAGACCTTTAGCTCAGGTGAGATGCAGCAGAGAGAAGAAATTTTGGCGTTCTGGGGTAATTCAATCAAATTTGGGGGCCTTTGGAGGCTGCTTGAAGCTGCAAGGGATGTGTTAGCTTCAAAGTATTGAAGATCAGGTCCAGGAGCAGGAAAAAACAGAGAAATGCCAAACCTATAGTAGAAACTTATACAGCTTTCAATCAAACGGCCTAGTCCAAACTTGAATTTTGAAAGAAAAATGAGGTAAAGCCTTCTTTAACACTAACATTAAACTTTAGGGTTCCAGAAAAGCGGCTATAGGCCACAAGGATACAGTAAAGATAAGAAAAGCTTAAATTTACTAATAACTCTTAGAATAAGGACTTCACCAAGAGTCCAAATAACCAAAAAAACAGTATAACGTTTAAAATTTTAATTGAGAAAAATAGACAAGCAGGGACCTGAAATGGGCCTGCTTGCCTTTTGAGAACCAATTTCAGTTAGCTGAGCCACCAGGAGCAGGGAAGCCTCCTGGTTGTCTGGGAGATAAAGTTTGCTGCCCATGAGCATGAATACTGGTGGGGTTTGGATTAATTTACCAGCTTTCATCTGATTGGCTGGAGACCATGGAATGATCCTGGGGTGAGTTAGCATATGAAAACTTTAAATTTGAAGGAGACAATTTGGCAGGGTTCAATTAGTCACAGCACAATTTTTTAAGGAATGGGCAGCACCAGTCCAATGGATAATCCAAATAAATCAGGGCTTCTTCTATTGATGGGCAGGCAGGATGCAGCAAAGCAGGGGCATTCAGGAGGGGTACGCAAGAACAACTATTTTGTCAACTGTATGAGCTAAATCCTTTAAGGAACTCAAGGGTTTGGCCAGGTTTTGGGGGAAATTTTGTTCAACACAGAAATTTTTGTTTGATCCAAAGCCAAAGGTGGGAGTAAGTTTACAGTTGCAGATTGTTTTGTGATCTTTGAGTTGCACCATGATCCATGCCGGTTTTGTTTTGTGGCTTTAGGAGGCAGGTCACAGCTCTAACTGTGGCATCCTCTGATCTTTCCCTAAGGTTACAAAGTAAACCTGTATGAATTGTGATGCAATCAAGCAAGATCTTATGTGGCTTAGTATTTGAATGATCATACTCATGTGATCTCATTTTTTAAGAGAAAAACTTTTATTTGAGTTCAAAGACAGGTTTAAAAGGAAAGATAGTCATTAGAAAGTTGGTAAAAATTCATTGAGGGTGGTAGGACTCAGAAAATGCACTTCTTGACACCAGGTCATGCCTTTGGATGATATTCTATGCAAGTTGTCTTCAATCATCTTCATGAACTTGGCCGCACCAGGAATGGTTTGTCCATATTTGTCAATTCTTTTAATGGCTTGTTCCACCATAGTCATAAACTTCTGTTTCATTAATGGCACCTGGTTGGGTCCCTCATCAAAGATAACACTAATTTGGGTTGTGTGAATGGTCCAGAGGACCAGATGGTATACCAAGACACATAGAGGTTCTGGTTCTGGCTTAAGACTTATATTGAAGAACAGGTCAAACTTTGAATTGAAATGAAGTGAAAGCCCCACAAGGGTGATTAACTTCTGTCTAGAATCTACTAATTGTTATGCATGAGAAGTATTTGTGTTAAAGGTCAGCATTATTGTATTAACACAATCCACATTTTCTAATTAGTTAGTCCACCAGAAATGATGACTATGACCAAAAAGTCTTATTAAGCAGCATCATGTGAAAGCATGTTGGCTGGTAGTTACAAGGGACTGGAAAATCATGCAAATAAGTGATACTGGTGTCAATACTATCCTTTGACTGCTATCAATCCATCCCTGTACCATTCTTGGAAATGCAGGAGCTGGCATAGGGTCCCTGACTATCTTTTGGTACATTTTGATGCCCTAGTCCCTCTTCTGTCAGGATTCACCTTTTTTGCTGCTATTTTTTGAGTCATTTTTATCTTGATTTATTCCCTACAACCTCCTACAATTGGTCTCCTTATTTTCTACTTTAACAACCATCTTTTGGCTGCAATTTGGACTTTCTGGTCCCTATAACAACTTAACAATGGTTAGTTTCTTATCTTTGAACTTACCTTACCTATACACACAAGTTAGCTATTTTTGCTTCCAAAACTCTTGACCTTTTTCTTTAACCCTGATTATGCACACAAGATTCAGATCCAGTTTTTCCTACTTTTTGCTCTTCAATGACGCCAGTAGCACCACTGTAAACTGTTTTCCCCTCCTTTCAACTTCCTTTATATACACTTAACTTTTTTAAGTTAACTATTGCTCACACCTGATTTTTGAAGCCTTGTCCCTTTACTATGACTTCTAACCAACCTTGGCCAAAATCTTCTGCCTTCAAAAAGCATTTCACTACCAAGCACAATAAAAAGGCTTGGGTTTCCAATCTCAACAATAAGTTGAGATTGTTTGACTTGCACCTCAAAGAGATATTTGGTATATTTTGCGGCTTGTGTTTTTTCTTTTTTTGAATCTAGCTTTACATCTTCTCTTGAATCTTAGCTATCATTTGATGATTCCTTTTAGCTATCTTATTTATAATATAGTCAATCTTTTTAGCAGGACTCAAACCCTCATAGTAGATAGTTCAATCCTCCACTTAGTGGTGAACAATACCCATATTTAGAAATAGAGTTTTTGACACAGCCCTCAGTCCTTAAGACTGGACTTTACTTTATATCCTTGGGATTAGTCAATCTCCTTAGCCCTTATTTTACTTCTTATAAGCTACTAGGAGCTTTATTTCATCTTTATTTACCAACATTGCCTACTTTCTTTATTTAACCAACATTAAAATCCTGGGTTTGAAGGCTTTAGTTTATAATTACCTACCCCAAGGCCTAAGACTTTACATCTTCTATTAATTGGCTTGTGTGATCTCATCTGATTGGTTACATTTGATCTTTAAAATATTTTTAAAAAGGTCAAATAAAAAATTCTATAATAAATAACTAAAGTTGGCTATGGTTCCCTTAAAATGATCCATATAAGATATTGATAGATAAAGTTTTTAATAAATTGTAGTCAGAAGATAACATTTTAAGAGCTGAAGCTGGTTTGATTTTATATCCTGGACCTTGCACAATATGATATCACAGGTCTCATCCTTAAATCCTGTATTAACTTTACATCCTATGCCTCTCACTAAATCTGATATCACATGGTTCACCCATGAAAACTACTCTTCATTCATATCTTGTGACCTTCACAATGGAGTGAGGCGCAAATTGTGGCCTGCTCTGGAAGTTGCAAACAAATCTGCATAGATTGGTTTGTGACTCAATCTAAAACCATCTTACACACTGGGTTGTGGCTTTTTGATCACTTGGCTGCTGTGACTATCCCAGCACTAAGCTTGATTGGATTGTTGTGGTTATTGGGAAGGCAGTTGTCAAGGGTTTCTAAAGTTGGAACAAATGGGTCATTATTTTTCTTGTTATGCCTAGGCGCCAGATTTATCCTTTTATAACTTAATTGCATTATTCATATTCAAATTATTCAGAAAGCTTAAAAAACAATCAACAAATTCCAAAACTTTAATTGATCTTGGGCTTAAATAATTTTTTTAAAAAAAAATAAGGCATCAATTTTAGAATTGAAAATTGCAACTTATAGTATTACTGAAAATATCTTAAGTGCTACTACAAACTACAAACCAAAAATATTTATGATGAGTTGCATGGGAGAGTAATAGCAGCCCTAAAGCTATAAATGCTATTGCCCTATCTTTGGCTCATCATAAATATTCTTAGTTTGTTTCAGAAAAAAATGTTGTTGTTTTTGAAAGACTGATAACTCGATTTAAAATACACCCTCTAGTAAGCCGCCCTACTTCATGAACTTGCCCTAGTGCACCGCTAGCATCTTCTGATATTTTTGTTTCTCTGGTATCATCACGTGATTTCAAATGATAAGTTATCTCAGAATATTCTGAGAAACTTTCAAATGTTAAAGGTGAAGTATACAACTTCCCATCTTTAAACAAATATGAAAGATTAATGCAAAGATTTTTAACTTTGAGCTCTTTCCCTATAGGCCTAACTTTTCTCTCATAAATATAAAAGAATGACTTTTGAGAAATATTTGAGCCTGATAGTGCTGATTTATATAATTTTTTTCTTTTTTCTTCTTGCTCAAAAATATTTTTAATATCATTTATATTCTTAATATAAAGCTGGTTTTCTTTCTCTTTTAATGTTTTTGATATTACACCAAAGTGACCATCAACTATGCTTTTTCCATGACATTCTACAAAACAATTATATTTTATAGAACCTTTAATATATTTAGGTGCCTCTTTAAATAAGTAATATAAAAATTCATATGATCTAAAATGATTTCCATTATTAGTCCATACTTTTATATTTTTTATTTTTTTAAATCTATCTAATTTAAGAACTTTTATAAAACACTCACCTGAAAATAAAGAATCATGTGATAATATTTGAGACAAAAAATCATGATATTCATATTTAATTTTATTGTTTTCCTTAAAAACTAATGCAAACCCTAATAATGAGATTGGGTTTTTTTGAATAAAAACAATTATTGGTCTCAATTGGACCACCTCCAACCTTTAAGTTTTCTTTATAATCTATAACTACAACACAAGACTCATCATCTAATTCATTAATATCTTTTTTATATTCACAATTTTGATGAACATAAAAGTCTTGGTGCTGATTAATAGTCTTTAAGTCATTGTCTATAGATTCTGGTAATGGTAAGTTTTTACTTTCACATTCTTCCTTCTTTTTTCCAGTGAATTTTTTAAATTACAAATATTGCACATATTGGTTTGTTTTTTACTTTTTATTATATTTTTAGGGATTAATTTATAGTAAGTAGAAATTGAAACTGAAATTTCATTTTTTGTTTTCATATTTTCATAGATTTCTTTTTTGTTTTTAAGAGCAAGTATTTTATTGCAGTTGAGTATTCACTCATTTCTTTTTCTATATCTTTATAAATTTTTTCAGGCACTTTTTTTGTAAACTGGCTTGTTTCAAAAGAATTTTCCAGCAATTTTTTAATTATTTTTTTAGTTATTTCTTTTTTTAATGAATAGTTATTATTTTTTTGCTTTTTTTGTTTAAGCTTACATTTTTATTTTTATTTATTTTTCTTGAGTATTCAAACTCACTTTTGGTTATATTAAACCCCATATCATTAAGCTCTTTTAAAGAGTAACTGGAAGCAACCAGAGATCGCAAGGCTGGGAGATGTTTTTGGGGAGAAGATTTCATGAGATCCTTTAAGTTTTCAATGAACTCATTGCCTTTTTGATTTTGAATAGTTGGCAGGAACTGAGCTTTCCCAAATTCAGTTTAAGTAAGGAAGTGCTTGATGAAATTATCAAGATCATCACCAGCAATAAAGAGGAATTCTTTTTTTAACATTGCAATTCTCTCTCTTTTTGTTGAAGCTCCCAAGGAAAAAAAGGGTAGCATGGAAGAATTAAATTTAACTGAGGACATGGTAGTATTTTGAATCTGTAATTAGGTCAGATCTCTGATATGTGCCTTAATGATAGAGTAGTTATGATCAGAATGTGGTCTTTGAATGGGGTCTTTTGGATTAGAAGCTTTGTGGTACTTTAGCTCTTATATACCAAGCTAAATGACACCATTCTGAAAGAAATGGTGATAGCTTTTATTATAGTTTGAACTTGAATTTATGTTTGCAGAAATTAATTAAATACCCAGTTTTCATGCACAAGTGATATATGTGAAGCAGCTAAGCATTATTATTACATCATATTCTCTTTGTAATCAATGCAAATCAATTAAATGATGTATTCAGTTAATTGTAACTCTTCCGCATATTTTTAAAATGATAAAATATTAAAGAATTCCATTTAAAGAATGCTTAATTTGAGGTTCGAAGCTCACTTGAACCTTAAAATCAAACTAAACAGTGATAAAAACACCCTAACTTCAAACTATCATAAAATCCTAAAGAATTGAGCTTTTTAAATAAAATAAAATGCGAAAATAAAGCTCTCAATCTTATCTTTAATTTCTTCAAATAAAAAATCTGTTGTATATTAAAAAAGAGTATTTATTAGCTTTGAAGTGATCTACTTTATATCATTAGATATAATCATATAATAAAATCTGGATTATACTCTTTTGAATTACTTTCGCTTTAATATTGAGTATATTATACATATTAAAATTTTTACACCAATAGAAAGATAGGATTCTTAGCTTCATTTTGATAGTTTACAATGTGGAAAAATATTAATTTTTCATTGAGTTATTAATGTTTTAAATATAAAATGTTAATTAGTTACTTTTTCAAAATCGAACTGTGTTATGCTGCGACTTGAGCAGCATACGTATTAGTAAATGGCCCAATCCCTAAAATAATGACCCAAATGGTCCGTGATCCTGATTTGGGATGCTCTAGCTAAAGCTGATTGCAGCTTAGAATGTTGGGGATTGTCAGTAAGCTATTTAGAGCCACATAATTTCTGTATAAGCTTTATTTGAATTCGTTTTATTTTTATAGGAAAGCTGTGGCATGTAGCCCCAATTGTCGGCTAAAAAAAACTTGGGTGTGGATGATGGATAGGACGGGTGGATGATTTCTACATCCAACTCGTAATACAAGCTTTGGACTTCTGGCGCCTGCGAAATGGCTAGCTAGAAAAACATGAGTATCGTACGTCAGTCTGCATTACTGCCCTTGGGCCGGCCTTGGACTTAGACTATAAAATTGTATTGATAGATTTGGGTTTTCAATTGCCAGTTGCCGTTTTTCTTAGATTGATGTAAATGCTCATCAGTTTCATGACAGTCACCTATTTACAAGGGACTAAGCAGATCAAAAACAACCTCCTTACATGGCAAAACGGTGAATGACGTGGATTTGAGTGGATTATTAAATCACCGATCAAAGGTGCATATGACAGGTTGGTGATATAAGTCCGCAATCCTTCATTGACCCATCCATGTTCTTTACCCTTGCAATTATTGGAAGTGCTGCGGTGTCTGCCGTCATCCTCGAGTCCAACGCGGCTCGTCAGAGCGACGAAGCGATGGTGCAAGATAGCTACATCGTCATGCTCAAGCCCAATGTCTCCACCTCGGCTTTTGATCTTCACCTGAACGATATCAAGGACTACGTATCGGAATACAACTTGAACTCGGCAGGCCAAGGGATCAACCGCCTTCGTCATGTGTACACCACAGAGGGAGCTCTGGGTTATTCAGGAAAATTCGAGAGCCGTCTCATCAACCGCATCAAGCAATCCAGCGCTGTCGACTTTGTGGAGAAGGACTCTGTTAGATACGCCTTGAATGTCGAGAGGGGCTGTCCTTGGGGCCTTGCCCGAGTCTCTCACCGTGCTCCTCTTTCGTTTGCTACTTTCAACAAGTACCTTTACGATGTGCATGGCGGAGAGAACACGACCATCTACATCATCGATACTGGGATCAATTGGGAGCACGAGGATTTCCAAGGTCGTGCCTCTTGGGGCGCAACCATCCCTGAGAACGACGGAGACTTTGACGGAAACGGCCATGGCTCACACTGCGGCGGCACTGCTGCTGGATTCAAGTACGGCGTGGCCAAGAAGGCCAAGGTAGTTGGAGTCAAGGTCCTCCGATCCAATGGCTCTGGATCCACATCTGACGTCATCAAAGGAATTGAATGGGCCGGCAACGCAGCAAAAAAGGAGACGATGACGGCAAACAAAAGAGGCCGCTCACACAAGGGAAGCGTTGGTAACATGTCGCTTGGAGGTGGCTACAGTCAAGCCCTGAATCGGATCGTCGATGTTGTTGTTCGGAACGGATTGCACTTTGCTGTCGCTGCCGGCAACGAGAACGACGATGCCTGCTACTCATCACCCTCCTCCGCCGATCTAGCCATCACTGTCGGAGCCAGTACAATTGCGGACCGCCGGGCATGGTTCTCCAACTGGGGAAAGTGTGTCGACATCTTCGCTCCTGGTTTGGACATCACCTCCATTTGGAAGGGCGGCAAGCACACCACCAAGACCATCTCAGGTACATCCATGGCCTCTCCCCATATTGCTGGAGTCATGTCCTATCTGTTGTCGCTTGAGAGCAAACCCCTCACCAACAAGGAGCTCCGGGATAAACTGATTGGCCTCGCCACCCCTAACCTCCTTACCGACATTCCCGCACGGACCCCCAACCTTTTGGCATTTACCAACCCACCCAAGAGTTTGATGTAGTTTATTAGGGACTGTTAAAATAAACTATTGCCATATCATCTTATCAAGGCTCAGCAATTAAAAAACACATTTAAACTGAAGTACCAACTCATCAATTACAACTAACTTTCTGGCATCTCATGAGCATAGACAAGTTCATAACGAGCTGCTATTCATTTTAATAGACTAGCCAAGGTAAAGCTACACAGGGGTAATATCGATCGAGCCAAGCTCAAAGTGATCCATTAGCCATAGTGCAATAGATTAGACTTGGATGCTAAAAAAAGGATCAATAAGGCAGATAATTTTACGATGCCTAGAATCCAGTAAAGCTTGTGGGGTGCTCTATTCATACTTCTTATATGGACCTTCTCAGAGCATCTCAAGGATCCAGGGAAATACTTTAACAGTCTGGATGGCTCCAGTTGAAGGCATCACCCAGGAATCTCAATCCTATAAAGATTTATATCCTGTAAATATCATCGATATCAACAACCAATGGAATTGAACTACCAATGCTGAAGCGGTCTCAATATTTTGCAACCTGGGTCCAAGGATGCATACCAGGAGCTCATAAAAATGGTTAATTATAACCTGATGATTATTATCCCAATTACTGCCATATAAATCCAAATACTTTCTTTGCTTAAGGAAGGTATGGGCTAAAAGTGTTATGTTTCATTTGAAAACTGCTTTCTCATACTAGCCAGTTGCCCTGTACTCATATATCTGGCAACAAAAGATACTTTATCACTTAAAAAAATGCATCTCTTAATAAAATAAATCCATTTTTCTTGAAACTCAATGATAATAGGATGAAGCATTAGGTTGCTTATACCAGCAATAGTTCACATGAGTATGAACAAAGCTAAAAATCATAAGGTGAGAAGTTCCAGCAAAAATATTTTCTTATACTGTAAATTCAGAACCTAAAGGTAAAAATGCAGGATTGTCAAATCCTTGGTCCAAATTTCAAATCACATTTGGGGGAACTCAGCTGAGTGGGAATTAAACCATTTAATAAAACCAATCATTATATCCAACTTTTTTTGATTGATTTAAATCAGCAAGTTTCAAATCCCTTGAGCAGATAACCCAAATAACTAAAGACCAAACACAACAAGCAAATGTCAGATACATGAATCAGAAATGAAGATTCTAATGTGCAATTCAGTATTTCCTTATGTCCAACAGATCATAGACATCATGTGAAAATTAACAAATCTGAAATTGTGGGATTGTCAAATCCAAGAACCAAGTTTCAAATCATAATTGCAAGGAATTTGAAGTAAATATAATTTATGAGCACCCCAAACAGGAAGTCAAAGGATCTAGAGTGGATTTGTGCTGATTCTTTTAGGAAGCACAGGCATTTTCAAAAATCACCCTATTTTATTTTAGGACAGCTAAAGTTTAGATCCTACTATTCACCAACTTAACATACTTAACAATAAAATTGACTAAAATTTACACTTCTCTTTTTGAGTTTATTTTTTAATAAGAATTTATTATGTCTTCTTTCAATGATACCTGAGTAAACAAGGTTTTTCCTGGCCTTGACAAAATCATGCAGAGCTATATTGGGTCTTCCAACAGTAAAGCCTCTGTTTATGGCCACTCTCAACCTGTGAGCCCCTTTCCAAGCACTACCCAGGAAAGTGTTCTTTCTCCCGCATCTTTCAGCATGGCCCTGTTTGCATATCACATACAGGCAGCTTCTAATTCAGATTGTATATCAACACTAGCATCTGAAGTTGTCCTATTTAGCAAGGCAGTCACTCAAGAAAGCAAGCATCCAGAAACAGCCAATCAGATGACACTGTCTGGTTCCCAAGACAGAAACATCTCACCTTCAGCCAATAAGCCTGCAAGATGCAGAAGAAAATTGATCACCCCAGATATTGTTCTCAAAACGGTCAAAAAGCAAGATATGCTTATGTTTCTTGGGGGAATAGCAGCCACAAAGGGGTTTGCAAAGTCCACTGTGGCTGCAACCCTGCAAGCCCACATCAACTGTGGTCCCTCTCCCAAGAAGACCCCAGCTGGTGCCTGTACCTCAGCTAAAGGTGAAAAGGCTCACCCCCTTATGATGGCTATCATGAAGCGTGACCTGCGGATGCCCCTGGTCTAGGTCTGTCTTCAACTGGGACTCCACATCATTTTCACCAATAAGAGAACGGTGAATTTGTGGATGCACAGAGTTGTGGTTGCTGTCAAAACCTTGTCCAATCAGATTTTCAGTGGCCCCAGTTTAGTGAATTCTGACCTGTACAATGCAGCCATGATTAATTTTATCAAAGGAAGGGCAATGAGGGCCCATAATGGCATCATTTTCTTGTTGTATGCCAAGATTTTGGCAAGTACCCAAGACTTCGGGGAAAAGCACAACCAATCTGACGCATACAAGCACAGCCCAACCTGTATCAATTTGTCGGGGCTTTGTTGGCAGTTTCCCCATTGGGTGTCAATAATTACTTGGCAATATCAAACACCGCAGATGGGTATGCCTACCAGACAGAGCTCAAGGACATGCTGAAGGAGTGGAGTACCCAAAACGCCGTGTACGCAGTTGTACTGAGTGCAGAGATGAAGCAGCGTGAGTGGGCTACCAAAGAAATTAGGGCTGTGGGGCATACCTGCTGGTCCTATCCCACCAACCACGCTGACATGCATCTTGCATATGGGTCATTATTTGTTAGATTAAGCCAAGGCGCCAGCTTAAGCATTTTAAAGACTTTTAACTTCTTTGGTATCATTTAAGCCGTAAACTTATGTTTTTTGAACACTAATATAATGCTTAGTTTACTGAATAAAAGTTTAAGTGTGTAAAATATACAAATAATAAAAATAAATCTTATTTCTATTAACTGTATTTTTGCTAAAAACCCTTTTTTCTATTTTAATAAGCCAAGAATCAAATATATGAGTTGCATGGGAGAGTAATAGCAGCCCCAAAGCCATAATTGCTATTACCCTATCTTTGGCTCATATAATTAATTTCTTAGTTATTTTTAGAAAAAAAAGTTGTTGTATTTAAAAGACTATTTACCCTATGTGAAATATAAGTTTTTGTTATGCGTCCAACTTCATGAACATGTCCTACTAATCCTTTAGTAGTATCAGCTCTCTTTGTTTCTCTGTCATCTGTGCAGAACTTTGCGCAATAATTTATTTTGGAATACTCCTTAACATCCTCAAATGTCAAAGGTGAAACATACAGCTCACCATCTTTCATTAAATATGAAAGATTAACATAAAATGCTTTGACTTCAAGCCAGCTTTTTTTAGGCCTAGATTTTCTATCATAGATGTAAAAAAAGGTTTTTTGGGAAACATCTGAATTATTTACAAGTGACTCATATAAACCCTTTCTTTCTTCCTCTCTCTCAAAAACCATTTTGAGATCATTTATATTTTTTATATACATCTTATTTTCCTTTTGTTTAAATATTTTAGATAATACACCAAAATGACCATCAACAATACTTTTGCCATGACACTCAACAAATCTATTAAACTTAATTGTTCCTTTTATAATTTTAGGTACCTCTTTAAAAAGATAATATAAGAATTCATAAGATCTAAAATGATTACCATTATCAGTCCAAACTTTAATATTTTTAATATTCTTAAATTTATTATTTTTAAGCAGACTTATCAAACACTGACCTGAAAACAAAGAGTCATGAGATAAAATTTCAGATAAAAAGTCATGATACTCATATTTAATTTTCTCATTTTCTTTAAAAGCAATTGCAAATCCTAATAAAGAAATAGGTATTTTCTCATAAAAACAATTATTTGTCTCTATAGGACCCCCACCTACTTTAAAGTTTTCTTTATAGTCTATTACTATAACACATGAATTATTATCAAGATTATTTATATCACTAATATATTCTTTATTTTGATGCTTATAAAACTTTTCATGTAGGTCAATAGATTCCAAATTTTCTTTAATAGATTTAGGCAATGGCAACTTCTTTATACTCAAATCCTTTTTCTTCATTTCTAATGATTTTTTTAAGTTGCAAATGTTACACATATCAGTTTGCTTTTTGCTTTTAATTATATTATTAGGAATAAGCTTATAGAAAGTGGAAAGTGAAATAGAAATATTGTTTTTTATTTTCATATCTTCATAAATTTCTTTTTTTGTTTTCAATAAGGAGTATTTTATTTTAGTTGAGTATTCACTCAATTCTTTTTGTAATTCTTCATAAATCAATCCAGGGGATTTTTTAGTGAATTGGCTGGTTGGGAATGAATTTTTTAATATGTGTTTTAAAATATTTTTTATGTTTTCTTTCTTTACTGAATCATTTTTTCCTTTTTTATTTTTTGAATTTAATGATGCTTTTTTAGCATTTTTTATTTTTTTAGAATATGAATACTCATTTTTTGTCATTTTAAATCCACGATCCCAAAGCTCTTTCAGACTGTAGCTTGATGTAACCAATGCTCTTAGGGAAGGAAGGTGCTTGGCAGGGGACTCTGACATCAATTCTTTTAGGTTGTTAAGGAAATCATCTGTCTTAGAATTTTGTATGACAGGTAAGAAGGTACTTTTTCCAAACTCTGTTTTTAATAAGAAATGCTCAACAAAGCTGTTAAGATCACTGCCAGCAGTAAAAAGGAATGCTTGTTTAAGCATAGATATTCTTTCTCTCTTAGTAGAAGCCCCCAGTGAGAAGAAGGGTGTCATCTGAGGTGCAAACTTGATGGGTTCCATAATGACAGTGGTTGGGTTCCTTGGCTTGGTTCAGGCAGTTCTTGATTGGAAATAGATGTGCAGTTATCAGAGAGGAGTAAAGGTGTGGATTGTAAAGTAAATTTCTGTAAAGTTAAGCCTTTTAAATACCATGTTAGCTGAGCTTTCGCACTACAGGCATAAATCCCCAACTGACCCCCAACTTATCTCCTTAATTTATCAATATCACCCCTGGAGTCTGATATCATTGTTTATTTACCCCTTTTTATATTCTGGTTAACTGTTGATATCTCGGCAAATAGTACTTCAATCTCGCTCAAACTAGTATCATTAGAAAGCCCTTAATCTCAGCTTTCGGAATTGTGCTGCAACTCTATATTTCAATACCGATTTAGTATCTTGAAGCGGCTTTGAATGTAAGCTTATAAAATTATTATTTGAAATAAAATATGCTAATTAACTCTTAAAGTATGATATTTTAATCAGTAAACTAAATTTAAAGTATAAATTATTATTTAGCCTACTTCTAGTAACCAACTCAAAAACCTTTTGTTTAAATAAACTTAAGTTTATTGTAACTTTTAACAGTTCATAAAAAATGAACTTTATATATCTTAAATCTATCAAAACAAAATTTTTATTTTTAATCACATATAAATATTTGCTTATATAATTAAAGTTGTATCTTATTTTTATAGATACAATGACTAAGATCATTTTTTATTTAGTTTAAATAAATTTCAACCTTTATAAAATTTAATTAAATAAAGCAAGATTTTGATACATTCTTTTTTATGTTTGGATTTTTTATACATATTATCTCTAGCATACAGTATAAAAATATAATTTTATTAAATAGTTGTATAAAGCCATTTTATTAATATTAAATACTTAAGAATTTGAAAAGAAAAACTTTTACTCTCTTATAAGTTCTTATTATATATTTTCTATAAAATCTAACTTAAGAATAAATTACTTATGCTAAATGAGATCACTGAAATTTCAATAAAAGTTTAGTTTTAATTTTAGTTTTAGTTTTTTTAACTTTTTACTAGATTTTTTATAAAACAAATCCAAAATTATTTAATATTTATTTATTAAATATGCAAAAAAGCTGTATGCCCTCTTTTTAAAAAAGAGGGATTCAAAAATTATTATATTTTAAATTAAATATTTTTAAAAAAGCTAAGATTTTAGGCAACAATTTAATTTCCAACAAAAAGCATCGTATCAGTTTTATTGTATTTTTATGTTTCTCTTTTTAGAATGAAGTCATTTTTTACTAATCAGCTTTCAAGAAAAATGGTACATGAAATAAGATTGTTACTAGCTTTTAATACAGTTTAATTTAGCTGTAAGTAGAAAATGATTAATTTAATATAGGTTTTTATATTATAAGGATTAAATAAGATTTATTTTGATAAAATTGTTATAATTATTTAAATTTATTGATAAGAAAATTAAAACAAAATTTTAAAGTGTTAAGTAGCACAGTTAATAGGAAACAGATTAATCTAACAAATAATGACCCATATGTATGTCTTTACAATTTTGGTTCCGCTCTCAGGCGCTTAAAGCCTGCCACCTACAATAAACTTTGCACCCAAATCAAGAAGAGGGTTGAGCTTTTCCCATCCATCTTTGTCCAGGACTTATCAGATCTTGTCATATTCTATGCAAGTGACAGTGATAAGTTTGTAAAGGACTCCTGCCTCCCCCCACGCTCATCTATTTGTTTTGTCAAGCCCGCATATGTGACAGAAGAAGAATTCAAGCAATTGAAGCAATCAGCTCTTGCTGTTTCTTCTTAGTCAACAAACCCTGCCTCCCCAACTTCCCCATCAAGACCAAACCACCTGCTTTCCAATCCTGACCCCAAGCTATCTCTCAATTCCTCTCTACTACCTCTGATAGTGTCTCTTTTACAGGTGCAGATGATAGCAACATACATTCTGCCCATTCCCCCCCCACTTGTCCCTTGATGAGTAAAATAAAACCCTTCTTTTTACAGCTTGATAAAATTGATATTCTTTCTTTAAGTTCATAATTAATAATATATTATTTTAAAATTATTAACATCCTCCATATTTTTAAAAAAATACATTTGATATGGTAATGTAAAATTATTTGCATGAATGTTTTTATTGTCAATAAAAAACTAAGTACCTTAAAACGTAAATATTACATTAAAAGATTGCAGCTAGGCGTTAACTCCTGGTATGTAGACGTTGTCAAGTATATGCTTCTGGGAAGTATAATAAACAAGATGAAGGGGAAAATTAATAAGAGAATGATAATTTATTTGATATGAATATAAGGTATTATATAGTATCATGGAAAGCCACATGCCGTCCATGTACATCATGATGGTCATGGGGCTTATCTGAGTAATGTTCCTCTTAAGTCACAAGGCTTACTCAAGTTGTGTTCCGCTTAGGATCTGGATTGTGTGATCCCCTAATAGATGGTTGAATAATAGTAGTGCCACCAACCTAATGATTAGTTGGTGAGCCATTTGGTGACTCATTTGGTGAACTACTTGGGGTGTTGATTTCCCAAGAGGGAGTAATCAAAGATGTTACGACATCTCCCCCCAAGGTGCTGGAAGGCGGAGCCTTGGGAATCTTCTTTAGAGAGTTGGGGATGCAAGCTTGGTATTGGTCCAGTTTGACGCTGGGGACGGGAAGTCTGGAGTTTTGTTGGGCGGTTCTGGCTTTGCATAGGTGGAGTTGGTAATGATGCATACGTTTCAGATTGATTGGTGCCCCCAATTCCCTTGATGAGGTAGGTATTATTGGGGTTGACTTCCATAACAATGCCTGGCCCGCGCAACCCTGGGTCTAACTTATGTTGATTGTGGTTGACAACCCAGAATTTGTCTCCAATTTGGAATCTCTCCTGTTGTAGTGGAATTGCCTCTCTTTTGATCCTTTTTTGCTCCATATCTTCTTGGTCTTTTCTAGCACGCTGTACGGCAGGATTATTGTCGGCTGGTATCTTCTTTGGTAGAGGATATCATGGTCCTGCAGTTGTACTAACAAGGGCAGGCTTTTGCTCATAGACAAGTTCATATGGGCTTTTGCACGTATTGCAATTTACTCAAGCACTAAATACCATGAGTGCTGTTGGTAGCATGTCACCCAGGCTTTTGGATTGTTAGCAGATAACTTACTGAGGGCTTCTACTAGGGAACCATTTAGTTGTTCTACTTGTCCATTTGCTTGTGGGTGGTATGGGCTGGTTGTGATATGTTTTACTCCGTTCTTGGTGAGATAGACGTTGGTGTCAATGGTGTTAAGTTTGGTGCCTCTGTCTGTGATCAGGAGGTTGGGTTTCCCAAACTTGGCTATGAACTCTTTCCTAATAAAAATGTATCACATCATTGACTTTGTGTTCCTTTGTAGCTTGTATCACAGGCCACCTGGTTGTATAGTAAATAGCTGTTATGATGTACTTTTTGCCTTTGTTGTTGCCAAGCATAGGTCCCACAATATCCAGCAACCACACCTTGAAGGGTTGTATGATGGATACAGGTACTACTGACTTGGGTGGTGCTTTGGTTTGGGTGTACTTTTCACAGACTTTTCATTGAATTAGTACTTTCTTGATGTTGTCCAGCATATTGGGCCACCAGTAGCGTGTTTTGAGGTGCTTGTGTAAGTACCTACTACAGGTGTGTCCCAGGTCTCTGTGGTATCAAAGTATTGTGTCAATCTTTTGTGTTGACGGAATGTAAGGTACGGTGCCACCACTTGGAAGAATTTGGTGCAATGTGCCATATACGTTTTTGAACAGATGTTTGTACTTAAGGACTTTCTCTTGGATATTCATTGTGGTGCCAGGTGGAAACCCTTCTTGGAGATTCCCCATGATTAACATGGGTCATTCAGGGTCCCCATCAGCGCATAAGATTTGTTTACTGTATAGCATTGAAAGGGCATCTGCGGTAAGCATTTTCTTGCCTGGCTTGTACTCAATCTGCATTGGGTACCTCTGTATGAGGCACATCCACTTGGCCTGTTTTCTTGATAAGTGCTGTTGTGTTTTAAAGAATATAAACAATTTTTGATTGGTGAGGACTTTGAACATTTGGGCTCCTTCTAACTAACATTGCCATTTCATGAGGCAGTGTACAATGGCTAATAATTCCTTGTCGTGTATGGGGTATCTTTGTTTGCTTTCAGATAGTTTCCTTGACTTGTATGCCACCAGAAGGAAGACTTTTTCTGCTGTTTGAATACAGAGTACCCCTCCTATGGCGTAGTCAGATGCATTGGTTTCTAACTCGTATATTGCTTTGCGTTTTGGATACTGAAGGATAGGGGCAGTGACCATACATTCCTTTAGTTGGCAGAAGTGTTGTTCTCATAGTGGCGTCCAGACAAACTTGGCTGTTTTGCCTGTAATGGCTGACATGGAGACTGTAAGGACTCCCCAGTCAGGGATGAATCTTCTAATGTAGGCTACCATGCCTAGGAAGGTACAGAGTTCACTCTTGTTTCTTGGAGCTGGCATTTTGGTTATGACACATCTTCTCTGGGTCTAATTTGATTTTGCCCTTCTTGATAATGTGACCAAGGAATGGAAGTTCAGAGGAGAAGAAGTTGCATTATAAGGTTTGGCAATGAGTTGGTTTTCTTGGAGGGTGCAGAGGACCAGGCAGACATCTTACCAGTGTTGTTTTAAGGTTAGGCTGTAGATGATGATGTTGTCCAAGTAGATGATTGTGTATTTCCCGATGTGTTCCTTGAAAACCTTTTTCCATTTAGGTCACAAAGGTGCTGGGAGCGTTTGTCATACAGAAATTGAGGACAGCACATTTGAAGGATCTGTACTTGGTTCTAAATGTGGTCTTTGGGATGTCTTCAGGCTTTACACAAATTTGGTGGTAGCCTGATGTCAAATCAATTTTTGTGAAGATTTGGGACCCCCCAGAGAGTCAAAAAGGTCATTGATCAGGGGCAGGGGATACCTGTTCTTAATTGTGACCTCATTGTGCGCTCTGTAGTCTGTGACAAGGCGGAGTCCTCCGTCTTTCTTTGCTACAAAGAAGACAGTCACACCAAAAGACAACTTTGAGGGTCAGATTAGGACTTTCTCAAGGGCTTTGTCCAGATAGGCTTTTAGGGTGCTGTCTTCTTGGGGTGTGAGTTAATAGATTGGGCGTGCTTTTGGCACACTTCCTTTGAGATTAATCTAATGTTGTATACCACAGTTGTGTGGTAATCCTGGTAGTGTTTCCTGGAAAACAGAAGGGAACTCTTTGACAAGCTGATCTTGGATATAGTCTTTCTCACGCCTGGCTTCTGTATTTTTGAAATGAATAAACTTGTATGTGCAGGTGTTCCAATTGATTTTACTAGGACCAGTTTCTTCTTCTGTTTCCATGATTTTCACAAACACGTGGTATCTCATAAGTGTGTCAAGATGGGTTGGGTAAACATGGTGGTGCACCTTGCCTTGTTGTATGGTAAAGGTAGCGCTGTCCCAGTCAATATGAGGTTTGTTCTTTCTCATCCAATCCAGGCCAAGTATAACATCATACTTGGGGATTGGTATGATAGGGCCACTGAGTGTAGTCTGCACTTCTGAAATTTGGGCGCAGAAAGATTTTGAACACTGTTGACTGATGTGCTTCTATTATCTGCCATGACAACTCTCTTGATGTTGCTTCAGACTGTGGGTAATTTCATGAGGTTGGTGAATTTCTTGTCAACAAGGGATTGGTCTGCTCCAGTGTCAAATAATGCTATGCTCTAATATCTGCAAAAGCAGAAAGGATAAATGAGTAGTTTATTTCCAGTTTGGACGGCAAACAGTATGTTGCAACCAAGTTTCCAGACTCACCTGCTAACGTATCTTACAATACACAGGGGGCGCTCAATGATTTGTCCCTTGACGTATCTAACGGCATGGATTAATCTGATGGCAATATCAAATGCTGGGTACTTTATCCTAATTAGGAGTGTTACCAATTCGACTTGCTGATCCCTGCACAAGTTATTCCTTGGCTTCAAACCATACATGGAACTTCCCACTATGCCACCCCCTTGTGGCCTTGTGGCTTTCTCCATATGGTATATTAATCACAATATTCCACAATAAACAATACCTTATTCTTATTATTCTGTCCTTTCTATTGGGCTGTTATCTTCCTCAATTCCAAATACTGAATCCTCATTGGTTCAGTTGCAACAGTGGTAGCAGAAGTAGGTTCACAACCTACCCAAAACAAAATCTCCCTTAAGAAAGGACGGAGTACAGGCCGTATGGCTACTCCCCAACAAGAAAATTTCCTTCCAATCCCCAAGGGGGACATCCCCAACGGGTATGTCATCTATCAAGACCAGTTAGTTCTCACAAGTGTGTACAATTGGCTCTGCCTTGGGCAGCGTGATGCCAGCGTCACCCTGCCCCAGTCATACCTGTCCCAACACAATCTCACCTTCAGCTAGAATCCTTTGGGGGTGTTGAGGGGGCCAACATTGTCAGTTGGCTCTAATCTACTGAAACCTTCTCTGTATCTGTCAGGTTCCTGAGCCCATGTGGGTTGCCACTGCATCTGGTTGCCTCACGGGGCCCACCACTGTGTGGTTCACCAACTGGGCCAGCCAGGAACTTGATGTTACCTGGGCAGCATTCCAAGACGCCGCCAAGTCCCGCTACAGCAAAACCTTCTCCCCATTGTTTTGGGGACTCCTCTTCTAGCTTTCAAACAAACTGGGTCTGTTCCTGAGTACCTTGCCGCCTGGCAACAAGCTCTTGATGCTGCCCCCAAAGCTTTGACCAACAGAAATTCAATGCTACTCACTCTCATCATTAATGGGTAAAACCCCATATCTGCAAGTGGGTCCCCATAGGTTGCTGCACCTCCATTGATGACTGCTACAAGGCCATTTTGAAGGCTAACAACAAGGCCTCAATGGGCTTCTGCCATACCAGGGACGCTTCATCCCAACCATGTACAACACCTGACAATGGCCACAATCAAGTGGGCCGCCGTCAGCCCTGTCAACAGGGTAATAGACTAAACGCCCCCGCAAGGGGGGAGCTCCAGCTTGCGCAGATTGAGGATCTGGGAAAAGCCTGGGTGTTGTAGCAACAAGAGGCCCTTCTACCCCACCTGACCCATCCTCTCAATCCTTGCTTGCAAAGAACCCTGTGACAACGACATCCATGAAGTCAAAACCCTGGACATCTTCCAAGTCCACAGTGACAACCCCGTACTGCAAGCAAGTCACTCCTCAAATAAAGTAACACACTTATCCTATCCCTTCTGTTTCTGTGAGAACACCCACAAATTACTGGTAGATACTGGGGCCAACCACACTATGGTGGACTAGGAGTTTGCCAACTCTCAACAACTGGACTGAGTCCCAGCAGGTTCAAGGCAGTACAAGTGGCTGACTCCTGTAGAGTTGCAATCACCCACAAGACGGTACCCTTCTCTGTGAGAATGGGGAACATCCAGGTTAGGCTCTCTGGGCCAATCATGGTTGGGCTCAGCCACAACAAAATTGCTGACCTCAACTGGCTTTGGCACAACCATCCCTACATTGACTGGGATACCTCTGTCATCACCCTTAATAGAAATGAGGTGGGGTTCCAGATCTACCCTGTGGAAATAAGCAAATTACTCCATGATACTGTGTTTGTCAGAATAACAGAGACAGGCTTGTACAATTTCAAGGGGAGAAACTAGATTTTAACTAATTCTCAGTCAAAGTTATCCGCACTAAAACATCTGCAGTCCCTCCCTTGACCACCTCACCACCACCAGCACTCGGTGCACTCCTCAAGGAATACAAGGACGTATTCAGTGAGACACTTGAACAACTATCTCCTCCCCAGGAGATCCAGCACGCTGTACAACCTTAAGGATTGTTACCTAAGCACAACCATTATATTGTCTTACACCAAAGGAAGATGAGACCCTTTGCCAGCACCTTGTGGACGCACTTGATAAGGGCTTCATTTGATCCGCACTCTCTCCATACGGGGCGCTGTCTTCTTTGTAGCCAAGAAGGACAGGTCCCTTTGCCTGGTCACAGACTACCACACCCTAAATGAGGTGACAGTTAAGAATAAGTACCCCCTGCCGCTGATTGACAGCCTGTTTTATACGCTTGCAGGTGCAAAGGTCTTTAGCAAGATTGATCTCACTGCGGGGTACAACCAGGTCTGTATTGCACCAGGCAATGAGGCAAAAACTGCCTTCTGCACGCGCTACAGGTCATTTGAGTGTCATGTCATGAACTTTAAAATGACCAACGCTCCTTCCACCTTTGCCATGTTGATGAACAAAGAATTTGAAGATCTGATTGGAAAATGTGTGGTTGTGTACCTTGACAACATTATTGTTGTCAGTCAAGATCAAACCACACACCTCCAACACCTCTGTGCTGTCCTTGACACCCTTTGGAAAAATCAGCTAAAAACTAAACCCTCCAAATGCGAGTTTCTCAAGTCAGAGCTGTTATTCCTTGGGCACACCATCTCTTCCCAAGGGATAAAGCCTGACCCTTCAAAAATCAAGGCAATCAACAGCATGCTGCCCCCACTGATGTGGGCCAGGTGCAGACATTCTTAGGCATGGTTGCCTACGTGTGCAAGTTCATTCCCAATTGCAGGTAACTTTTTGCACCTCTCACTGAGCTCCTCAATACCAAACAGCGCTTCTATTGGACCCCAGTCAGAGATCAAGCCTTCAAGATATTGTAGCAAAGGCTCACAACAGCACCAGTACTACAGTTTCCCAATAAAAACCGTCAGTATGAACTTGATACCAATGCCTCTGACAGGGCCATAGGGGGTGTGCTACAGGTAAAAACTGACAAATACGTCTTCCTCCCTGTGGCATACAAGTCCAGGTTGCTCACTGACTCAGAAAAATATTATCCCATACATGATAAAGAGTTAGCAACAATTTTGCACTGCATTGAGAAATGGCACTGTTACTTGGAAGAGGCTACCTTTCCACCCCGCTTCCTGAAAGATCACAAGTCACTCCAGTACTTAAACATGTAGTCCCATTTAATACACTGCTAAGCAGGCTGGGTTGAGTGTCTATCCCCTACCAGTTGTGCATCAAGTACAAGCCTGGGAAAGAACTTGTCATAGCTGACGCCTTCTCACAACTCTATGTAGTGTCCATCACCAGGGATGATGGCTTGGATCCAGATTGGCCCATGCTCTACCTCTGTCCTGAGGCAACTCTCTATGAGGGCCTTAACTCAGTAACCATCTCCAAGTTGAAGGACAACAAAAGTCAGTTCACCACTGATGCTGGTAACGTCTGCTGTTGGGCAGAGACAGGTGAGAATACTCCTTACATTCCCACCACACAACAAGGTGACACAATATTGCACTACCACCAAACCCTGGGTCACATCAGAGGGCATAACCTCTTTGAATCATGAAACAGAAGGTTTGGTGGTTGCACATGCGTCAAGACATCTTGGATCTCCTCAAAACATGTGTGCTGTGCAAAAAGAATACATCCAAACCTGCACCCCAAGTATTTCCTGCCCATCAAAGCCATGGAACCCTTCAAACAGTGGGTCCTTGAAGTTGTTGGACCCCTCCCTGAAGACAGACTGGGGAAGAAATACATCATAACTGCCATTGACTACTTCACTTGTTGGCCAGTGGCCTGGGCAACAACAAACCAAACTGCCACCACCATAACCTGCTTTATTGGCAAGGAAATTGTGGCCTGCTTTGGGCAACCCAAACGTCTCATCACAGATGGCAGCCCTGAACTTGTTGGACATGTCATAAAGGCATACTGCACCAAGAACGCACTCCAACATATAGTTATAACCCCCTACCATCCTCAAGCCAATGGACACGTAGAACAGTTAAATGGCTCACTGGTTCAACTGATTGCCAAACTCTCACAAGAGCACCCCAACACCGCATGGAATGAACACCTGCCCACTGCTCTACTTATTCTGCAAGCAAGAATCAAAAGGGACACGGGGTTCAGCCCTAGCACCCTGGTCTTCAGGACACCTGATAGTCTGAAAGAGGTTGAACAGGGAAAGCTACAATCCAGAGTTCCCAAAAAGCCTCCCCCTAGTAACAACCCCATCCCTAGACCAATGGTGTGCCAAAGCCCGGGAAATTGAACACAAGCAAATTGAAGAAGGGACAAAGCACCTCAAAGCCAGGTACACCGTAGGTAACCCTGTCTACACCCTCAACCCCAATTCTGCCAAGTTGGAGCCCAACCACCTAGGGCCCTTCAAGATAGCTGCTGTCTATGACAATCATACCTATCAACTTGAAGTTGCCCAAGGCAATACCAAGAAGCTTCACCATGATTGCTTACGCCCCTGCCACGCCATCCCCACATAAAGGCTGTTTGTGTGGACCTTCCCAGACCTCCCGCAGACTCCAGTCTTGGTGTCTGACAACAAGCAGGGGGCAAGGGGGGTGTTGCAACCAAGTTTCCTGACTTTCCTGCTAATTTATCTTACAATACACAGGGGCGCTCAATGAGTTGCCCCTTGACGTATCTAACAACATGGATTAATCTGATGGCAATATCAAATGGTGGGTACTTTATCCTAATTAGGAGCATTACCAATTTGACTTGCTGATCCCTGCACAAGTTATTCCTTGGTTTCAAACCTTACATGGAACTTCCCACTATGCTACCCCCTTGTGACCTTGTGGCTTTTCCCATATGGTATATTAATCATAATACTCTACAATAAACAATACCTTATTCTTATTATTCTGTCCTTTCCTTTGAACTGTTGTCTTCCCCAATTCCAAATACTGAATACTCATTGGTTCAGTTGCAACAAGCAGAGGATTGCTGGAGGGTACTTGGATCATGGTAATTGAGTCCATATCTTGGTCCCTGTACAAGTCTTGTGAATTGGGGGAGGGCAGCTTGCCTAAGCACTCCCCTGAGCTTTCCCCTCCTTTTTGGTATCTTCAGTGCTTGCCTGTTTGGCTTGTGCAGTGTGATTACTGTTTCAAGGATGGTGTTGTTGGCTTGGTTGTTTTGCTTATTAGTTCAAGGATCCTTTCTTGCTGTGGGGCTCTCCTTCCATTTGTTTGTTGCATGTAGATTGTCAGATATTTGAGCTGCGTGCTTTCCTTCCAAGAACACATCTTTGATCTTCTTGCAGAAGGTCATGCCAAACTGACGTCTAATGTGTGTGGGGAGGCCTCTGTAGCAGACAAATTGTGATCCAGGCTTGTCAAAATTAATAGTGTTGGGAGCTTGGTCATTTAAGTCTTCATACACTGCAATCCTCAATTGTTCCTGTCATTTTAAAGGTTCTGAGTTCTGTCATGATCACTACTCTGGAGTCCTTCATGGCAAATCTTTTGAGGAATGTGGCTTTGAACACCTCCCAGTTTTCTTTTTGATTGGGGTGTTGGTTAAGCAATTCACTTACAAAGTGTGAGGCAGCTCCTGTGATACTGAGGATGACTTTGCTGGTCCAGATTCTATGGGGTAGTACACTTGTGTGAATTTGCTTTGAGAGCTGTTTATCCAGAGAGTGGCTTTTCCTGGCGTAACCCTGCAAAAGCCCCAATTTCTGCTGAGTGTAGGCGTTGGAAGACAATACTGGGTATCTTGGGCATCTGCAAGCTTGTAGAAGCTGTAGGTGGAGAAGGTTATACTGTTTGGTGGGGACAAGGATGTTGTTGTAGATGGTGAAACCGGTGAGGATGTCTTGTCCCTCTTTATAGTCTCTCCAACCTGCGGGAAGGGCCATTTGTTGGGGACTTTTTCTTAGAATGGATTTTTCCTTAAAGTTGTGTAGGTGTGGATAACCTACCTGTGCTACCACTGTCAAGTATATACTTCTGGGAAGTATAATAAACAAGATAAAAGGGAAAATTAAGAAGAAAATGATACTTTATTTGATATACATATAAGTGTTATATAGTATCATGGGAAGCCACATGTTGTCCATGTACATCATGATGATCATGGGACTTATCTGAGCAATGTTCCTCTTAAGTCACAAGACTTACTCAAGTTGTGTTCCGCTTAGGATCTGGATTGTTTGATCCCCGTAATAAATTGTCAAATGATAGTGGTGCCACTGACCTAATGATTAGTTGGTGAGACATTTGGTGACTCATTTGGTGAACTACTTGGGGTGTTAATTCCCCAAGAGGTAGTAATCAAAGATGTTACGGCAATGTTATGTGCATAAACTGATGAATTTTGTTTAATAAAATCAATTGTAAACTTGGCATTTTTCATTATGATTTTATATTTGTACTGTGTCTATATTAGGGAGCCATTGACACTTATTACAAATGTTGATACAGAGTGAATTTTACAGCTTGTATATTTACCTATTGGTAATGATTCTGTAAAATTTAAGTTGGATTTTGTGAGTTGGTAATAATACAATGGATCAATCAAGCACTGTTTATGACTATTAATTGGCTGGTTTTCTTTGCTATGGTGATTGTGCATTTTCTGATATTTACGCGCTGGCATCCAATTGGCTGTTTTCCATACTATTGAACAGGTAATATGATGGGAAAACAGCCAATTATATGCTGGTGCATAAATATCAGAAAATTCACAATTGCTACCGCAAAGAAAATCAGCCAATTAATGGTCATAAACAGTGATTGTTTGATCCATTTTATTATTATTAACTCACAAAATCCAACTAAAATTTTACAGAATCACCACAATATATAAATATACAAGCTTTAAAATGCACTCTGCAGCAATATTTGTAATAAGTGTCAATTTCTCCCTAATATAGACACAGTCCAATTATAAAATTACAATAAAAAATGCCAAGTTTACAATGAATTTTGTCAAACAGAACACATTGAGATATGCACATAATGCGGAATCAACATGTCTAGCAATACAACCTACTATAGTTAAAATTCAACAAAACATTCACAATCTAATGTGAGATATCAATAAAATGATAGTTTTGTCAAATAAAAATGGTATATACTGGGAAAATATAATCTACACGTACTAATTCAGATGGCTAGTTTAGTGCAATTTTGGTGTATTCTGTGCTATGTTATGCTATTTTTGTATAATTGCAAGTTATTTGTATTATTTTCAATAATTTTCAATAAAATGTATTGATTAACTATAACTTCCTGATTATGCATTAATAGTATTAATATAAAAAGCATCATTTGTAAATTATTCAAACAACATGTCAAATATTTACAGCCTTGTACACAAATAGAAAGAATACCTTCAAAAGGGTATTAAAATTGAACAAAATATTAGGAAAATAGTAGCAAAGCAATTGGGAAGTGAAGGAAGGGCTTTGGTCTAACAAAAGAAAGTTGAAAAAATAGTTTGGGGACAATTATTCAAGATGAACATAAGGAAAAGTTTTAAATTTATAAAAAGATATTTTTGAATGTTTAAATTTCAGCGGAGCAAGTTACAACTTTTGGGAGTTCTGAAAAAGTAACAAATGAAATAATCAAAAAACCAAATTGATAAAAGGAAATAAAATCTCAAATGAAATGAACAGAAGTGAAAGGAATGAAGGGGAAACAATTCACGTTGAAGGAAATGGAAACTTTGAAATAGAAAAAGAAACAAACAAACAAAGGAACTGAAGAAGAACAATCAAGAGACAGAAGTGCTTCAAGAATGGAGGAAACTTTATCAAATGAAAGAACTCAAAGGGAAGAAGGAATTTCAATAAATCAAAGGAAGATTAAGCCCAAGAAGATTAATGAAGAGCATACAACACTCATGAAGCTTGCTGATGGGGCACCTGTGGCTTAAGAGGCTTCAAGGAAAAGAATGATTAAGTTCCTTTGTTTTTCACTTATCTTCTCTTTAGTAGAATCAAGAAATGGGGAAGAAGTCTTTGAAGTGACGCCATATAGACCAAGTGATGTATATGAGGGCTATTAAAAACTAATAGCTCCCAGCATTCAAAGAAGCCCTGCAAAAATCCAAAGAATTATTCAAATGAACATAGATCAATATTCAAACAAGAAAGAAATGAATTTCCATTATCAAGCACCTGTGGGATGTTTAACTTGGGTGAAGGAATCATATGAAGTGGGAGCAACAATCAAATTTCAAGAAATCTATGAAATCTCATCAAATTTTCAAATGAATTTTGATGAATGCATCTAGGAATGTATTGAAAGATTTGCATTTTCAAGCATGAACACATATGAAGGGAATTTGTAGAAAGTTGAATTTCAAATGGAAAATGGATTTTTAAAACCATCAATTTTTAATGATTTTTCAATTTGGTATCAAATAAAGTTGGGGACACAAACCTTGGGAATAGATTAAAACATTTTTTAATTTCTTTTGCAGAAGCATGAGGGGCTGACTTGAGCGGGGCACCTGAGGGAACTTTTTTAAAATTTCAAATACCGGGTACATAAACCAGCTTGTATCAACTTACAGAAGTTTTGCATGTTCTCAGAACTTTATACATCACAACAAATACACATTGCAGTGTACCTAGGGATCCTCTTGCATTGCATCCTGAAGTCAAATGTGAAGAAACTTGAAGACGTCCCAACACAAATGGATATTTGCTACCTTGCCCTTGAGAAACAGAAGACTCCATAGGGCTACAAGACTGTTGAGCATGTCCAAGTTGACTGTTTTGTGTTAGCTTCATTATACAGATATTGCATACCTCCTGAGAAAAGCCTTCTTGTTAACTCCATGTTGTAGTTACCTTTTATACACTGTGCTACCACCACTGGGGTGATAAACGCCACCCTACTTGCAATTGGTTCTTGTATAATCCACCACATACAGAAGGTTATGTGGTATCAATTAGATGCATTAGCTGAAGCTTTTATTTTGGGGTATAATTCCCCAGAATAATCCCATCTCTTGCAACTTGCATTACCCAATAAACCTCTTTCTCTTGCAATTTTTATTTTAATCTTTTTGTTATTATAATAGTAATTTATAATTAGGTTAATAATAATGAAAAGAAAGTTTAATAAAGTGAACACATGTAATAGTAAAATATGATTTATAATTTTTTATTTAGTTTATTGTCAAGTATGGGTTCATATATTACATAGTTAAACAAAAAGAGCTATATTTACCCCAAATCCAACTGCCTGATCCACTTATGTTTTAAACAAGTGATTATTTAGAAATTTAATTACTTTTCCTTTTTAATATGATTTTATAAATAGATTTTCTCTGCTTAAGCTGTGTAATAAGTAATAATTAGTAAGACATACATGAAAATCATTGGCTTTTGTGCCGTTGTAAGGTCTTGCCCATAATGGTGCAAGGTTATAAACTAAAGCATGTAAAGCATTAGGGTTAATATTTGGAAGGTACAAAAAGGTAGATACAGTCTGTAATATAACTTTATAGAATCCTGCTAAAAACTTGTACTTGGTTACAAAAGGAGTGATAGAATTTACAAATCCTAAACATAGAAGATAAAACAGGGTGTTTATTAATTAACTATTAGTAACCAAGGGAATGTTGATATTGGGTTATTTTCCATCAGCAAACTGGTACATGTAACTGTTAAAAGATTCATTAAGGAAAAATAATGATTACAACAAGCCCAAGGCTTATTTTTTTACAACTTTCATTTATTTAAATAAAGAAAAAAAGAAGAAAAATTATAATGAATTACTAAAAAATTAAATTACTAAAATTAAAGATCTGCAGTTTTAAAAAATTGATTAAGATTGAAGGGAAGAAATCACTTAGAATTTTGGCTTAAAGCCTACTCTTCAAAAGATCTTTATTTATAATTATTTTCCCATACAGTTGGGAATGATGGCATAGGGGAAGCACAGCCAAGAGAAAAGGCAACTGGAGAAAACCCATGAGGGAACCTGAAGGAAAAGAGAACCAGAAACCCAGTTGAAGTTGCAGATTAGCAATGTGAAACTGGAGAAGAATGGCAACAATGTAAACAAGAGTTTCAAAGGATAAGCAAAAATTAAAAAGCTCTAACTTTAAAGTAGGAAATATTGAGCTATTTGAATAGCTAGTAAGAAGGGAGAGACAACAGCAACTCAAACGCAAACTGATGTGAAAAATAAGATGATTAAATTAGAGTGCTTAATTATTAACACTTGACTTAAAATTTTAATATTTTAAAATAGAGAAAGACTAGTTTGAGCAAAAACAAAATAAATATGCTAAAAAGCCTGCCCTTTGAGGCAGGGCATGACAGCTATGTGGCTATAGTGGCACTAAATCAAAAGGATCATGTGATGAATCACAAGGTCCAATTTGTGGTTTTAAAAAATCACAGCCATTGAGCTAAAAAGGTTTCACATTTATTTAAATAAAATTAATATATTTTTATCTTATTTAATTTTTTATTTGTTAGCTCTATAGTCAATACAATATTTGGTACATTAGAATAAAAATATGTGTCCTTAAATCTAATATAATTAATTTTATTTAACTTTTGCACAAACTTTTATATGTCTATAATACAAATCAACGTCAATTCATTATATATAAATACTATTTTTTAAATCCCATTAAAACAAAATAAATAAAAATAACAATAATTAAAGACGTAATTCCTTTATCTGATTGGCTTGGAAGCAAGAGCTTTGGGGAGGAAGGACTTGGAGTGCTTGTATAAAGCTGCCACTACATCAGGTGGCATCAAGAATTGGATGACCTCAAGGATATTGAAAAGATCTTTGGTGTCCTGTGGGAGGCCTTTCTTCACATTATTCTTGATCCAACCAAATACCTCCTTGATTGGATTCAGAAATGGGGAATAGGGCAGAAGGAAGAGGAGTCTCATTGGGCAGTCTGCAAGGCAATGGCTGGCAGAATGGCTGTTTTTGTCAATGGGGGGGACTCAGACACAACCAGATCCACTTTGTAGAGCCCAACATTATCAAGCACAACAATGTTGGTTGTGCCGCTGTAATTGATCTGGAGTTACTCCTTTACAGATTGGAGAAAATCAAGAAAAGTCCCGCTATTGTGGGAACCCTTGATCATTTGATATTGGTCCAACCTGGGAGGACCCAGAAGTGCAACTATGGAATATGTCTGAGAACAGACAGCTGCACAATGTGCTACACCATACTTGGACCCCTTCTCAACCCACCCATGCCTAGACCTGAGTGAGGAGGAAAACAACAATTCATTAATGTAGAAGAATTGGACATTTCCAGTCTTCTTGAGAGCCATATAGGTCTTGGCATAATGTGTCAATATTTGATAGTTTTTTCACTGTTTTTATTGTATGGGGAAACCCCCAGTACTTTCCATGAGAAGCGCAAATCAATCATTATCTTGTAGACAAGGGTTTTAGAAACAGAAAGCCCAAACTCTGTGGCAAGCATTGATTGGACAGCAAGTGTGTCCAGGTGACAATCCCTGGCTACCCACTGCTTGATTACATTAATATGCACAGGTTTTAGTAGCTTAGACTGCCGCTTAGCCTTTGGATTTTTGGAAATTTGACCAGTGTCACTGTATTTGGTGTTGAGATCCCCAATATATCTGGTTATAACACCAAATTTGGACGCAACATCCTGGACTTTTATTCCTTTGTTTAGACAGTTGAGGAGAGCTTCACACTCACTATCTGTCAACTAATGCCGGCCCTTGGTGAGTACTGCGGCATCCAGGCCATCAGGTTTAACACATGAAATGTGGACCTTTTTGTAAAAGATGGAATCACTCTTGCCTGAAGTAGCACCATCAATTGTTGAATACACAACAGGCACAAATGGCTCCTTATTTGTGGTCAATGACTCATAGGAGGTGTCAAAATGCAAGGCCATGTGGTGGTAACTTTGGGATCCATAGTGTGGGCTGTTTCACAACTGGATACATGGTGGAGGTGTATGTACCCTCATTGTTCCCAATGACCTTGATATGGGTGACTTTTATGGAAGGCCTTGAGAGTGGCTTCTGTCTGGAATTCAAGCTGCTAGTTCTGACTTGTGACACAGAAGGTGGTTGGCTGGCGCTAGCACATTGGGAGGCCTGTGTATTGACATTACTCCCCTTGAGTTGTATTATAGGTCTATTCTTGGACCCTCTGGGACACCCTTGTGGAAGGGCTACCCTGCAGGCTGTTGCACAAGCTGGTTGGAAATGGGATAGTCTTTCCATAAAAATAAAATAAATAAAAATATATTTTAGATTAAATATATATTTTTTAGATTTGAGTTTAGTTTTGAGTAGTTATTTTCTCTTGATTTAGCCTTGAATAGTAACAGAATTTCTATATCTGTGATTTGAAGTGTATTAATTATATTCTTTCCAGGTTTGAATAATTTTAAAGTTTAATCAATTTTCATGTCTAAACATGGTTTTGAGATTAAATTTTTCACTTGCTTTTAGTCATGATGGAGCTTCTTAATTTGGGTTGGTGTTTTCTAGTGTGCTTACTGTACATTAAATTTGGATTCTGGTTCCCATAATTATTATTTGAGTTTACTAGTGGCATAAAAAGTGATTTGAACTTAGGTTCATGGATTTGAAAATCCCAAAATTCCAAAAAACATAGTAAACTTAATAAAAATGGTTGATGGATTTGAACACTTGAAATCTGATTTCAGTTAATTCATTCCAGCCATTTAAAATATGCAGTTTTTTGAATTTTCAAAGTGTCTATAGGTTCCTGCATTTAAAATATTCAAATAAAAATACAAATAATTCAATTTAATTAAAAAAGACCATCCTGAAAGTGTGATTTGAAAAATGGACCAAGGATTTGGCAATCCCACATTTTTATTTTTAGGCTCTGAATTTACAATATGGTTTCAAGGTGTGAGACTTAACTTAGCAACTAGTGATGCTTTCCTGTTTATTTAAACATCTTGAAGAGCATGAATATCACTTGGAAGAATTAACCCTGTATTAAAGCTCTCAATAAAAGACTATACATTTTCAAGAATTAAATATTATGATGTGAACTGGTAGGTCAATCTCTTTAATGTAGTATTACTTGGCTCACCTAATAATCATTTGAAACACAAAACAATAAGAGCTAAACTAGATGATGAGCATAATAAATCCAAGGAAATTCTAAAGAGCCCAAAAGCTAATAAATATCATGAAATCATATTTTTAAAAGGTTCTGTACTATCAGGGGAGGACTAGTTCTTTTATTTACAGGGCTAATTTAGTTTTATCCCAGTTGAGATACTTTAATTTTCCCAGCTTTGAGGATAAAAAAATGAGCCATCCTAAAGCAAAATTAACTCAGCTTAGAAAAAATAAAAGGGAATCCAAATCTATTATAATTGGATATAAATTTATTGATTTATTCTTCTTTGATCTCAGTTGATTTCATCCTAAATTGAGTGGATTTTGCCTTGCGTTGAATTGACTATGTTTACTTGCACAGCTAAAAAACTACTTTAGACATAAGAGAGCTATTTTAAACCAAACTGAAGCTTCTCCCTGATCAAATATTCACTGGTGAATCATCTACAACCAACTATATAAAATATTGACCTTAAATTTTTGTTTGGGCATGGTTCTCATTCACCCTGACTAGATCCCCTTCATTTAACTCACAGAGATGAAAGCTAAAATGCCCTTATTGTTGCAATATGCTCTGATTTTACAGAAAAAAGTCTATCCAAAAGAACTAAGGGTCTGTCTTTTCACTCATACTTGTGAGATATGATCAATATTTATATTTAAGAGTTGTTTGCCAGTTTCTTAGAGTAAAAATAAATCAAGCTCTTCTATAAACCAATCATCTTTGAAGGAATTAAGCATAACTTATATGATATCAAGTCTCAATAAATATTGATCAACACTTATCTGCAGTGGGGCCAGGTTTTATTGGGTTGTTGATACTAGCAACAATGATACCAAATAGGTTGAGGTATATAAATTTATAGAAAAAGAAGTTTAAATACACCTTAAGCTTGTCACAAAAAATGCTGTTGGGAGGAGGCTTAGGAAAAGAGAGAATCAAAGAGAAATGGGAGGTTTATCAGAGGATTAATTGGATTAGATAGTAGAGAGATGCCTATCAAGCTCACAGGTCAATCCCTGACAAGGGCTTGGGACTCTTTCTGGAGGGGATAATTTGTACAGTCTGGTTCAAACTTTGTCTGCTAGCTGCGTGGAAAACTATGCCAGAATCAAACAGTTCTCTAATTGGTTGTCCATTGGGTTAATGAAATTCTTTAACATGACTGACCTAAGATCTTACTCTCATATTTTAGCACAGTATTTGCCGCCAAGAACATCCTTACATTGATTAAATAATGGGCATAACAGGAGTGAAGCTCACATGACAGTATCACAAAATCTACCACATGATGAAAAGAGCTTATAGAAAACCATCCAAGATCCTGGATTAGTTAGCCTCATTGTGAACCAAATAATAGGAAAAATTTCTGTGTGTGATGCAACTGAATCAATTATAGCTCAGTATTTAGATTGGGAAAGACATCAATTCAATAGAAAAGGCAAGGATATGAATAAGAGCTAGGATTATTTAGGATATTTCAGCTAATATACTGGAGTGAAGAGCCACTAGTTCACCAGGGGGTGGCAATGTGGCAGGATCCAAGTAGAGTGTGATATATGAATATCTTAGTCAAGGGATAAGTACATAGAATTTTCAGTGCTTCTATTTAGACAGTACTGCCCAAAATTTGACATTGGCAGCAGGATGTCCAATGTTGTTATATATATCATGGGGCACCTCTATGAGCGCTTTCTGTATATTTTAATTTATGTTGGCAAGCAGGGATTCAATCTTGGTTGCAATGCTCCTCCTTGTCCCCTGTTTGTTGTCTAAAACCAGAATTAGTGTCACAGCCCATACTGGAGTCCGGCTGGACTCCCACAGGGGAGGAGGCCGGGCCTGAAAGGCCATGTACACAATAGGCGCTATGCGGACCAGGTAGTTTAGAGCAGTGGCTAGGGGGCGCCAACTCCCAGTATGGGTCACAACTTGATTGGCCAGCCCCAATACTGTTATGTAGACAAACCCCAGCTTGCTGAAGTCCTGGGTGGGAGGCGCGTTAGGGAGAGGAGGGGCAGTTGGTATATCCTTCATTACTGGTGGTAGATCCAGGTGATGGGGATGAAAATACTCCAGGTCAAGGGTGCGGGGTGTTTGGCAAGGACAACAGGAGTATGGCCGGGAGGGTATGGGTATGCAAGCTTGTATTGATTAGTGGATTCACAAATAGATGCAAAGAGAATAATTAAATTTGAGCAAAAATAGACAATTCCTGCAATAAGGTAATAATTTCTAGGCATAAACTCGCTTTATTAAGATGTCAACAGTGAGGAGGGCTTCTCCCCCTCACTACTTATACTTACTGATGCTTCTATGGCCTTTTGTGCCACCAGAGAACTGATGGCAGCATTTGGAGTTGGATTTGCAATTTTAACCAGAATTTGCGCGCTTGGCCAAGAGGGTGAGATCTCATTGGCTGCTATAACATGAACCTTTTGAATTTTGCAGCATGGCAAGTTGCTACAGTTATTTTTAGCCCCTGCAATGAATTGATTGTCCAATTGCGCAATCAAACAATCACGCTCCCAATGTGCCATTTCCCAATAGGTAGGTGGCCCAAATTCAATAACAGGCTCAATGCCAGGGATTTGAGGATTGTGTGCCTCTCAAATCCCAGGCCATTTGCTAGTCAAAAGGGGGGTATTTTGCCCTGGAAAGTTCTTTGTGGGGGTTTCCAAGCTGCATGTTTAATCACCTCTAAGGAGGCCAGCTGACTGTCCAGGGCACTCTGGGCCCTGACATCATCCCCTACCATAGTTGAGCTTGCAGAGCACAACTCTTTACTCCAAGGCTTATATTCCTTTAGTAGGATTGTGGCATTCTCCAGGTTAGACTCAGGATCCCAATTATTCTCTTCATGGGGGTATCCTTTCCATTTGACCAGGAAGTGAGGTTTTTGGTATCAGAGTTTGTGTCCCAGGATGGCTTTGACCTCGTGTTCCATGAAGCTTCCTATTTTGATGGGTGGGGGAGCTGTTCTCACTATCTGGCGCGGGAGAGAGGGTCCTTTCTTTTTCAATAACAGGGAGTGGTGAAATACGTCATGAATCTTTCATCTGGGGGGGGAGTTCTAGTTGGTATGCTACAGTGCCAATGTGTTGTAAGACTTTGTAAGGACCTGTTTGACGGGGGCTTAAGCTAGCGCAAGGGGCAGTGGTCTTGATGTTCTTAGCGCTGAGATACACAAGGTCTCCTACTTTAATTGGGGGACCAGGGCTTTGTTTCTTGTTGGCAAAATCTTTGTATACTTGTACTGCTCTTCTCAGGTTCTTGGCGCATTCTTCTTGGCATGTGTGGATGTTGCTAACCCAGTCTTGTCCTTTGGGGTTGTCAGCTCCCTCTGTGGGGGGCATCCCATGTGGGGTTGAATCTGTAGTTGGCTTTGAAGGGGGACATACCAGTGGAGCTGTAGTCTTGGTTGTTGTACACAAACTGAGCCATTGGTAAGTGGATTACCCAATTGTTCTTTTCTGAGTTAACGTAGCATCATAAGTACTGTTCAAGGACCTGGTTCACTCTCTCAGTCTTCCCGTTGCTCTGGGGGTGGTATGCAGTAGACAACAGTCTTTTTATTCCCAAGTTCTTTAGAATTTGGGCCCAAAACTTAGAGGTGAATTGTGGTCCTCTGTCCAAGACCACTTTGCGTGGAAGTCCATGATTCATGAATACTTGGTTACGGAATAGAGTGGTGGCTTCCTTTGCAGTTACTTTGGTTGTTGTTGAAATGAAGTGAGCCATCTTGATGAAGCAATTGAAAATTACAAGGATGGCGTTGAATACTTTTGAATTTTATAGCTCCACAATGTAGTCCATGAAAACTGACTTCCAAGGGCTTTCTGAAATCTGAAGGGGTTGTAGTAATCCTTCTGGCTTTCCTCACTTAGTTTTGGTACGTCTGCATGTCTTGCAACCACTGAGTCATCCTTCAATCTCTGGCTTCATCCTGGGCTACATGTAGGTTCTCTGGATCCTTTTGAGAGTCTTTGTACGTCCAGGGTGTCCTGACATGGGGGAGTTGTGGTGTTCCTTCAGTATCTCTAAGCGCATTGGGCCTTCTGGTACATAGGTGCGTTCATGTAGCTGCAGGGTGTTTCCATGTAGGGAGTAACCATTTTGGTAGTATTGACTGTTGATATCTTTCTTTTGGTCTTCCATGATGGAGATGCAGTGCTGGTCTACAGTCTGAGCTAGTTGGATTTCATCTCTTCTACTGGCTAGTCCCAGGAATAGGAGCATTGGCTCAATCATGTTTGGGGACAGCAATAATTTAGTGTTGAATTATTCAATCTCTTTGGCATTAGGAAAAAGTACAACTCTTTGGTTTAAGGCATATGGTACAATGTTGATCTTGCCAGGCTTGTAACTGATTGATAAGTTGTAATCTGCTAGGAATAAGGCCCATCTAGCTTGTTGCTGATTTAGTTGTCGTGGTTTGAAGAAGTATGTCAGGTTCTTGTGATTGGTCATGAGTCTCACAGGGTGGTTGGCGTCACACAAGTATCTTCTCCAATGTTTCAAGGACTGGATGATAGCAAGCATCTCTTTATTGTAGATGGGGTAGTTCAACTCAGGCGGAGTGAACTTTCTTGAGTAGTAAGCTATAGGGTGCAGCTTACTATCATGCCCTCCTGAAGCAACACCCCCAATGCAAAGTTGGAGGCGTCTGTTTCCACAATGAAGGGCTTATTGTAAACCGGCATTGCCAAGACAGGGGCAGAAATAAAGGTGTTCTTTAGCAACTCATAGGCTGACTTGGCGGTATCATTCCACACAAAAGGGTGTTTCTCAGAGGTGAGGCGGGTCAAGGGCAAGCAGATTGAAGAAAAATTTTGGACTAATTCACAGCAGAAGTTTTCCAGGCCCAGGAAACTTCTGACCTCCTTGCGGTTCTTAGGTTCAAGCCATGATGTCATGGCCTCTATTTTATCAGGTATCATTGCAAAACCTCCTTTCAGTGAATTGTACCCCAGGAACTCTACTTCTTCTTGGAAAAACTCACATTTCTGGAGCTTAACAAAGAATCTGTGTTCCTTGAAGCATTGTAGGACAGCTTGAAGGTGTTCAACATGTTGCTCAGGTATGCAACTGTCAATGAGGGTGTCATCTAAGTAGGCTACACAACACTGGTCCTTGAGTCCTCCCAAGACCATGTCCACCATAGTTTGGAAGGTACTGGGCGTGTTGCACAGCCCAACGGCATAACCAAGTATTCAAAAAGACCTTGCCTAGTCTTGAAGGTAGTTTTCTATTTGTTGCCAGGCCTGATCCAGATCTGGTTAAAGGCGTCCCTCAAATCAACCTTTGAGAAAACGTTGGCTCCTAAAACCTGATCTGAGAGGTCTTTGGCATTGGGTATGGGGTATCTGCTCTTCACTGTGATGCTGTTTAGGTCCTGGTAATTGACACAAGGACGTAAGTTGCCACCCTTCTTTTTAACAAACAATAGAGGGGACAAACAAGGAGATTTGGATACGTGTATATATCCCTTCTTCATCATCTTATCCAAGTACTCTCTTAAGGCGGCTTGTTCCTTCATGTTATAAATATAGACTGGTCCATGCTTAGGTTGGGTTCCAGGGAGGAGGTCAATGGCGTGGTCAAACTGGCTATGTTTTGGCAAGGCGGTGGCTTCTTCTTGGGATAAGATGGAATCCCAAGGCTTCAAACATTTTGGGATCTTGGCTTTGCAGGATTCCATGGTGATGTTGTTTAGCTCAGGCGTCTGCTGAGGGTTCAGGCAGGGGACCTCTAAGGTTTGGCTCTCATGAGTGACAGTGACTTGATGGTTCTTATAGTCCAAGTTCAGCTGGTGGTCAACCCACCGTTCAAAACCTATCTCTACAGGTTTGGTAAGCTTCTCCATGACGTGAAATCTGGTGGGCAGTAATCTCTTGTTTAACTTCAGGGAGACAAATGCTTCATATTTGTGGGACAGGTCTGTTGTCTTGTTACCCAAGGTTACCAGTCGGGAATTTCCCTGGATTGGTACACCAAGTTTCTCAGCTAGGCTACGTTCCATGTAGTTGAGGGTTGCTCCACTGTCTAGGAGAGCTACAGTGTTCACCTCATGGTCATTATAACATAAGGTAGTGTCAATAATAGGATAAGATTGTGAAGCTTTATTTATTGCAGAGATAGTTGCTACTTGGGTTTCATTGGAGCAGCTAGTGCAGTCCTTGGATAAATGGCCACTCTGGTGGCAATAAAAGCATAGTCCACTTCTAACGTGGTGTTGGTACTCCTCAGAAGTCATGTTAAAATGGGGCCTACTTTTACCAGGGGTTTGGTTGTTCCGGGGTTGGCCAGTGTGGTACCCTTGTGGTTGGCTAAAGTCCATGCCTCTGGCAATAGCCAGGAGTTTGTCTCTGGGAAGGTCACATCAGTGGTGTCTCATTAGGCTGGCATGGTGTGGGTTAGACTGTTTCTATAATGCAAGCCTGATATGTTGTCAGGAATCTTGGCTGCATCTGCCAGGCGTAGGAATTGTTGTATATAGGTCTCCAGGTTGTCTCTTCCCTGGGTCAGGCAGATGAGCCCCATATAGGCTTGGGTCTTGGCCCCAGAAGGGGTAGTTGCAGAGTTCATTCTCTCCAGGAATTGGCTGTAGGAAAGGATGAAGTCTGGGTCTTCCTCAAGGCAGGTCAAGAAGGTTTCTCTGGCATCGTCCTTCAGTTGGGCGGCCACCATCATAACCTTCTGGGTGTTGTCTCTGAAGCTCTTGGGGTGGGTGTGAAACAAGGCGTTTATCATGATCATTCCTTTTCTGAAACCAGCCAAGTCCAATTTTGGCAGATCAGGAAAGGTCGTGGGGGCAGCAGTATTCTGGTTGGAGGTGGAGATGGTCACAGTCTGGACCTGGGATGGCTTAGCAACAATTTCTTCTTGGCTTTTGTTTGTTTCTTGTTCCTTGGTCATATACTGTCTTAGGTAGTAAGCTGAGGTCATAAATAAAAGGATACAATATGCCCCTATAATCAAAGATGAATAGGGGCCCAGGGTTACTAGTTTATATAAGGTTGAAATACTGTCACAGCCCATACTGGAGTCTGGCTGGACTCCCACAGGGGAGGCAGGCCGGGCCTGAAAGGCCCTGTACACAATAGGCGCTATAAAAACCAGGTAGTTTAGAGCAGTGGCTAGGGGGCACCAACTCCCAGTATGGGGAACAACTTGGTCGGCCAGCCCCAATACTGTGATATAGACAAACCCCAGCTTGATAAAGTCCTGGGCGGGTGGCGCGTTGGGGAGAGGAGGGGCAGTTGGAATATCCTTCATTACTGGTGGTAGATCCAGGTGATGGGGATGAAAATACTCCAGGTCAAGGGTGCGGGGTGTTTGGCAAGGACAACAGGAGTATGGCCAGGAGGGTATGGGTATGCAAGCTTGTATTGATTAGTGGATTCACAAATAGATGCAAAGAGAATAATTAAATTTGAGCAAAAATAGACAATTCCTGCAATAAGGTAATAATTTCTAGGCATAAACTCGCTTTATTAAGATGTCAACAGTGAGGAGGGCTTCTCCCCCTCACTACTTATACTTACTGATTAGTCTATGGCCTTTTGTGCCACCAGAGAACTGATGGCATCATTTGGAGTTGGATTTGCAATTTTAACCAGAATTTGCGTGCTTGGCCAAGAGGGTGAGATCTCATTGGCTGCTATAACATGAACCTTTTGAATTTTGCAGCATGGCAAGTTGCTACAGTTATTTTTAGCTCCAGCAATGAATCAATTGTCTGATTGCGCAATCAAACAATCATGCTCCTGATGTGCCATTTCCTGATAGGTAGGTGGCCCAAATTTGATAACAGGCTTGATGCCAGGGATTTGAGGATTGTGTGCCTCTCAAATCCCAGGCCATTTGCTAGTCAAAAGGGGGTATTTTTCCCTGGAAAGTGCTTTGTGGGGGTTTTCAAGCTGCATGTTTAATCACCTCTAAGGAGGCCAGCTGACTGTCCAGGGCACTCTTGGCCCTGACAATTGGAATTTTTGGGAGATCCAGGAAGTTATGTACAAGCTCTTTCTGAGCAGGTATGGCACAGCAGGAGGGTAATCAACTGTGATGGGGCTTCTTGGTGCTTCTTGAGCGTTTTCAAGCTGGTAAGTATGGTTGTTATGGGGGCAGACACTCTGATGTGACAAAATTGCAGGCTAGTGATAAGGAGCGCCTTTTGGGGAAGCTTCAAATATGAAATTAGGAGAGAAGAGAAGTATCTTTTATTGGATAATATTTTAGACTTATATAGATTGGGCTGTGGCAGAGATTTAGTTGGATTGAACCTAGTGGTTGGTCATGTGCAGGATGGGTTCAGGCCACTGGATACTTGGATTGTCATGTGATATTGCTTGGTTACCATTCTCAGTATGTCAATCAGTATATTGGAAGGGCACCAAATAAGACATTGGCTGGATGTTAGGTAGATTGGTGGTAGCCAGAATGCTTGTAAATCCAGACCCTTGACACTAGTATGAATCTGTGTCTATATGGTGAATGAAATTACCTAAATCCACATTGATTTGATAATTAACCACCAATGTGGCTTTAGATATTGTCTGGCAAAATCTTTAAAGGAGACACTGGGGTTTATAAAACTATTAAAGCTAGCCAGAGTAGAGCCAAATAGATAGCCTGAAAAAATATTGACAAGTTTTTGAGAATAAAAATCTGTAAATTGAAAGTTAATAATAGTCTCAGTTTCAATTTCCTCAGTAAAGACACCAAAATTAGACAGCATTAGAGTAACATTGGGCAGACTGAAAAAAGCAGAACTTGAGACGGGACATTATCCTCTGGTTACAACATGATTTAAAATTGACCTGTAAGAAATATACCGGAGCAGCCTTACAACTGGGTGCATTAAGTGTCAGGATTCACCTTTTCCTTATAGCTGCTATTCTTTTTCTTACTTATTTTGTCTTCACTGGCTTGTAGTTCTTCTCACAATGGCTACTATTAGTTTATTCATGATCCCATCCTTTTTCTTTTCATTTTCCATATTTTGGCTTTAATTTTGGCTTTGTTAAAGCCTAATTACGTCTAAATTCTGGTTAATGTTATTTTCAAACATCCCTTACCTTTGCGCCCGGTTTTGAACCCTGTACCTTACTTGTTGGACCTCAAAAAGTTAGTCCAAAGTGCTCACTTTTGTCATTACCTTTAATCCTTGCTTTTGAGCCTTGGACCCGTTTTTCCTTGAATTTTTGCCTGCTCTACATCATAGGGACAATTGCTGGAACTGTCTCTCTCCTTTCAGTGCCCTTATGCAAGTTTTAACTTCTTTAAGTTAACTTTAAACCATGTGTGTTGTCCCAAACCTTTTCCTTTACCAAGATGCCTTAACCTACTTGGGTTAACTCCATTATTTCAGATTTGCACCTCACTTTCCCAAGCTAAATAAAAAGGCTTGGTTTTCCAGTCTCAACAATAAGTTGAGATTGTTTGACTTGCACCTCAAAAAAGGTACTTGTTAGGTTTTGTGGCTTGTGTTTCTTTTCTCATTTTAGTTTAACTTATTTTTCAATCTTATGATTCCTTTTGACTTTTTATTCCATCACTTAGGTAGTTTCTATAATAATACACACAATTTGATTATTGATAGTTTTAATCCTCCAACTAGTGGTGAGCAATTCCCTGACTTAGAAATTGATTTTTTGACCAAGTCCTCAGTCATTAAAACTGGGTTCTATTTTATTTTCTTAGGATTAATCAATTGCCTCAGCCCTTATTATACCTCCTACAAGCTTCTAGGAGCCTTAGTTCAGTTGTTACTACAAACCTTACCTACTTTTTTGTATTTGACCAACATAAATATAAACGGTATTAAAGCTTTGGTTTACAACCATCTTCCCCAAACTATGAGACCTTACATTAAGATAGGTTAAAATCAAACATATAAGCTTTTTGTAAATTCACTGCCCCCTTTGGCCTTGGATAGGAATGTTTTCCCCATTGTAAAAAGAAATCCACTCAAAGCCTAGCTAAACCACTCAACTTGCTCAAAGGTTTAGCTCACACTGTGGATGAAAGATTTGTATTGGCATACCCTGTGGATTCTCCAACCTCCACTGTTCCCCCCCGGAAGAAACCCTGATGAATTTAGATATTTTCTGGCCTGGTGTCAACCATTATTGAAGAGCATTATGACCACCCAATCAGATTGCTCCACGTCAGTTTCCCTAAAGTTAAATGGTTCACCAATGCCCAACCCCAACTTCAGCCAATCAAATGGAGTCCCGGAAATTAGTTTGGAACCCTCCAGTCCCTCTGGGTGGGTTCAGAAAAAATTTCCTCTAGCCAATTGGACTAAGGTCAGGTTGTCATGTGACTCACCAATTTTAACTCCCTCCCTTTTAACTTAGCAAGGGGAGTTCCAGTCCCCTGCTTGTTGATCCTCAAATATCATCAAATTTGGAAGTTATGTGCACACTTTATTATTTTACAGAAGCTTCAAACTGCTTCTTTAAGTTTGACTTTGGATTTTAAAAGTGTTAGTCAATTTCTATTGGTACCTTACCTTAAAGCAGCCCTGTTTGAACCCGCTGGCCTTCTTGATTTTAAACCCAGAAGCTCCAGCGTATAGTGGTTATGTTAACTGCTTTTGCTTTCCAAAACATGATTCAAACTTAAATTCTCAGTCAACAGTCTATATAAAAACTTGCTTGTATTCACTGTTTTTATTGCTTTTGCTTGTTTTTGAGTCCACTTTATATACAGTTGCCGTTAGAGGTGTCAAAGACCACCCCCAAGGCATTGCATCTCCCTGTTTCATTATTTGGACTATTTTTCCAGTAACTACCCTGGTTGCTTGTTATTTTACCAAGAAGACTTACAAAAACACCACCTTTGGACTCTGAATCCCCTGGAGCTCCTGAAAATGATTATACCAGTCATTAAATTTCTGGTTTTTTCTCTGTCCCCATTTTTGCTGCTTTTGTGGTTGATCTCTCCTGACCTTTGGTCTCGCCTTTCATACTCTGCACGCCTTTTAGGGAAAAATCCCTCTAATCTCTTGCACCTGCCTGCCTCTTTCCTCATCTCCGGTGAGGCCCTGGCCAAGAGTTTGGCCTGTGACGACCTGAACTTGTCCACAGTTGATCCCACTTTGTTTGCTCCTGGCGCAGAAGAGGAGTTCCCTCCCTTCTCATCTCAATTGGAGGATAGTGAGTCTACCCTCTTGCAAGCATCAGTGCTCCTGACTCCTGTTCTCTCTAGGGCTTTGTGGTTGCTTGCCAGCCTCATGTTGATGGGATTAAATTCCTACTTTCCCCACTTGTTCCTGGTGTCTTCTCTTTGGTCCTCTCTTAGAGTGGCTGTCCCAGTGCTTCATTGGATGGCATCCTGGTGGTTTGTACCGCTGGAATGGGAGCCAAACTTAGTTAGTTTATCCTTTCTCTCTCACACTTTTGGGGTGTTGAGAATTTTAGGAGGGCTCAATTCTTAGGAGTTGAACAATGGGAAATTTTCAGTATGTACCCAGATTACGACTCAGCAATACCACCTGGATCTATGGCTCCTAACCTGTCTCATTGTTCCAAAGCGTAACTAGTCCAGCAAGTGAACCCCCCCTTGAATATTAATTTTTGATGATCTTTTGGATAAAAAAGTCTGTATCATATGACCCTCAGGTTACGTCTATTTATCTGTGTCCGTTTGGTACATATAATCCAATCCTGCTGGCCCCCTGGGGCAGCTGTAGCCAACTTTTGATTGATGGTTTGATGCAAATCCTTCAATCCCAAAAGTTTTGGCAATGGCGTCCAGGATTTTTTAATCCCCTGGCTGGGCCAGCTTCTTCCCAGCATTATGAAAACTACTGTGGCACTCAATACCATCCCAGCTATACTTTTTTTCAAAAAATAGAACTTTATTGCAGCTCTTTAAGAGCGGTGGTATAAGGGACTGCAGTATTAGGGAAAGTGGGGATATGGGGTCAATAGACACATTTTCATTATAATTTGGATTGCCTGGCTGGTCCATGCTGGAAAACTCCGACTACAGGTAAGGTCCAGCCAGAACATTGACATGTAGGCAGGGCTAAGTGGCAGTCCCAGGAATTAAACCTGGGACTCCTGGGGCTGAGTTAACCAATTTGGTTGGACCCAGGTCATTATCATCACAGATATACAGTGGCCTGAAAAATTACCCAGCCAGAAGCATTTTAGAAAGAAAAGGTAAATTCCAATAAATAAAATCTGCTATAAAGTGCATGAGCAGATGCCCTACAGATTTTTACACAAATATGGTATATAGAAACGGGGAAATAAATTAATAGGAAAAAAATAAGAGGATTTCAACAGTATGAATATTTAATATAAAATAATAATATATTTCAAAGCTGGATATACTATGGACTTATGCTTTGTAGGCCAACCTTTGGCTTCAATCACAGCAGCAAGTTTTCTGGGCATAGAATAGACTAGGGTCTTTAAAGTTTCCATAGGAACTTCTTCCCATGCTTTTGCCACTCCAAGTTTAAGATTCATAATGGTTTGTTTAGAGGGTTTTGGGAAAATTGGATTTGACAACATCTCAAAGATGTTCAATGGGATTCAAATCTGGGCTTTGAGGAGGCCAATCCAAACAAACAATCTGTTTATCATCCAAGTATTTTGAGGCTTTCTTGGACTTGTGGATTGGGGCATTGTCTTGCATGAAGACATAGCTGAACGGCTCTTGCAGATCCTTCATAAATGGATGAAGATCCCAATCAAGGATTCTTCTGTAAACATCAGCATTTACCTTATTGCTGATTGGCTGGATTGCCCCTCTTGTGTTGTCTGTGAAACAGCCCTAAAACATGACACCCGGGTGTGCATTTTTAACAGTGGGGTTTAAGCAATTAATTTTGTAAGCTTCCTCAGCTTTGTGATAGACAGTTTGGCGTCTCTGAGGTCCACTGAGCTGAACTTTAGTCTCATCAGACCAAATCATCTTTTTCCAGAAGAATATGGGATAGTGAACATACTTATGAGCAAAGGCCAATATTTTGGCTTTATTCTTTGGACTTATAGGTTTTTTCTTGCAACACAGCCATAGTCCCAAGTTCATGGAGTCTATTGCAAACAGTGGCCTCAGGGATATTGATTTCCAAGGTATTTTTGATGGCCTCCTTGATTTGACTGGTAGTTATAAAGTGATTTTGTTTAGCTATTTTAACAATAGGACAATCATCTTGAGCAGTAGTTTTTTAGAACAACCTGATTTCAGGCATTTTTAACTGAGTTGGTTTCCTGAGACTTGAGGTAAATTTTTCAAGCAGTTTATTTGCCAATCTTGAGTTCTTTGGCTATCTTTCTATAGGATAATCCCATTTCCTTAGCTTGAACAACTTGGCCACAAATGAACTCAGGTATTTCTCTTGCTTTAACCATGTTTTCTGTGCAAAAGATTTTCTAACCCCAATTTTATAATCTAGGTATGTTTGAATAAGAGGTGCTGTCTCATAATCATTTTATGTGTGTTGATACACTTAAAGGCGCAGCTCTTATTATTAAATATTTTTTAATTATTTTACATTTTCTTCCTACTGATTTACTTTCGCGTTTTTATATACCATACTTGTGTAAAAATCCGCGGTGCATCTGCTCATGCTCTTTATAGCAGATTTCATTTATTGGAATTTGCTTTTTTTCTTTGAAATGTTTCTGGTGGGTATTTTTTGGGCCACTGTGGATTGACCCCGTCACTGTAGAATGGGGTCCAGCCCATACATCCTAGAAATATTGCATACATGATCCTATTTAAGTTGGTATTGTTCCAACAAGATGCATTTGAACTCTACTATGGCTGCTTGAACTTTTATTGGGTTTGGATCCAGCTTGACTTGGTTTTGGGATCCTCGTTTGATATACCTAGTCTCTTTCAGCTGGTACTTGAACCCCGGTTGC
>QTSX02003704.1:0-209026 GCA_014839935.2 Entomophthora muscae
GCTCCCTAGACCTCTTAAGAAAACAACAGCTCCCCACTAGCTTTTGGAACTTCAAGATGTTAAACTCCTGCACCATTCTATCTTCCTCAGAGGCAGCTCTGGCCAACAGAGGTATTCCTCTCTGCATAAGCAACTATGAGGAGGTATTCAGCAACAAATAATGCCGCAACCTACCCCCTCACAGACCATACAACATCCAGATCAACTTGACTGAAGGAGAAAATCCACCCTGGGGTAGAATCATCCCATTATCCAACACCAACAAAAGTTACTTTTGGAATACATTAACAAGAGCTCAGTAAGTGTTTCATCACTTGCTCTATGTCACCCTACTCCTTTCTGATCTTTTTTGATACCAAATCTGATGGTTCCAAGTAGCCATGCATCAACTATTGTGCCCTAAATTCTGTCACAATCAAGGATTGCTGTCCCATTCCATCCGCCAAAGCCCTCACAGACTGCCTCTTGGGCAGTCAGATCTTCTCCAAGGTTGACCTCTGTGCAGCTTTCAACCAGATCTGCGTTGCCAAGGGACACAAATGGAAGATTTCTTTCCACACTCCCTTTGGCCTCTACAAATACAAGGTTATGCCTTTCAGCTTATGTAATGCACCCTCTACTTTCCAAGATCTCATGAACAAGGTTCTCCTTCCTTTCCTGAACAAGTTTGTGGTGGTGTATCTTGACAACATCTTAATATACTCCAAGAACACTTCTGATCATATTGATCACCTAAGTAAAGTCATGGCTAGGCTTCAAGAATACCACCTTTAATGCAAGCTTTCTAAGTGTTGCTTCTTCCAGACAAGTGTTGAATTCCTTGGATATATTGTAACCAAGGAAAGATTTGCCATTGCTCCAAGCAAACTTGAGGCCATCCTCTCTTGGCCGGTACCAAAGAACCGCAAAGAGCTCTGTGGGTTCCTTGGTCTTGCTAATTAATGCCGCAAGTTTGTCCCTGGTTTCAGCAGTATTGTCCTCCCACTCACTAGCCTGACCTCCACCAAGGCTGAGTTCAAATGGTCCTCTGAAGCACAGGACTCCTTTGAGCGGATCCGCCATCTGTTTGCCACTCCCACGGTTTTGCTCATGCCTGATAGCAACAAACCCTTCTTCCTGGAGACCGGCACCAGCAGCTATGCTGTTGGTGCTGTCCTTCTTCAGCATGAGAGGGATGGTATACTCCACCCTGTAGCTTACTACAGTCATAAGCATCTTACTGCTGAAAAGAACTACCTTGTCCACAACAAGGAACTACTCACAATTATCAAGTCTCTCAAGCATTGGCGCTGTTACCTCAAAGGAGCCTTGGACCCTGTTAGCATCTTTACAGACCACAAGAACTTGCTGTTCTTCACTCAAGCCTGCTGTATATCCCAACAACATGCCCAATGGGTGATCAAACTTACCAACTTCTTGTTCACCATCACTTATAAGAAGGGATCCCTCAACGTCCTCCCTGACCTACTCTCCCAACATCCTACAACTGCTGAATCCAATCCTGAATACAAACGCCTCAACACCAAAGCAGTCCTCCCTACATCTGTCTTCATCAACCAGATCTTGTCAACCCTATTCAACTTCCCAGACACGTACTTCATCCAGAAAGCCCAATCAGAAGACTCTGCCTCCAACAAGATCATCCAGGACCTGCTATCCAAAGCAATGCCCCCCTCAGAGTATTTGCTTGAAAACAACCTTCTCCTCTTCTGTAAACTGGTCATGGTACCTAACAGAAACCTGCAGCTGCAAATCACAATTGGATTCCACAACTCCCTCCCTGCCAGACACTTAGGCTATAAGAAAACCTTGGACCTCATAAAGTCACACTACTGGTGGCCACAGAGGGTAAAGACCATCAAGGAATATGTTGCCAGCTGCCTAGTATGTCTCAGAAACAAGAATCACACTTCCAAGCCATCTGGTCTACTTTATCCCCTACCAATTCCTGAAAGTCCTTGGCAAAGCCTCTCTATGGACTACATCACTCAGCTACCCTTGTCTGCAGGCTACAACACCATCTTAGTAGTGGTTGACTTCTTCTCTAAAGAAGCTTCTTTCTGCCCATGCCACACAACTGTCGCCGCCAAGCAAACTGCCAAGCTATTTGTCAAGTATATCTTCCCTCATCATGGAGTCCCTTGTGACATAGTCTCTGATCGTGGCCCCCAGTTTGCCTTTGCAATATGGCAAGATCTCATGGCCTCTCTTGGGGTAAACTCTCTCTACAGCACTGCATATCACCCACAGACTGACAAACAAACTGAAAGAACCAATCAGACCTTGTAGCAATATCTCCATTGTTTCATCAACAAGAAGCAAGACAATTGGTCTAATATTCTTCCCATTGCCCAATGCTCCTATAGCTCAGCATACCACAGATCAATTGGCATGACTCTGTTCCAAGAAAACCTTGGTTACACGCCTTCTTTCCTGCCTGACTTGCAGGGTTACTTCTTCTCACAGTCTGCAGCCAAGCTTGCTACCAAAATCAAGGAAACAAAGACCCAAATTGTTTTCCACCTCCAATCTGCCATCTTAGACTACAAGAAGCACTACAACAAGAAAAGGGTTCCTGACAACAAGATCCAGCCTAGTGACTTGGTACTTCTCTCAACCAAGAACCTTCCAGTTATTGTCACCTCTTGAAAATTTTGTCCCTGCTTCATTGGACCTTTCCAAGTTGTGGAGAAGATTGGAACCACTGCCTTTAGACTATCTCTTCCTGAGTACTTCTGCATCCACAATATTTTCCACTGTTCATTCCTCCTGAAGTTAAAGTAACCTCTTCCCAGCCACCAAACAAAGGTTCCGCCTCCTCCTCTCCACCTCCAAGGCTCTGAAAAATACAAAGTACATGAGATCTTAGCTCATCACACCCTCCACTCTGGCACGGAATACCTTATCTTATGGAAAGGCCAAGAACTTGAGGACTCTACTTGGGAACCCAAAGAAAACCCAAACCACTGCCAACAGTTGCTTCAGGACTATCAAGAGTTTCAGACTAGCAGCTAGGGGGGATGCTGTCAGGATTCACCTTTTTATAGCTGCTACTCTGCTCATTTATTTATTTGGTTTCCATTGGCTTGTAGTTCTTTGCATTATTGGTTATTGTTATTCCATGCACAATCTCCTCCTTTTCCTCTTCATTTTCCACTTTTTAAGTTAAAATTAGGCTTTTTTAAAGCCTAGTTATGATTTAAAATGTTGGTTAGTAATTTTTGAACTCCCCTTACTTTTTTGCATCTGGTTTTAAACCCTAGGACTACACGTTAAATTTTGGAAATCTGTTTTACAAATCACTTACTTTGAATATACGCTTGATTACGTTTTTAAGGCTTTGGGACCAGTTTTTCTGTGCTTTTTTGCTCGCTTTAACTTCCCAACCATTGTCGTAACCGCTTTTCTCCTTCCAACTTCTCCTTTATGCTAGCCTAACTGTTTAAAGTTAGTGCAAGCAACAACCCACAAACTATGGTTCTTTCTTGCCAAGGATTAATTAACTTTAAAAGGTTAAATCTTTTATTCTCATTTTGCACCTCACTTTACCAACCTCAATAAAAAGGCTTGGTTTACCAGTCTCAACAACAAGTTGTGATTGTTTGACTTGCACCCCAAAAAGGTACTTGTTAGGTTTTGTGGCTTGTGTTTCTTTTCAAATTTAGTTTAGTTTTTAATCTTTGATCCCATGATTCCTTTTGACTTTCTTCTTCACCAGATATGTAGTTTTTATAGTAGTACACATAATTTGATTGTTGATAGCTTTAATCCTCCCACTAGTGCAGAACAATTCTCAGACTTAGAAATTGACTTTTTGACCAAATTATCTGTCATTAAGAATGGACTTTATTTTATCTTCTTAGGGTTAATAAACCGCCTTAGTCCTTATTTTACCTTGTATAAGCTTTTAGGAGCCTTAGTACAGTTGCTACTGCAGACCTTGTCCACCTTTTTGTATTTGACTAATATAAATATTAATGGGTTAAAAGCTTTAGTTTATAATCATCTTCCCTAGACCATGAGACCTTACACTAGCACCACACTGCCATCTAAGACCCCCATTGCCAACCTGCCCAAGCCCAGAAAACACAACCAGGAGTGAAGCCTGGCAGTGTGGTATAAATACCTGCCAGGCCAAGAGCAACACACATTGTCATTTTTAAATAAAGGTTATGGGATATTGGTTTCCCCAATTATTGCTGTATTTTATTCTTGTCATCTGCCAGTTAACTCAAAGATTGTCTGACTCTCCTGCCAGCCCACCTGCTACGTACCGCCTGCCAGGTGCTCCCTTTGGTCCTGTCTATTTCACAGAGTACCCCTTAAAGCCTGAGTACAAGGATTACACCACCAACAACATACTAGCCCGTGATCCCTTGGCCAGAACTACAGAGTTAACCAGATACAACCGGGAAGGCCCTTGGTACATTACCAAACCCCGCCTGTTCAGAGATAAATACAACTTCCTTCCTGCCTACCAAATGGACATGGAATCACTTGTCACCCCCAAACCCATGCCTGCCTCCGCTGCCAAGCTCCCACTGGATCATACCAACAAGCTTTTTGGAATTGTATATATTACTCTCATGGGAGTAATAGATACTATAGTCCCCGCTACTGGTCCATGGCCGTGGCTAGGCAGGTCATTGTCCTACCTCATTAAGTTAACATCAATTCTTTGGTGGGCCCTGCCCACCCAGTCCACAACCCGCCAGTTCCCAAACACTAGCAATCTGGAAGATCAGAGTTGGTTCCCTGACAGTGGCCTCCAGCAAACCATGGGCCATCCTCAGGAAATCACTATCCTAAATTGTAAAGTTAGCTACCATCCTGTGGTGGGCCCTTTTTTCTGAGCCTGTGGGCTGTCCTCCTGCAAGTTATTGGGAACCTACCACAGGATGAATCCCTGACAAAGATGACAAGAACCATTGAGTATATTGCAGCATATGAAGACATACATGACTAATCCAATGAAAGAATTAACTTTGATGAGGTTGGTCCACACACATCAGACACCAGTTTGACATGAGCTGCTGCAAAAACCTCCAAGACATGTTTTTAGAAGGAAAGTGAGCTGCACAAAAATCTGATGAACTGTATGTAACCAACAAACAAAAAGAAAGTACCACAGCAAAGAAGGACCCTCAACCTAATAAGCAGAACAACTGAGTCAATAACTCTATCCTTGAGGCAGAAATTGTACCAATCAAGAAAATTAAATAAGCACTGATAACACCACCAAGGAGGGAAAAGCTCAGGGGAGTGCTTAGGCAAGCTATCCTCCCCCACTTTGAAAGACCTGTACAGGGACCATGATGTGGAGATAATCACAATGATCCAATTACCATCCAGAAATCCTATACTGTTTGCTGCCCAAACAGAAAATAAACCCCTCATCTATTCTTTACGCTTTGGAGTATATCAAGGCACAGTACTTTTCAACACTGGAGAAGACCAGTCCCTTGTTTACAAGAAGTTTGTCAATCTCATGAAGTTACCCACAGCCATGAGCAAAGTCAAAAGAGCTATCATGGCAGATAACAGGATAACCCCAGTCACTAAGAAGGCAAAACCTTTATGGGCTCAGATAGGGGATGTGCAAACTACCCTTAGTGGTCCCATCATTCCAATACCTAAGTACAATGTAGTGCTTGGCCTAGACTGGATGAGAAAGACAAAAATTCACATTGGTTGGGATAGAGCTACACTCATCATATAACAAGGAGAATTACACTACCATGTGTACCCAACTTACCCTGACACTCTCATGAGGGACCACATGTTTGTAAAGATTACCAAAACAGGAGACAAAAAGGACACTAGTAAGACTGATTGGAATACCTGCATATATGAGATCACACATTTCAAGAATGTGTATGTCTCACTTAAACAGGATACTATACACCAGAATTCTTTCCAGGAGTTTTCCTCTGTACTCCTGGAGAAACTGCCAGGCTTATAATCTGACAGAGGCATCTAACACAAAATCAACCTAACAGGAAGCATACCCAAGGCACACCACATCTAGCAATTGACATCTCAAGAGAACAATGCACTGAAAGCTTACCTGGACAAGGCTCTGAAAAGGGCTCATTTGATCATTCAAATCCCCTTTTGGTGCAACTGTCTTATTTGTGGCTAAGAAAGACTGAGGTCTGCACCTTGGTGCCAATTATAGATATCTTAACAAGGTCAAAATTAAGAACATGTATCCCCTGTCCCTGATTGACGTTCTCTTTGACGCTTTAGGAGGATCACAGTTCTTCATAAAGATTGAATTAACAGAAGGATACCATCAAATGTGTGTTAATCCTGAATACATCCCAAAGACAGCATTAAGGACCAAGTATGAGTCATTTGAATGTTTATTAATTAACTTTGATATGATCAACACCCCAAGTAACTTTGTGAAATTCATGAACAAAGTGTTCAAGAAACACATTAGAAAATGTGCCATAGTCTACCTAGATGATATAAATATCTATAGACCCAGCAAGGAAAAACACAGGAAAGAGGGTTGTATGGTACTCACCACCCTACAGGATAATCAACTGGTAGCTAAACCGTCCAAATGTGAATTTTCTCTACAGAACTACCTTCCCTTGGACACATCATTAAAAAGATGGAATCAAACCAGACCATGAAAATTTAAGGGCCATAACTGACATGCCAACACCACACAACAAAAGCAAAGTATGTAACTTCTTGGGAATTTTCAGGGAGCTAGCCTGTGGCAGGTTCAGGAAAACTGGCAGGTGGACAGCCCACGGGCCCAGTGGGGAGGGCCCACCACAGGATGGGAGCTAACTTTACAATGTAAGAGAGATATTTTACAAGCAAGATCCAAGGACCATTGTCAAGCACCATGGAATTGAACAGGCCTGTGAGAGTTATATAAAGGATACCAAACAGTTGGGTGGAGGTCAATTCAGAGGTGGCCACTTTTTCTTGCGGGCAGTTGGGCCAGAGGGTCAGGGGAGGAGTCATGGGTACTAGAACTTGGGCATGTGGTTATATTTGTTGTGGAATAATAAGGGCTTCTGGGTGTACCAGGTGCCTTCATGTCCAATAAGTTCATGTTCTCTGGTTTAGGCTTCAGGATTGTAGATTATAATTTCTTCTAATGTAAACTCAGAGTAAGCAGGATTTGGGGGATATTCTGTAAAATGTACCAGGCCAAAGGGCACTCCTGGTGGATGGTATAGCTTGGGCGGCTTGCTTGTTGTTTCTTGGGGTTTATTGGGGAGGGGGACAGAGCCACAGAAATCAGCCTGCAAATGAAAAATGCTAAAATTAGGTATGTAATTACTTGGTTGAACCAATAGTTCATAACACTTTATTGTAAAAATGACAATGAGCAACTTTCTGGCAGCCCCAGAGTATAAGTATGTCCATCTACTATAGAAAAACTTTTGCAGAATCCTTTAGGCCAGGTGGTAGCATTTACCAGGGTTTGGAAATCTTTGGTGACATCCAAAGTAGATGGTTCATCATTGGCTGGGCTAGAACAAGGAATCTTGATTTCCTTCTTCAAGACATAAGATTTGTCATCATCTGGGGGCCCTTGTTCTCAAAGAAATTCCTGCATCACTCTATTAGCAGTGGCCTGGGTTATCACAGGGGTATTGCTTAGGCTGGCACTCATATTGGCTAGGCTAAGAGGATCCCTCATTGGGAAAGATTTGATTGTGGAATATGCCTCATAGGTAGGTTTTGGAGGCTTCTATGAGATCAAATTCATTCTTGACTCTAGCCCAGAAAAACATGGGCGGCCAGACAGCAGGGCCTGCAACCTGTAGGAGCTCAGGGTTCAAATCCTGGGAATGAGATTCTAACTTGAGAATCAGTAATAAATTACTATTGCTTGTGACAGGAATGGTCACATATATCAGAAGGTTCATTCCCAATGGGGAGCTCTGAATGCCCCACTATTCACAATCACTGAAAATTCAACCAAATTTTTATGGACCCCACTGAGAGAACAACACTTCTGACAAATAAAAAACAAATGTTCATGGCACCTATCCTGCAATATCCCAATCGAGAAGGAATCTACAAACTAGAGACAGACAATTCAGATTAAATAATTGGAGGAGTACTTAAGATTTAAACAACAGAAAAGGATTTTGTCCCTGCTGTAAAAAAATCAGGGAAATTTTCTGACGGTGAAAAAAATACCCTATTCATGACAAGGAACTGATAGCTATTGTTCATTGTCTAATGAAATGGCATTGTTATCTGAAAGGCGCACAAATATTCAAAGTGCTAACCAACCATAAGTCATTGGTATTCTTTAATTCACAACAACACTTATCAAGAAGAAAAGCTGAATAGATGAACCTTATCTAAATGTACCTCATGATCATCAATTATAAATCATGAAGGGAGCTACTTACAGCAGACTCCCTATCAAAGCTTTACCGTAAGCATATACTTTGTACTAATGGGGGAGACCTCAATTGGCCCATGTTGATAATGTATGATCTCTAAGAGAATTTTCCACCTATTACACCAATAATCATATAATAAAAGGTCATTAAGAATAAAAACCTGTTCAAAAACTGTCTATGGCACCCTACACTGCATATTACTAAGTGATGATACAGGGTCATATTTACCGTCAATACAAAAGATTGACACAATCCTTTGCTATCACAGAAATCTGGGCTACACCTGTAGTAGGAATCTACATGAATATCTTAAGACTTGCTACTGGTTGCCCAACATACTAGACAGCATCAAAGAGGTGCTCAAACAATAAAAAATATGTGAGAAGTATAAACACTCTAAGACACCCCCAATTCTGTGATGCCAGTATCAATCACCCAACCATTTAAGGAATGGACATTGTATATTGTGGGAACAATGCCTAGTAATAACACGGGCAAAAAGTACATTATAACAGCTATCAACTATATGACCAGATATCCTGTAGCACAAGCCACAAAAACACATAGAGAATGTTGTGAGCCAATTCATTGGCAAAAAAATCATAGCCAAGCTCAGAAAATCTGAGCCCCTGATCACATATGGAGTAACAGAACTCACTTTCATCAACAATTTTATCTACCTTGTTAAAAATGGAATAAAGCATATGGATCCCAGTCTCTATCACCTGAAAGCCAATGATAGAGTAAAAATGATGAAGGGTGTCCTTGTAGAAGCACTCATCAAACTATCTGCCAAAAATCCATACATCTGGGCCGCTATACTCCCTACAGTGTTAATGTTATTTAAAACACATGTCAACCACAATAAAGGCAAAAAGTTGTATGAACTTGTCTATGGGCACAAGCCCACTATTGCCAGTGCCAAATTAGAACCATGATTACCTTTAACTAAGAAGATACTAAGTGAAAATGACCCCAACTTACAACATGCTATAAAATATAGAAAGCAAAAGAAAAGGAAAGAGTAGAGAGAGACAAAGTCACTAAAACAGTTTAAGTTCTGAGGGCTTGGGGTAAAGTATTGTAGACTAGAGCCTTCAAAAAAAGAATATTAATGTTGGTCAAATATAAGAAGGTTGGTAATGTTTGCAATAATAACTGAAATAAAGCTCCTAAAAGTTTATAAGATGTAAAATAGGGGCTAAGACAATTAATCAAACCTAAGAAAAGGAAATAAAGACCTGCTTTAATGACTGAAGACTGAGTCAAGAAGTCAATTTCAAGGTCATTATAATGATCAGCACTAGCTAGCAGATTAAAGCTATTAACAATTAAAGAATGTGTTCTGCTATAAAAATTGCCTAACTGATGAAAGATGTAGTCAAAAGGAATCATAGAACTAGGATTTGAAAAGAAAAGGAGATACAAGATAAAAATAAGATTTTTAAGAAAACACAAGGCACAAAACCTAACAAGTACCTTTTTTGGGGTGCAAGTCAAAAAATCTCAACTTAGAGTTGAGAGGAAAAACTTAAGCCTATTTATTAACTTAAGAATTTGAGGTGCAAGAATTGGAGAAAGGAATTAACCAAACTTGGTTAAGTGAAAAAACCTTGTGAAGATTGGTGAAAAGGTAAAGAAGTATTTTCCTTAGCTTGAGTTAGTTAAAATGCGTAACAGAAGATAGAAAACAAGCAAGAGCAGGTGGAGACAATGCTTAGTTAAAGCAAGAAGAACCAGAGGAGCAGGAAATCAGGGCTGGAGTCAAATGCTGGCGTAAAGCAAATAGGTAGGAGAGTTTTGAAAGCAAAAGTACTAACTCTTGCGTTTAGGAAATGAGTTTGGATCCTTTGGCAAAGGTAAGGTAAGTTTGAAAAATGATTAACAGTTTGTTAGGTTGTTAAGAAGGATGGAAAAGAACCCAATTGACAAGAAAATGAAAATTGATAGGATAGGAAATAAAGGGGAAATTATGGAAAGTTGTGTGACAAAAACCCAAGATAGGTGGCCAATATTGAAGAGAAATAGACCAGGATATAAGTTAACTTGTGAATAGCAGCTAAAGAAGGTGAATTCTGACAAACAGGAGAAATTTCAAGTCAGAGATGAGATCTGGGTTGTCAACCGCAACCTGCATAAGCTGAAATCAGGGTTAAGAGGACCAGTAGCTGTCATGGAGGTCAAGCTCAACAATATCTAACTTGTCAAGGGAATTGGCACTAATACAGGCTTTAAACGTATGCACCAAAATCAACTTGGTCTATGCAAGGCAAGAATGCACAACACAACTCACAGTTATCTGTCCCAATGCAAAACTGGATTAATACCAGGCTCAAATCCCTGATAATTTAAAGAAAATTTCTAAGGATCCACCTTCTAGCACTCCAGGGGGAGATGTTGCAACATCTTTGATTACTCCCTCTTGGGGAAGTAATTCCATGAGTGATTCCATAACTAGTAATTAAGTTGAGGGCACTTGTATCAGCCATCCATCTTATATGGGGATCAAATCTTTTGAGTCCTAAATGTAACATTACCTGGACAAGCCCCATAAATACCATGACGTACATGGAAAGCATGTGGCTTCCTGTGATACTATTATCCCCAATGTAAGGAAATCCTGATCTATTAGGGTTGAATGATCCATATCCCTATCACTGAAGCTATGGGTTGACACTGGACGGGACACAGCCAAAGTGAAACAGCTATCCCAGAATACAGAGAAACTATAACAAGATTGATATAGTTTCCAAGTCAGAGGACACCTGAGACATTCTGGGTCTCAGGTCATGGGGCAATCCAGAAGCTTCTATAATTAGACGCTAGGCATTCTGGATTCTGAATTAAGACACAAACCCAATTCAGAGATTGGAACGGGGAATTACAACATCCTGTTTCACTGGGAAGTGAGACAGAGGACTGCCTGTGCAAATTTTGCACATTGACTGAGCACAAGGGAAGGTCAGCCAAAATGGATGTCAACTTAGTTTACTGTAACTAAGTCAAGGTATATCTAGGCTGAAGAGGAGAAATCAGCAGCCTAGAATATTACCTCATCTCAAAACCTTATTCAGGTTTGGGATCTAACTCTAGGGGGTGAAACTAGTAGCTTGGGGATGATATGCTAGCTAGTAAGAGTTATATGCAGCTAGACGCCAGTTTGGCCACTAGCTGTCAACTATAAAGGGTCATTACAAGATCACTTGGAATGCAGACACTTAATACCCTTCAACATCACTACTGATCCGAATAGTAGTGGTGTCAAAGTACAGCAAGAGCAACTTATTGATACTTTTGAATTCCTGCCAAACCACCATTAGCAGCGTGTTGCATCTCCAAAGGACCACAGGACTTCCCCATCACTCAGATCAACCAGCAACGGAACACAGCCCGCTGCAAAATCCACCCACACCAATAGGAAGCACATCTGTCTTCTTACAGATTCAATCATTCTCACATGCATAATATAAACAATAAAAACTATATCTCTTCTTCCTCAAGATCCAAAAATTTTAAAAGTGGTGCTCACTACAAAAAGGAGCTTCCATTGGTGTCAAGTCAAGGCGCTGCCTTGCCCTCTTAAACCCCTGGCTTTGTTGATAAGTATGGGGGGATACATGAAGACCAGCAATACTCAACGTGATCAATCCTTCTGGTTAGAGCTGACTCCATATGAAGCACCCAAGCTTCCTCTGGATATGATCCAGCTTGACATTACAGGGACTTCTGTTGCTATGGGTCAACAACAGTACAACATAGAGGAGGTTTGCGCTGTCTTGCAAGCATTGCAATATGGAAGACATAATCTCAACAACCCCCAAGGCAACACTGAGTTCAATTTGTTCCAGATTGATGATACCACCAACAACCTGAGTAACAATTTCCACAGATACCAGGATATCACTTGCACCCAGCTGGGTCAGCTCCTCTAACTGGATCAGAGCAGAGTCCAAGAGGTGCTTGCATATTTTGTGCACCCAGCCATCAAACATCTTCAATGACTGGTTGCCAGGCAGGATCTGGAGTTGAACAAGCTCAACCGCTTTTGCTCCAAGCTACAGTCAGCCAACTTTAATTTGGTCAGTTGACTGAATGTCAGCTTCAGAACTGTACAGACCGTTGTGGCAGATCTATGTGACTCCACCGCCTTTGCCCATGGTAGGATAGACAAGATAGTCAACCAGTTAAACAACCAGGTTGGCCAACTTGTGGGCAGTGTCCTGGACAATTGAGGTCTGAGTGCACAATGGGTTACTGATGTAACCAACCATTGTGTAACTTTAAGCCGTTGACATACAGACGTTGCCAAGCAGCCAAGATCATGCAGATCTTGTCACCAAGCAGGAGGACTTGCGTCAGTCAATCAGAGACAACTTCACTAAGCAGGACACCTGTCACTCTGAGGTAGTCAATTACTTCAACAAAATTGAGGAAATAGTCAACAAAATAAAGACCACTAGCTGTAGCCAACATCCCGTTCATGAAAAACAGGAGGACTTCCAGTGCTGTCTGGATCATGCTGAATATTCTGAGGACCAGAAAAGGCTATGGGAAGCAGTAAAAAAATGCACAGAATTTAGCATCTGAGCTGTATGAAGTCAAAGCAGGGCTACACTGTGATCTTGCTGCTGCTGAATTCCAGACCAAGGAACTGTTAAACTGACAGGATCTTTTAGCCAATACAGTGTTAAAAGCAGAGAACAACTACAGTTCTCTACTAGAGCATAAACAGAAACAAAACCTCACATAAGGAATTTGAAGCTAATGTGTTAGCCAGACTGGCTAGTTTAGAAAATATAGCCCCTTCTTAAAGTAGCACGTCTTCAGGCAGATGAGTGTCACCTGTACCGGCATCAAGTCCAGAGCAGCAGAAAAACTCCTCATTGCCAGACTTCTTTAACCTCTCTCTTGACCATGTGAGCAATGATTCAGGTGACACCTGCAGAGTTCCTTGAGGAGTAGCAGCCTTGCCTCTTCTTACTCCCTTGTCAGTACTGCATACTGGTAATACCCACACCACCAGAAAGGGAGTCACGGAACCAAATATCCCTGATCACAAGTTTAAGCCGCTTAACTTGCCAAAGTTTGATTGAAATGGAAAAATTTGAACTTTCATCTGCCTCTTCAAAATGTCAATGAGAGGTGCAAGCAACCATATGAAGGCAAGCACTCTCATAAACACCCTTGATTCCGCCTGCGTAGACGTCATCATGCCCCACCTACCACTGGACAATTGGACTTACAAAGACGCACACCAGGCCGTTATTGAGGAATTTGGTAGTGAAACCAGATTGCAAGCTCAAAAGGCAGAGTTCAGTAGCATCTTGTTCAAAAAGTACAAGTCTGTTCAGGACTTTGCAGGCCGCTTCTATCATGAAGCACATGTTCTCCTAGGCGCTGGTGTCCTATCTGAGTTGGATTGCAGAATCACCATGGGACTTGCACTGCAGCCATACAGAGAGTTAGCCAATGTCATGTTCCCCGTTCTGGATCAATCCAGCTCAACTCAACAGATCACCAGCTATTTGAGCCGCCTTGGGGCCCAGTTTGGAGCTCCAAATAAAGGACAGAATAATTGCTTGCCTACCCCCACCAAGGATAAGCCTCACAAACCCAAGTCTGACAACACTGCTTCTGACTCAAATAATAAATCAGGAAGTGACTACAAGGCCAAGGAACCACCTGGCCCTTGCCACAAGTGTGGTAAGAAAGGACACTGGGCCAGCGCCTGCACAGGGAAGGGGCGTGAGTCCTCAGTAAATGTGGTGGTCAACCAAAAACAGGATGATCAGGGAAAAGTCAAGGCAGGCCAGTAGAGGAATATACTGAGTCTGCCACTTCCCCTATTCCAAAAGAACCAGACTGCCAGCCTCCAGAGGCAGATGAAACTAATATAGCCCCTTCTGAGACAACAACACCAGAGGCATCAATATTAGATCCGCCTTTGGTCAGTCCACCATCCCAATTTGCCCCCAAACAGGAATTTAAAGAGGATCCTCTACACATGCTTGTGTCAGACAACCTTTATGCTATTCCTGCCAGAGGCAGGGGACGCCCAAGGAAGGTCACACCAAACGCTGTAGAGACGGTTTCCAAACCATACACAGCTCAAGTCCAGGAAACTTGCCTTGCTTCCAATCCCAGCGTAGCCAGTGACTTACCTTCCTTGAAGGGAGTCCAATTCTACCTTCCCATTGATACCATTGAGGCTAACTTCCCTGAGATTGGCCAAAGTCTCAAACAGTACTTCAATACTCAGGCACCCTTGGGTGTACACTTATTAAACTTATACTCTGAACTCTACTCTTAATGTACATACACAAATATCTCTGTTAATAAAGTTAAGATGCGCGCCATAATAGATAGTGATGCCCCTATTAATATTGTGTCCACCCACCTTGTCAGAAAGCTAGGTATTGCTCCTGACATTGCTCACACCAGAGTATATGGTACTGCCAGTAAACACATCACCACGTCTGAAGGAGCTTACAGCGCTCTGCCAATGCGCTTTGGCTCTATTGCTGTGTCCTCTCCTGCTGTGGTCCTACCCAGTGAAATTTAAAGAGTGCCCATTGGTACTGCATTTGGGTCATTATTTGTTAGATTAAGCCAAGGCGCCAGCTTAAGCATTTCAAAGCCTTTTAACTTCTTTGGTATCATTTAAGTCATAAACTTATGTTTTTTAAACATTAGTATAATGCTTAGTTTACTGAAAAAAAGTTTAAGAGTGTAAAATATACAAATAATAGAAATAAATCTTATTTCTATTAACTGTATTTTTTGCTAAAACCCTTTTTTCTATTTTAATAAGCCAAGAATTAAATATATGAGTTGCATGGGAGAGTAATAGCAGCCCCAAAGCTATAATTGCTATTACCCTATCTTTGGCTCATATAATAAATTTCTTAGTTATTTTTAGAAAAAAAAAGTTGTTGTATTTAAAAGACTATTTACCCTATGTGAAATATAAGTTTTTGTTATGCGTCCAACTTCATGAACATGTCCTACTAATCTTTTAATAGTATCAGCTCTCTTTGTTTCTCTGTCATCTGTGCAGAACTTTGCACAATAATTTATTTTGGAGTACTCCTTAACATCCTCAAATGTCAAAGGTGAAACATACAGCTCACCATCTTTCATTAAATATGAAAGATTAACATAAAATGATTGACTTCAAGCCAGCTTTTTTTAGGCCTAGATTTTCTATCATGGATGTGAAAAAAGATTTTTTGGGAAACATCTGAATTATTTACAAGTGTCTCATATAGACCCTTTCTTTCTTCCTCTCTCTCAAAAACCATTTTGAGATCATTTATATTTTTTATATACATCTCATTTTCCTTTTGTTTAAATATTTTAGATAATACACCAAAATAACCATCAACAATACTTTTGCCATGACACTCAAAAAATCTATTAAACTTAATTGTTCCCTTTATAATTTTAGGTACCTCTTTAAAAAGATAATATAAGAATTCATAAGATCTGAAATGATTACCATTATCAGTCCAAACTTTAATATTTTTAATATTCTTAAATTTTTTATTTTTAAGCAGACTTATCAAACACTGACCTGAAAACAAAGAGTCATAAGATAAAATTTCAGATAAAAAGTCATGATACTCATATTTAATTTTCTCATTTTCTTTAAAAGCAATTGCAAATCCTAATAAAGAAATAGGTATTTTCTCATAAAAACAATTATTTGTCTCTATAGGACCCCCACCTATTTTAAAGTTTTCTTTATAGTCTATTACTATAACACATGAATTATTATCAAGATTATTTATATCACTAATATTTTCTTTATTTTGATGCTTATAAAAATTTTCATGTAGGTCAATAGATTCCAAATTTTCTTTAATAGATTTAGGCAATGGCAACTTCTTTATACTCAAATACTTTTTCTTCATTTCTAATGACTTTTTTAAGTTGTAAATGTTACACATATCAGTTTGCTTTTTGCTTTGATTATATTATTAGGAATAAGCTTATAAAAAGTGGAAAGTGAAATAGAAATATTGTTTTTTATTTTTATATCTTCATAAATTTCTTTTTTTGTTTTCAATAATGAGCATTTTATTTTAGTTGAGTATTCACTCAACTCTTTTTGTAATTCTTCATAAATCAATCCAGGGGATTTTTTAGTGAATTGGCTAGTTGGAAATGAATTTTTTAATTTATGTTTTAAAATATTTTTTATGTTTTCTTTTTTTACTGAATCATTTTTTCCTTTTTTATTTTTTGAATTTAATGATGCTTTTTTAGCATTTTTTATTTTTTTAGAATATGAATACTCATTTTTTGTCATTTTAAATCCACAATCCCAAAGCTCTTTCAGACTGTAGCCTGATGTAACCAATGCTCTTAGGGAAGGAAGGTGCTTGGCAGGGGACTCTGACATCAATTTCTTTAGGTTGTTAAGGAAATCATCTGTCTTAGAATTTTGTATGACAGGTAAGAAGGTACTTTTTCCAAACTCTGTTTTTAATAAGAAATTCTCAACAAAGCTGTTAAGATCACTGTCAGCAGTAAAAAGAAATACTTGATTAAGCATAGAGATTCTTTCTCTCTTAGTAGAAGCCCCCAGTGAGAAGAAGGGTGTCATCTGAGGTGCAAACTTGATAGGTTCCATAATGATAGTGGTTGGGTTCCTTGGCTTGGTTCAGGCAGTTCTTGCTTGGAAATAGATGTGCAGTTATCAGAGAGGAGTAAAGGTGTGGATTGTAAAGTAAATTTCTGTAAAGTTGAGCTGTTTAAATACCATGTTAGCTGAGCTTTTGCACTACAGGCATAAATCCCCAACTGACCCCCAACTGATCTCCTTAATTTATCAATATCACCCCTGAAGTCTGATATCATTGTTTATTTACCCCTTTTTATATTCTGATTAACTGTTGATATTTCCGCAAATAGTACTTCAATCTCGCTCAAACTAGTATCATTAGAAAGCCCTTAATCTCAGCTTTCAGAATTATGCTGCAACTTTATACTTTGATACCAATTTAGCATCTTGAAGTGGCTTTGAATGTAAGCTTATAAAATTATTATTTGAAATAAAATATGCTAATTAACTCTTAAAGTATGATATTTTAATCAGTAAACTAAATTTAAAGTATGAATTATTATTTAGCTTACTTTTAGTAACCAACTCTAAAACCTTTTGTTTTAACTAAACTTAAGTTTGTTATAACTTTTAACAGTTCTCAAAAAATGAACTTTATATATCTTAAATCTATCAAAAATAAAATGTTATTTTTAATCACATATAAATATTTGCTTGTATAATTAAATTTGTATCTTATTTTTATAGATACATTGACTAAGATCATTTTCCATTTAGTTTAAATAAATTTTAACCTTTATAAAATTTAATTAAATAAAGCAATATTTTGATACATTCTTTTTTATGTTTGAATTTTTTATACATATTATCTCTAGCATACAGTATAAAAATATAATTTTATTAAATAGTTGTATAAAGCTATTTTAACTATATTAAATACTTAAAATTTTGAAAAGAAAAACTTTCACTCTCTTACAAGTTCTTATTATATATTTTCTATAAAATCTAACTTAAGAATAAATTACTTATGCTAAATGAGATCACTGAAATTTCAATAAAAGTTCAGTTTTAATTTTAGTTTTAGTTTTTTTTAACTTTTTACTAGATTTTTTATAAAAAAAATCCAAAATTATTTAATATTTATTTATTAAATATGCAAAAAAGCTATCTGCCCTCTTTTTAAAAAGAGGGATTCAAAAATTATTATATTTTAAATTAAATATTTTAAAAAGCTAAGATTTTAGGCAAGAATTTAATTTCCAACAAAAAGCATCATATCAGTTTTTATTGTATTTTTATGTTGCTCTTTTTAGAATGATGTCATTTTGTACTAATCAGCATTCAAGAAATAATGTTATATGAAATAAGATTGTTACTAGCTTTTAATACAGTTTACTTTAGCTGTAAGTAGAAAATGATTGATTTAATATAAGTTTTTATATTATAAGGATTAAATAAGATTTATTTTGATAAAATTGTTGTAATTATTTAAATTTATTGATAAGAAAATTAAAACAAAATTTTAAAGTTTTAAGTAGCACAGTTAATAGGAAACAGATTAATCTAACAAATAATGACCCATTTATACGTAAATACAGTGTCATGAACCCATCTGCTTGGAAACATACCACCCAAAAGGTGTATGGCCGCGGATGGATTCAACCCTGTGATTAGAGAACCAATTGGAACAGAGACCATCCCCATATGAAACAATTCTCCAATCAGCTGGTATTGACCCAAAAGGGGATTGAATCTTCCCAAAATGAAGTAAGCTCCAAGATAACTGAGAAGGAAAACAGAAGCCAAAGGATGAAATAAGGAAGGAGCAGGCAGACTGGCCCCCATGACCTGTGGTTCCTATGTAATGGGGGGATTCTGTGACAATGGAGTGGCAGTGTACCATACTCCTGGTATCACTTGGCGCCATGACTTGTCAAGGTAATTAGGAGGAGATGAACCAGAATTGGCTCTGGTTCCAAGAGATATGCTTGCAGTAAAGGACTGTACAAGGAGCAACTAAACCAATCATTTATACCCAAATGGTCCCCATTGGGAAGACTTGGGTAGTATCATGGTGTTGGATTTCAAGACTGGAGAGCAGGCAAAAATAAATCAACTAGGTAAGGAAATTGACTTTGTTAACTGAACAATCAAACACCCTGATAAATGGAGGCTTTTATAGGCTGTTAAGAGGTGTTTTAAATTGTAGTTTCAAGGGTAATTGAACAATATTGGGGAAGTTGGGGCAAATGAGGAGGGAAACTTGGCAGGTGGAGCTTTGACTTGAATTTTAAAGATTATTTTTTAAAAATAGAACAATTGGCCCCTGCTGCCCCTTCTCTAACAGCTAGGTGTCATTTACCCCAGCTGTTAGAGAAGCAACAGTTTGGGGAACAACTGGTGCTAAAATCTGGGCCCCAGAAGAAGGTAAATCAGTGTTAACAGTGTTGCAACATCTTCAATTATGCCCTCTTGGGGAATTAACACCCCAAGTAAATCACCGAGCGGCTCACCAAATGGTTCACTGCCCAGTCAATAAACTGGTGGCACCATTATCAGTTAACCATCTATGACGGGGATCTCTCAATCCAGGTCCTAAATGGAACACAACTTGATTAAGCCTTGTGACTCAAGAGGAACATTACTCAGATAAGCCCCATGACCTCCATGACGTACATGGACAACATGTGGCTTATCATGATACTATATATTAACATATATTCATATTCAATAAAGTATCACTCTCTTCTTAATCTTCCCCTTTATTTTGTTTATTATACTTCCCAGAAGTATAAACTCAACAGTGGTAGCACAGGTAGGTTATCCATACCTACCCAACTCAAAGGAAAAATTCCTCCCAAGAAAAGAACCCAAGCAATGTCACTCCCTAACAGTTGGAGAGATTACAAAGTAGGACAAGATGTCCCCCCAGGCCTTGTCATCAACAATAATCTCCTTGTACCCATTGACCAGTACAATGCTCTTAAAACTTGCAAACTGTTCCCTACCACGCCAGCCACAACAGCACCTGCTCAACCTGAGATATCCAATATAGTGTTTCAGCATTTATGTACCACTGAGATTGGTGCCTTTGCAGGACTATGTCGTGAGAACGCCTTGCTTTGGATCAACAGCACCAAGAGCAAGTTCAAACAAGTGAAGTACCCCTAAAGACTTTGGCTTAGCAAAATTGCCCTCTGCGTCACAGGGACTGCCTCGCGTTTTGTTACCAAATGGCTGGCTCAACATCCTGACCAGAAGGAAAACTGGGAAATGTTCAAAGCCGCATTCCTCAAGAAATTCTCCATGAAGGATTCAGACGTGGTGATTATGACCAAACTCTAAACCTTCAAAATGACAGGAACTATCAAGGAATACATTGCCGCATATGAAGGACTACATGACTGTGCACTCAACACCATCAACTTTGATGAACCTGGGCCACGCCTGGACTTCTACAATGGCCTCCCTACTCATATTAGACGCCAGTTTGACATTACCTGCTGCAAGAACCTCAAGGATGTATTCTTAGAGGGAAAACACACAGCTCAGAAGTCTGACAATCTACACGCCTCCAACAAACGCAAGGAAAACCCCACCGTTAAGAGAGTGCCTTGCACCAATAAAAAAACAACAGAGCCACCAGTACCCAATCTCAACATGGGAATTGCACTGCACAAGCCAACCAAGCTAGCACCAAAGATACCAACAAGGAGGGAAAAGCTCAGAGGAGTGCTTAGGCAAGCCACCCTCCTCCTCTTCACAAGACTCATACAGAGAACAGGACATGGACTCAATCACCATGATCCAAGTTCCCTCCATCAATCCTCTACTGTTTGCCGCCCAATCTGAAAATAAACTCCTTAACTATCCTTTCTGTTTTTGCAGATACCATGGCACAGCACTATTTGACACTGGAGCAGATCAATTGCTTATCAACAAGAGTTTTGCAGACCTCATGAAGCTACCTACCATTTGAAGTAACATCAAAAGGGTCATCATGGCAGACAACCTCAGCACACCAGTTACCCACAAGACCAGACCTTTCTGGGCCCAAATTAGAGACGTCCAAATGACAATTAGTGGTCCCATCATCCCAATCCCCAAATATGATGTCATACTTGGATTAGATTGAATGCAAAAGACAAAGCCTTAAATCAACTGGGACAGTGCCACCCTCACTATCCAGAAAGGAGAAGCCCACCATCATGTGTACCTGACACACCTTGACACCCTCATGAGGGACCACATATTTGTAAAGATCATGGAAACAGAGAAAGAAACTGACATCAGCAAAATCAATTGGAGCACATGTACGTATTAAGTCATCCACTTCAAAAACACCAAAATACAACACAAACAGAACCCAATCAAAGATCAGCTAGTCAATGAGTTTCCCTCTGTATTCCAGGAATCACTACCCGGGCTGCCCCCTGATTGGGGTATATAACATGAAATTGTCCTGAAAGGTAGCGTGCCTAAGGCGCAACCCATTTACCGCCTCACACCACAAGAAGACAACACCCTGAAAGCCTACCTTGACAAAGCACTTGAGAAAGGCCTCATCAGACCTTCAAAATCACCCTTTGGTGCCGCTGTCTTCTTTGTAGCAAAGAAAGATGGAGGCCTCCACCTGGTCACAGACTACAGGGCCCTCAACAAGGTCACAATAAAGAACATGTATCCCCTGCCCCTAATTGATGACCTTTTTGATGCCCTGGGGGGTCCCAAATCTTCACAAAAATTGATTTGACAGCAGGATATCACCAAATTTGCGTAAAACCTGAAGACATTCCAAATACCACATTTTGAACAAAATAAAGATCCTTTGAATGTGTTGTCCTCAATTTTGGCATGACAAACGCTCTAAGTACCTTTGTAACCTTCATGAACAAAGTATTCAAAGAGCACATTGGGAAAAGAGCAATCATCTACCTGGACAACATCATCATTTACAGCCCCAACCTGCAACAACACTGGGAAGACGTCTGCGCAGCCCTCTGTACCCTGCAAGAAAACCAAATAATTGCCAAACCATCCAAATTTGAGTTCTTCTCAACTGAACTACCCTTCCTTGGCCATATCATTAGCAAGGACAGTATCAAACCTGATCCAGACAAAATACGCGCTATAACAGAGATGCCAGCCATAAGGAACAAGAGCAAACTCCGCACTTTCCTTGGAATGGTAGTCTACGTATGTAGATTTATCCCTGAATGGGGCGCTCTGACAGCCCCCTTGTCAGCCATCACTGGGAAAACAACCAAGTTTGTCTGGACACCTTTACAAGATCAACATTTCTGCCAGCTGAAGGAGCGCATGCTCACCACCCCCATCTTGCAATACCTAAACTGTGAGGGTATCTATGAGCTAGAAACCAACACCTCTGATTATATCATAGGAGGAGTCCTCCATATCTAAACGGCCCAAAAGGACTTCCTCCCTGTAGCATATGAATAAAGGAAGCTATTGGACGGCAAACAAAGATACCTTATACATGATAAGAAATTGGTTGCCATCATACACTGCCTCATGAAATGGCGATGCTATCTGGAAGGAGCCCAGACGTTCAAAGTACTCACCAACCACAAGTTGTTGATATTCTTTAAAAAACAACAACACCTGTAAAGAAGACAAGCCAAATGGATGAGTCTCATACAGAGATACCCCATGCAAATTGAATACAAGCCAGGCAGAGAGATGCTTACTGCAGACGCCCTATCAAGGCTATACAATAAACACATCCTCTGCACTGATGGCAACCCCAACTGGCCCATGTTAATCATGGGGAATCTCCAGGAAGGGTTACCACCTGGCACACCAATGGACATCCAAGAGAAAGTCCTCAAGAACAAACATCTGTTCAAAAACGTATATGGTACCCTTCACCAAATCCTTCCAAATGGTGACACTGTACCCTACGTTCCATCAACACAAAAGATTGACACAATCCTCCGTTATCACAGAGACTTGGGACAAACCCGTAGCAGAAACTTGCATGAATATCTCAAGACCCGCTACTAGTGGCCCAATATGCTAGATGATATCAGAGAAGTACTAGAACAATGCAAGGTCTGTGAAAAGTACGCCCAAAGCAAAGCTCCACCCAAGTCAGTAGTACCCGTATCCATCACACAGCCCATCAAGGTATGGTTGTTAGATATTGTGGGACCTATGCCTGGTGAAAGCAAAGTTAAGAAGTACATCATCACAGCCATCAACTATGCAACCAGGTGGCCTGTGGCACAAGCCACAAAAGAGCACAAAGGCAATGACGTGAGACAATTCATTGGCAAAGAAATCATAGCTAAGTTTGGAAAGCCGGACCTCTTAATCACAGACAGAGGCACTGAACTTAAAGTTATTTAAACCAATATCTATCTTGCCAAAAATGGGATAAAGCACGTCACAGCCAGCCCATATCACCCACAAGAAAATGGACGCGTAGAACAACTAAATAACTCTCTAGTGGAAGCCCTCAGTAAGTTGTCTGCCAACAATCCAAAAGCCTGGGTTGATATGCTACCAACCGCCCTTATGATCTGCAGAACACAAGTCAACCGCAATACGGGCAAAAGCCCTTATGAACTTGTCTATGGTCAAAAATCTTCATTTGTCAGTACAACCACAGGGCCACAACTGCCACTTCCAAAGAAGATACCAGACAGCAATGACCCAAAAGTACTACAAGCCAGAAAGGACAAGAGACAATGAAACAACAAAGGGTTTGGCTAGAAGCAATCCCATTACAACAAGAAAGGTTCCAAGTCAGAGACAAGATCTGGGTTGTCAACCACAACCAACACAAGTTAGACCCAGGGTTATATGGACCAGACATTTTTATGGAAGTGAAGCCCAATAACACCTACCTCATCAAAGGGATTGGAGCCCAAACTAAACTAAAATGTATGCATCATGATCAACTTTGGTTGTGTAAGGCAAGAGAAGCCCAACAAAATTTTAGACTCCCTGTGCCTAAAACCAAACTGGATCAGTACCAAGCCTATATGCCAGACACCTTCAAAAAGATTCCCAAGGCTCCACCTTCCAGCACCCCAGGGGGAGATGTTGCAACATCTTTAATTACGCCCTCTTGGGGAATTAACGCCCCAAGTAAATCACCAAGCAGCTCACCAAATGGTTCACTCCCAGTCAATAAACTGGTGGCACCATTATCAGTTAACCATCTATGACGGGGATCTCTCAATCCAGGTCCTAAATGGAACACAACTTGATAAAGCCTTGTGACTCAAGAGGAACATTACTCAGATAAGCCCCATGACCTCCATGACGTACATGGACAACATGTGGCTTATCATGATACTATATATTAACATATATTCATATTCAATAAAGTATCATTATCTTCTTAATCTTCCCCTTTATTTTGTTTATTATACTTCCCAGAAGTATAAACTCAACAACAGTTGTATCATTAATTGCAGAGCCTGGTTGTCTGTTAACCTCATTCAATTTTGAAGCAAAAGCAAGTTTGCAAGCTCCTAGCGCGGTTGTATCATCTGATTGACTGCAGCAAGCATTTTCAAGAGATGTCAAAGGTAAGTACAAATCCAACATACTAACTTTGTTTAGGTAATAGCCTGGTAAGCAAGAGGAACCAGGTTTGATCTCATATTGTAACTCAAGATGGCCTCCAGGCTTGAATAAAGGGTTTTTAAAGATAATATAGAACTGGTATTACAAACTAATAAACCATTTCTAGGTCCTGGGGAAAACTCCAAATTAGGAGAAGAGTTCCCAGAACCTGGAAGTGTTAAAATTTCCTTATTGTTTTCAGGAAGGATAGAAAAGGCATTCCTGACATACAGGGTCAGATTGGACATGAAAGACAACACTCTGACTATCCTTTGCCAGACAATCCCACTGTATTACACATAGGACGCAAAACTACCATCTAAGGTAAAACCTATCATTAATCTGGCATACAAGGACGGCGTGGTGGCAGTGCCCTACACATGTACAGGGAAAAATGGAAAGTGGCTGCCCACCTAGATCAAGGAGCAAAAAGGAATTCTGCTCCTCTTGAGATTAACTCTTACACTTGGATCTGGCCAACAGCAGGCTGTCAACATGGGTTTAACCTTAGACATCCCTGCAGGATTGTATGGTGAAGACATCAGCCCTGGGGACGCTCAAGATTTGAACTATGTATTATCCCTGGGATAATTATTCCTGGCCATGGCAAAATTCATGTCCTGCTGGTCAATCTTCAAGGACACAACATCCACATCAAGAAGAACCAGATTGTAGAATTTTTTCACCTTATACCAATTGAAGAACTGGTCAGTTTTGAGTGTATTGGAGACCTGTCAGAAATGGGTCTTCCTGATTTAGTTGATGTTGCCGCCTATGTGACCACTCCACTGGCTGATCTATCTTCCCTCAATGACGCTGAACAGGAACAAGCCAGTGCACTTTTTGAAAAATACCGCTGCATATTTGCAGAGGATAACTTTGATCTTGGGTGCGCCAATGAAGTCACTTACCATATAGACATGGAGGATAATAAACCTGTCTGCCTCTGATCAATTCAAAGCTTGGAGGTCAGTGAAGAGACTGTGAGCAATGAAGTCCAGCAACTCCTAGACAGAAGCAGGTTGATCCCATCCAAGAGTCCTTGGGAGTCACTCATCCTGATAGTAAAAAAGAAGGATGGAAGTAACCAGGTAGTCATAGACTACTGACGCCTGAATTTGATTATAAAGAAGGACTCATACCCGCTTCCCAGGATTGACAATGCACTAGATTGGCTTGGTGGAGCCAAGTATTTCTCTGCCATGGACCTTATTTCAGGATACTGGTAGATTGAGCTTCCACCAGAGGAACAAGAGAAGTGTGCAATAATCACTTCTCAAGGCCTCTTCCAGCCAACTCAAATGCCACAAGGATTATGTAATGCGCCTGCAACCTTCCAACGGGCCATGTATACTATCCTAGGTAATCTCAAACTCTTCTGTGTCCTAGTTTACCTGGATGATATCAATGTGTTTTTAAGGACTTTCACAGAGCACCTTGAGCACTTAGAGGCTGTCTTCAAGAGATTGGCGGATGCTAACTTAAAGATCAACCCCTGAAAATGTCAATTCTTTAAGGATCAGTTGGATTACCTTGGATTCATGGTGGATACAACTGGACTTTGCCCCAACTATCCAAAGTGGAAGCTATCACCAAGATGAAGCAGCCAGAAAGCAAACATAACATACAGGTCTTTTTGGGGATGGTAGGATACTACTGCTGTTTTATCCCCAATTTTGCGCGTACAGGCAAGCCCCTGTTTCATCTACTAAAGAATGGGATCCCCTTCCTATGGACAGCAGCATGCCAAGACATGTTTGACTCCCTTTGTATCAGCCTGTCTTCTAGCCCGGTATTAATGTACCCGGACTTTAGCCAACCTTTGGTGGTGCATACAGATGCTTTTTTATCTGCCCTAGGGGCTGTCCTTACATAAATTAGACAACAGCGGGGCAGAACATCCAGTGGCCTATGCTAGCTGCTCTCTGAACATACATGAGCGTAATTAAACAGTAACCAAAAGGGAATGCCTTGCTGTGATATACACCTACAAGCAATTTAGGGTATACTTGCATGGGGTGCACTTCACTGTGGTCACCAACCACGCTAGTCTCAGTTGGCTACAAAACCTTAAAGATCCAGAAGAACAACTGGATTGGTGGGCATTAAAGCTCCAGGCTTTTTATTATACTATAGTCCATTGACCAGGAGCCAACCACCAGAATGCAGATTGCTTATTGAGACTACCAACAGTTGCTATAGTAGCAACCAAGGACAACATACTGTACAATAAGATGTTTAACAACCAGTTTGAGGACAAACCAGAAAAAGTACAGGTCATCCTCCAAGAACTCTGAAAAGAATGCAAGGTTGAGAATCAGAAATTGTATAAGTACCACAAGGGTGCTAAATACATATTTCCAAGGCCTTTAGAACAGCCAGACCTGATAATGGCCACCCACAAAGCTGTGGGCCATGATGTCTTAAGAAAAACAATCCACCAACTTCAACAACACTACTACTGGGAGTCACTCCTCTTTGACGTTAAAGAGACCCTGACTTATTGTACAGAGTGTCAACACAAGAAGCTTTTCACTGGGAGGCACCAGTATAAAGTAGTAGAGCCCAAGTTTGCTTGGCATACTGTTAGCATAGACGTAGTTGGGCCCCTGCCCATGTGCGTTGATCAGTTGCGCTACATCATTGTAGCAATTGATCACCTTACCAAATGGGTAGAAGCCAGAGCTCTGCAACACGTCAGCGGCAAATTAACAGCCAGGTTTGTGTTGGAACAGATCATCCATTGGCATGGTTGCCCTCAGTTCATTCTCACTGAAAACAGTATGAACTTCACTGCTCACATAATTCCCAAATTAAATGAGCTCATGGGCGTGAGGGGAGTGCTCTGTACACTGTAACATCCAGAGACTAATGGAATAGTTGAGAGAGCCAACGGCACTTTGGTCAACATTCTGTGCAAGCTGGCTGACGCCTGGACTTCTGAATGGTATCTCTTCCTGCCTGCTGTTGTGTTTGCATACAACATCTCAATCCACAGTACAACTGTCTTCTCCCTGTTCCAACTGACGTACAGAAGACATCCAGCCATCCCGCCAATTCTCTTCTCAGCAATGGGAGACCCAGGTGAAATAACATATCAACAATATATATCTAGATTAGCCAACACGCTCATCAAGCTTCAAGCCAAAGCCTTCACCAAAACCTCCCTCACCAGGAACAAAGGACGTGAGACTGACAACAAGAATCAATGCGCCTTAGCCAAATTTAAAATTGGCACTCAGGTTTTGTATCACAGCAGAGTTGTGAGACGGGCTCATAAGCTTGACAGCATTTGGAAAGAGCCTTTTGAAATCATTGAAAAGACCTCCCCAGATGTTTATACAATCAAGGACCTGGTCAATGGAAAACTCATTAACAGAGTCCATGCCAGGTTCCTCAAGCCATATTTTTTCATTACAAATATTGGCTCACAATAAAGTTTACTTAAATAAAATTCTAAGAAAATTTGAAATATGAAAAAGACTTTATTGCAGGGGACTCAAAGATCACCCTCCTGGTACTCAGGGTCCTCTTCATCCTCTTTGGGATCAGCCACTTGGGCGCTCCCTCTTTGAGAACGCTGCACTACCTGCCTCAGGCTCCAGATTGACACAAAAGGGAACTTCCTCCCCTCAGCAAACCAATAAGTGGCGCCTGCAGCCAGAGTTGATGCTCAATTGGGACTATTTGAGAAAACCAAACAAAAGAAATGGGAATCTCCCCAGAGACAGCATCAACTTGCCAGAGCCCAGCGTCCAAGGGGAAAGCACACAACAAGATCACACAGTCCAACATAAAGTCAGAAATGTACTGATAACAACGAGGCAACAGAGCCTTAAGACCGCCCATTTTATTACTAACCTTCTTCCATTGTGCCACTATATTGTCAGCATTAGCCATTGACAGGCTAAGATCAGGGGTAAGCATTATGTCCCCACATAACACCATTCCGTAAACCGCCTGAGGTTTGCCCTGCTATCAATGGCAGCGTACATGCTACAGACAACACGGCAGATTCAGCTGTCCCGCGCATCTGATTTGTTGACACCCAGTGACAGATACAGTAATAGAAACGGCAACAGCGCCCATGTCAACACTTTGTTGACATGGCCACTGTTGACTCAAAACTCTAAATCTCCTATGTTTTTTGCTAGCCGCGCTAGCTTAATTCTTTTTTTTAAAGCGTTCAGGGGTGCAAACCCAGAAAACACAACAAAATTGTGGCCATCTCAACACAATTTAATATTAAGCTTAATAAAAAACTCAATTTAACCAGATTTTTCCTTTACTTTTACTAATAAAAAGAGTTTATTTTTTATTTGTTTTCACAACGTAAAAGTGTCAGTGTTGACACTTTTTAAGCATAACTTATTTTTAATAACAAAACTGAAACATCTACAGTAAAAAAAGTGTTCATTTAAAAATATTTTTTTATTGAATTATTATATTGAAAAAGACAGTGTGCATACAGTTGATTGTTGAAATGCTCATGTTATAAATATTTGTGTGGCACTTATTATGGCTTTAATATATTAAGTGGATTGGTGGCTAACAGTGATCTAAAAATTTAAGTGTGAGTTACTATGTAAGTTACTATAGAATTTATTATTAAAAATAATGTCAACACTCGTAGATGTTGTTTATTTGCTTGTGATTATCCCCTGGGGTGGAGTTAAGCAAATTTGAGTGGCACAATTAAGCCTAGATTAATATGCCACCTCATATAAAGAATGTTGAAGTGACGTTGTTGACACTTTACCCTTTTCAATACTTGAATACAACTTCTTAACAACTTCATATAAGTGCAATGGTAAAATATCATATTCCCACCCCCAAAATATAATTTTTAATAAAGAAATAAAGAACCTTGAGATTTTTTTAACTTATTTTTATATGTTTTTTTTAATTTTTATATGTGAACAAAAACACACAGAAAACAGTTAATTTTTGCTAGCCTGCTTAAATTTAATTAAGCGTACAATGAAAAAACATAGTAAATTTTCAAAAAAATGTTGACAGTGACAATGTTGTCAAAAATAATGTCTACAATTTTTGTAATTGACAGTGAGAATTCAGCTTTTTTTACTAATTGTCACTCATAATGTTGACGCTTTTAAAGTTCTCACATATAAAACTTTATGTTTTACATAATAAAAACTTCTCATTTTTTGATATGTTGTATCTTTGACTTTTCTCTTTCATATTTCCTAATTTTTAAAATAAAATTTATCTAAATATAATACTTTCACATAAATATCTTAACTTTTATTTTTTTAAAACTATAATAAAAGAAAAACTATACAAGTATTTTTTAACTTTTCAATGCCAATAAAAGCCATCTAGGATTTACTTTTTGTATATTATGCTTTTTAAGTTGTTTTTTTGTTTCTTACATACATTGCTTTATTTTAAACTATTTTACTTATTATTTTAGGACAAGAACACTTCCAAACAGCCCAAAGGAACCAAGTTTCTTCAAAGCCAACCAAACCCACCAAAAAGAAGCCTGTCTCATCAAAGAAGGCCACCCCCAAACCATCCCCAAAGCCCCCCCTGAGAAGAGCCCTGCTCACTCCACTGGGGGAGCAGAAACTGATGGCTCTCTTACAGAGCACAGTTTCTACAACTTGACTTCTGATGAGGAGCCAAACAAGAAGAAGCGGCAAGGCAAAAAGACCCCTCCCAAAGATAAGTCTCCTGCACATGAGGAACACCACAATAAGCCCCCTTCTGCTTCCCCACCCCCGTCAAACTCCCCCCCTTCAAGCTCATCTGGGGATGATTCAAAGCCCTTCCCTGATTACTTCCCTGGCTTCTGCCATGCTCCTGCTGGCCCTTGGGACCCTCTGTTGGCCTACAACATCTGCAATGTTGACAGAAAATTCAAGGTTCCCTCTTCCTTGCCCAAATACTTCCTAATCATGAGTGTAAAGGGTGGGCCAGCCATGGGGGCCAATGGGTATATCTTCAGCTGCAATAATGCCAACTGGGGCCTCAAGAGCCACCATTACACCTGTGAGGACTGCTCCTGCCCAGTGCGGCTCAACACTGAGCGCTGGGACCTGGTCCAAACCATCAAGGGCAAGCATACCTGCATCATGCCTAACACCACCATAACCCGCCTTCTCAAGTGGTATCTGGTGCAGGTGATCCCACCTCCAAAGATCTTTCTGCCACCCAGCTGACTGTGCTTGCTTGCAAGTAATTTTCCCCAATCAACTTGAAGAGGGTTCCAACCCACAATCAGTTGGTCAAGTTTCTAAGTAATAGGCGTCAAGCCTCCAATCCCCCTGGCCAAGAGTGCCATCAGCATCAAGGACCTTATCCTCACAGATGCCCTCAAGAAGACAGAGGATGGTGAGATGCTCCTGCTCCATGACAATGGGCAGGAAGTGGAGGATAGGATTGTAGCCTACACCACAACCCAAAACCTGGAGCAGCTGAACACTGCTACCACCTGGCTGTGCGACGACACATTTGCTACTTGCCCCTCTCTCTTCAAGCAGCTTTGGGTCCTGCATGGGCAGTTTAATGACCAGTTCATCCCCCTTGTGTTCTTTCTCCTTCCTGGTGCCAATACTGAAGTCTACACCAGAGACTTCAAGATTGTCTTAGATTCTTTGAGCTCCCTTCTCACCAACCAGCTCCCCCTTCCACTCACGCCACAAGGGCAAATCCCTCCTCTGCTGAGAAAGATGAGTCAACCATAGCTGCTGAGCAGCTAGCTCATGCGCACTCACTTGGGCCAAAGGTTATCATAATGGACTTTGAGCAGGCTCAGTTCAGAGCCTTCCAGGCCACCTTTGATGGAGAAGTCCAGGGCTGCTTCTTCCATTTTAGGCAGGCCCTTGTCAAGAATCTCAAGAGTGAGAAGGACCTTTTCAAGAAGTATCTTAACAATGGTAAGGGGAAGTGCTGCTTTGCCCTGACTCAGTTTGCTGCCTTGGCTTTTGTGCACCCAGAGCATACTGGGCTTGGCTTTGAGGCCCTCCTGGAGGATGCTTACGTGAAGAAGCACTCCACCATCTTCAAAGGCTACCTGTATCACTTCAAGCGCCAATGGGTGGGCAAAAAGATGAATGCCCAGAGAGGTAAGAGCAGGTCCACTGCCCCTTGGAACTGTCAAGGCTCCTGCCTCAAGGGGGAGATGAAGACCACCTCTAGCCTTGAGGTTTGGCATAAGCACCTGAAGGTGAAGTTTGGGACCAACCCCAAGTACAACAAATTCTTCTCTAAGCTATAAGAGGAGCAGGCCTGGACTGTCTCCAAGTTCTGCAACCTGGCCAACTGGGTGGCCCCCAAGAAGAGGAAGTCCAAGGAGCAAGACTACCAGGAGGACGTGCAGAAGGTGGCCAAGAAAAATTATAAGGTGGCAGAGATTAAGAAGTACCTTGAAGATGTTGCCACTGCTCTTGCTGGTGGCTTTAATTAGCCAAATAAACTTTGCTTTGTCTATATATTTTTTACTTTTAAACTTTTAATTTTTTAATTTTTTTGGATAGTACTAATCTTTTTAGGTATAAATGGTAAGTTTCAGGTACAGTTTCAATGTGGTTTTGTAAGAAATATCTTATATTTTGTTAATTTATCTTTAAGCTATGAGATATTTTCAGTTATGCTTATTTAAAGTATAATAAATTAAAATTATATTTTTTTATTTTTGTAGTTATTATGATATATAAAATATCTTTATTTTTGGTTCATTGAAATTTTAATTTTTATGGGAATAAAAAATAATTTTATAATAAAGAGTGTAATTTACATAGTAAATTGAAAAATAATTGCTTATATCTCCTTATTCTTATTACTTATGGTATTTTTTATTGCAGTTTTGAACTCTCTGGGACATTTTATTATAATTATGTATTTTAAAATATTTTTTATATTAAAAATGTTCAGGGTAAAGTGTTTTGTCAATTAAAAAAGTGTCAACATCCAGGAAACAACATTTAGTAAAACTGAGTTGTCACTTTACTATAGTGCCAACATTAAAAGTGTCAACATGGGTGCTGTTGCTGTGGAAACCCCTCCAGAGCGCCAAACCAAGAAGAAAACCCCGCAAGCCAAAGTCCAGAATATAGCTTTGACAAGCATCACCTACTCCGCTAGCATCACCAGTACTCACCAAGAGCTTGGCCAACTGATCACCCAACCTCCCCACCAGGTCATCATTGTCAATGCTATGGAAACCCTCTCTAGAATGGGTGATACACCGCTTAAGGTCATGGCGCGGGCGCTGAGCCATTACCACAAATAGAAATTGAGGGATTATATCCATTCCCAAATAAAGTTGAGAGATGGAGAAACCCTCTTCACCCAATTGGAGTAAGGGCACAGAGTCAAGGTCAGGCAGATTGGCATCCACCAAGAGATATGTAAAGGTACCAGAGTTAGGGTCCACTACAAAGGGCTCCCTCTCTAAATTTTGAGGACAGGTACATGCTGAACCAGTCTGAGCTGCAGCTAGGCGCTTCTCACCACCAACAGAAGACTGCCACACAGTTTCATCCTCTACCGGGATTTCATCACTATTTTTACCTGGTACTGAACTTTCAAGCCCAGACCAGAGTGAACCAGTATTTGTTTGTCAAAGCCCAAGAAGCAATGCCGCCTTGGAAAGCCCGTGGAAATGGCAACAGTCTTCCTCTGACATCTGCGCCACCATCTGGCAGGCATCAGACTTGTTACTAACACCAGAATAGTTATTACTCATATTCCTGTTCTGAAGAAGTTCTCCAGAAATTATATAGCTCAGTCAAGTGGGGGGAAATGTCAGGAAATCCTGATCTATTAGGGTTGATTGATCCATATCCCTATCACTTAAGCAATGGGGTGACACTGGACAGGACACAGCCAAAGTGAATTGGCTATTCCAGAATACGGAGAAACTATAACAAGATTGATATAGTTTCCAAGTCAAAAGACACCTGAGACATTCCAGGTCTCAGGTCATGGGGTAATCCAGAAGCTTCTATAATTAGATGCTAGGCATTCTGGATTCTGAATTAAGACGCAAACCTAACTCAGAGATTGGAACAGGGAATTACAACATCCTGTTTCACCAAGAAGTGAGACAGAGGACTGCCTGTGCAAATTTTGCACATTGACCAAGCATAAGGGAAGGCCGGCCAAAATGGATGTCAACTTAGTTTGCTGTAACTAAGTCAAGGTATATCTAGGCTGAAGAGGAGAAATCAGCAGCCTAGAATATTACCTCATCTCAAAACCTTATTCAGGTTTGGGATCCAGCTCTAGGGGGTGAAACTAGTAGCTTGGGGATTATAGGCTAGCTAGTAAGAGTTGTCTGCAGCTAGACGCCAGTTTGGCCGCTAGCTGTCAACTATAAAGGGTCCTTCCAAGATCACTTGGAAGGCAGATAATTAATACCCTTCAACATCACTACTAGTCTGAATAGTAGCAGTGTCAAAGTACAGTAAGAGCAACTTATTGATACTTTCAAATTCCTGTCAAACCACTATCAACGGTGTGTTGCGTCTCCAAAGGACCAGAGGACTTCCTCATCACTCAGATCAACCAGCAACAGAACACAGCCTGCTGCAACATCCACCTACACCAATAGGAAGCGCATCTGTCTTCTTACAGATTCAATCATCCCCACATGCATAATATAAGCAATAAAAACTATATCTCTTCTTCCTCAAGATCCAAAAATCTTGACACCCAATACTAATATCAATAAAGTATCATTATCTGCTTAATTCCCCATTTATTTCATTTTATATACTTCCCAGAAGTATATATTTGACATTATTAAGAAGATAGATGGGCCTGGAAAGAAAGATATCAGCTGGAACTACTTGGAGTCTGTTGTGACTGAGGGTATTAAGCCCACCTCTTCCCTGAAAAGATGGCATAACTACTTTGCTAAGTCAATAGGAGTTATCAATCCATTCTTTGGCAAGCTGTTTGTGGGCCTGAAGAAGTCAAAAGACAGGGCTGATAAGATCTTTAGATATATTGAAAATGGATTCCCCTCCAAGAGAAACCAGCATAAAATCAATAAGGACACAATTTACAACATGGTGAATATGAGATACAATAAGGATGAGATTCTGAAAGATCTGAAGAGGGCCTTGAAGGTCATGAACTTTGGATTTGACTAATTGCTGGCTTATTATATAATAAAATATTTGTTTTGCTTCTTTGTTGCAACTGAATCAATGATAGTTCAGTATTTAATTGGGGAAGACACCAGTCCAATATAAAGGACAAGAATAAGATGTAGTTTATTGAGGAATATCTTAATTAATGTACTATATAGAGAAGCCACAAGCACACAGGGGGTGGCACAGTGGTGGGTTTGAGATAAGGTTTGGGCTGTGGAATAACTTGCACAGGGATAAGTATGTCAAATTGGCAACACTCCTAATTAGGAGATAGTGCCTTCAATTTGACATCATCATCAGATTGATCCATGTTGTTAGACATGTCATGGGGCAACTCATCAAGTACCCCCATTGTATTGTGAGATACGTTAGCAGGAAAGGATGGAATCTTGGTTGCAACACCTTATTTCTATATTTCTTACTAATTAGTTAGATAGATCACATTCATTTTAATAATGAACTTTTACAGGCCGGGATTTGAAGTCCATTTCATTAAAATTTAATAGTTAGAGTTGTTTTCATTTGAAGTCAAAATTTGACCTTATTAAAACGTGTAATTTTTTGTTGCCTGTCAGAATTAGCAAATGATTGGGTTTGATTTTTTGTTGGAAAATTGGCCTTACTTTTTATTGTAATGTCAGAAGAGCTTACATGCAATGGTTTTTGTTGGGAAATCAGTTGACAGAGCATATTACTTCCCCCAGACCAAAGCTCAAGTGTTTAAATCTGGCCTCTGTAAATTTATTCTTTTAAAATCATTGCTGAGACCTTACAGATGCATGGCGCTTGAGATTTTTAAAATCTAACTCTGTTTGAAAAAATGTTGGCCATACTCATCTTTCTTGAAGTGTACAATTATCCATGATTCCGTATATTAAATTTCAAATGCATTCATTTATTATGTACCCTCATCCCAATAAAGAAAATTATGCCTAATTTTAGCAGCTATCACTCATCTAGGGTGGCTCTATCAACTTTAAATTTTTAGTGAGTACACCCAAAGTTGGCTTTCACACCCTTTTGCTAATCTTATTCTTAGTAGGAAAGATCTTGCACTATTCTTTAGAAGATGATGCCTGTTTTTATAGTAAATTTATCATATCTTTCAGGATAATAATCCTTTCTTTTGTCTACCCATGCAATTAGAACTTTGTATCTCTTTGACCAAGTCTTCTTGGACCCCATATTTTTTAGCAGGTATGTGTTGATGGAAGCTTAATGGTTAAGCTTTTAATCAGGAAAACTTGCTCCTATTTTCCTTGTCATATTTTTAATATCATGGCACCTGTATTAGATCAATCTATTATTGTTGCTTGTGAGAATGGTGTTTTTCTTGGGAGTAGTTAACTTGGGCTATTTCTATACAATCCAACATAATTTAGCTATTATAGAATATATAGTTTGTATAAAATTTAAGATAATTCTAACTATGATAATCTGAGCTTACCAGTCATCTGTGACAAACCAAGGTTTAATTTGGAGCATTGTACCAGTTCCCAGATTATATTTATGACAGTTCTAATATTATTTTTGACATTTTTTTCCTAGAGTTGACATCAGTTAGTTGAGTACACTTTTGATAAAGTGAACATATACAGGAAGGGAAAATAGCTTTATTGGAAGAAAGTGTTGCAATAAACAGTAAATAATATTATGAAAGCGTAATATGAGGAGCCTCAGAAAAATTTGGATTTTTTTAAAATCTGACTGAATAATCTAAGACAAATAGGACAGGAAGATACCAATGTTTAAAGAGACTGGGGATTTAATACTTTTACTTCTCACTACCAGATTGCCTCTCAAATCACTGGGAATCCTTTATGTGAGCTCTGGAAAGCCTGGATTCCAAGTGAGCAATTCTAGAATTTAATCCTAAGTCATCATTGCTTAGCTGCTTATTATCATCCCGCTATTAATGATCACTTACATGCCTTTCTCTTCTCATAGTCTTAGTTATAGACCCTTTTTCTCTCATTTTTTATTGGCTTCTTCCAGTTAAAACTAGAATACATAAAACTGAAGATATTTGAGAGTAAAGCAACATTTGCCATAAAATCACCTTTACTTTTTATAATCATTTTTTCAACTAATACTGTTTGGATTATACTTGGATGAAGTCCCCTCTCTTGAGAAACCCATTCTGGATTACTAACATATGATCTATGACATAACAATCTCATTTAATCAATATATTTCCAAAAAAAAGAACTACACATTCTCAACCCCTAAGAAAAAATCCAGTTAAATTCCAGAATCATCTGATTCCTTTTGTAGACGTGACCTGTTCACAGCTTGAAGTATTCTGGACTATCTGTGCCAAACCCCTGTGGAATATTCTTGATACCAGTTTTTGACAGTTCTAACTGGGAATCAGCTGATCATTTCTGATAGAAACACCACTGTCTCAACTTGAAACAGTTGAGTCTGTTTGGACCTATGATTAACATCCTGTTAGTCATATTCAGGGGTATGAATTAATCTTTCTGGTTGATTTATTGGCTTAGATACACCAAGTCTCATAATCTGAATTGGTCATATTATCCAATTGATCCCTCAATTAGTACAGCTTAATTGATTTCTGGGAACTTCATCACTACTGTGGTATCAACTAATTTTCTTTGGTAGGTATTAATCATCCACCATGCTAAAAAATTATCCCTGAGAGGGACTTGCTGCTGGTTAATTTATTCAAAGATGGGGGTTTATGCCAGAAACCCCTAAATCTTATAAGAAAACAGGTTGTTAAAAATTACATATGAGGAATTTTTAGATAAAAAGCCCTATCATTAAATCTATTTCAACCTATTAAATCTGGTTAACTTAATGATCTTATAAAAACAAAAAAATCAAAGCGAATATAGTACAACCATGCAATAATGTAGAAGAAAATCAGATACTATTGCTTTTAACTTTGATAGAGTCTATAGTGAGTGAATAATGTTTTATTTGATGTTCTATTTATCCAGGAGTATTTTTAATTCACAAGAATATGTTAACATTGGTAAATATAACCATCTGGTTTTGGCCCATGGTAAGTAATTATTTTATTAGGGAGTCATTTAAAGGTTATTGTAAATACAAAATAGCTGTCATTGAATATGATTCTTACAGTTTACTATATTTAGGTATTGCTGTGTTACATAATTATTATTGGGAAGCTGAAATGTCCAAATGGAGTAGTTTAATTTAAACTTGGGTTAAATTGGATTTGCTGTTGACTTTATGATTATTTTAAAGTTAAACTACCAAGCAAATAATTTCCCCGTTCCTGGCAGGGTAGTGGACAAGTGCCCGTTGTCTCTTGGATTTTGTAAATTGACTCTGCCCTCGGAAGAGACAACTCTTACGGACGATTGTATAGAGTTTTCCCATTGGGTATGTCTATTTTAAAAAATAAATGTATTTACTCGGGAATTTGTATCTGCGGAGGTTGATAAAAGCGGTAGGAGGGATGTTTTTGCTTGGTTTACAGTTGCTTTATTTGTTGGGGTTTATCCGTGTTGTCAACACGTTTCAAATCACTGGACGTTTTTATTAAAGTTGGAGTGTTTTTTTAAACGGGAATGTGAATTATTTTCTGGGTGGGAGCCGGATATTTTGGGCAGCTTGGCGTTATGGGATTGAGTAGTTAATCAATTAAGCGTTCTCCCGAAAAGGATTTGCTTACAAAGACATGTAAAGGGTTTCAGAGTTATTGAAATTCCGGTTCTGTTTTGTTGATATACCCTGTATAGAATAATCTAGGCATTTATTTTAATTAAAAAAATTTATTTTTAATCCATCTGAAATCACGAGAATAAACCAACTTATTTTCTAGAAAGTATATAAACATCCAAGGATACAACAACCAGCAGCAATGAACTTTTTACTTTTGACATTTTTGGGAGCCATTTCCAGTTTGCTGGGCCGCCACAGTGCAGCAGGAAATTCTAGTGGCAGCGTGGCTCTTTACCGTAAGATGAATCGCGTCGGCAACTTGACAGAGTATGTCGAGAAGATTAAATATGCAAAGCATCAACTTCCTCTGGCGCGGCGTGGCTTCTCTCGCATCAACATCAGTCCTAGCGAAAAGGATGCGTATCACTTCGCACCATACGCTGGGGCAGCGTACTGCGATAATGTCTGGGAATGGAAATGCACTCACTGCGATAAGATTGGACACCATGTCCAAGTGCTGGAGAAATTTACTGATGAGTCTTTTCAAACAGTCGCTGTTCTCACTGCCGATGATCGTCGGAAGGAGCTGGTGTTGACCTTCCGTGGCACTTCAAACTTTGTGAATTGGATCCAGGACCTTACATTCTTTATGGAGGATTACGAGTACGCCCCCGAGGCAAGGATCCACATGGGCTTTAGTGAATGTACAACATCAATACTTGGACATATCATTCCAAAGTTTGAACAAATCCTTGCCAACCCCAGATTTTCTAGCCACAGCATTGTCATTGTCGGCCATTCCTTGGGTGGGGCCATGGCAGTTCTATCCACGTTAGCCCTCCAACGCGAGTTTAAAATCAAATGGAGACGGCTCTCGGTGTACACGTATGGCCAGCCTCGGGTAGGGAACACCGCCTTTGCCAACTACATAAACTCCCTGCCCCTTCGTATTACCCGCATCGTCAACAAGAATGACTTGGTTCCCCACTCGCCCCCTCGTTCAGCCATGTATATCCACCACTTTGCTGAGATCTACCTGGCAGGCAACAGAGGCCGCATCTGCAGCTTGGAGTATCTTGAAGACCCTGATTGTTCCAATATCGATGTTTTTGAACTTTCCATAGATGCCCATCTTTACATCTGGGATCTTCACTTTGGCCGCAAGGGATGCATTTAACTGCTCTCCTACTCTACCCTTGATAAACTACTTTTTATATAATTTCTATTTTAAAAACTTATATTCTTTTATACCCTCACCAGGCAACTGTGGTGAAATCAACTCCTTGGTAGTCGACTACCAGATATGCGAATCATTTAGTAATTTTTGCATAAGCAATTTAAGGAGGCGGACAGAGGTTCCGTCAACCAATTTTCCGTCATTTTAACAGAAAACTGGTTGACAGAACTCATTTTTAAATAATTTTTATGGTTTATTCTTCTTTTGATTAGCTTAGTTTTAATAATGCTTAACCTAAACTAAAAACGCCTTTTTAAAATTACACAGGCCATTTTCCGCCAACTGGCTAAGTTTTGATTTTTTTCTTTATTTTTCATATGGATATGAAAGGAGAACCAAAAAACAAAATGTAATATAATACCAATTAAAAACAGACATATTTTCTGTCATCCCTAATAAATTCAAACTTCCCACTAATCCATAATAATAAAATAAAATTCCTTAATTTTTTTCATTTTTAATGTTTAACATTTGTTTAAAATTCAATATGATAAAATAAAGCTTTTTATATTAAAATATAATAAATTACCAATAATTTTATTATGTTATTCATAGTATTATCTTGATACTAGCAATGAATTTTACTGATTAACGCTTAAATTATAAGGTCCAAACACTATGTTTTTGGGTACCAACTAAAAGTTTTGGCTTTTCCAGAGCAGTTTTTCTATCAAATCACAGGGATTAACTTCTCCAAGCCTCAAACCCCTTAGCCGGCTAAGGGTTTTTAGACCAGTTAAACATAGGGCTGATCCTCCATCAACCAGAAAGTTTGCACCAAATAGATATCAGCAATTTATTTTCAGAATTGATTAAGCTTGAGAAAGCTTAGTTAGTTAAAAACTGAAACCACCCAACACCCAGAATTCTACTATTAAAGCCCCATAATTCCCCTTGAATCTATCAAAATATTTTACAATATGCTCCTGAAACCTCAATTGAAATCATCTTCAAAAAACAATGTTTGAGGCTACCAAGGAGCACTATAACTTTTAATAGTAAATCTGTGACAACTAAAAACAAACCAACTAAAAACATAACAAATAAAAACAAAAAAATAAAAGCAATACAACTAAAAACAAAGGGCAATAATTAAAAAATCAAATTTTTAAAAGATCAAATATTTAAAAAGGATCATTCAATATGCCTCACAGAAAACAATCCAAAGCCAACAAGGCCAAGGAAGCTAGTGCCCAAAACAAATAAGCCATTTGATATTCTGAAGGAGGACAATCAAATAAAACCACCAGCAGCTCCTCATACAGGTTCTTCCACAACAGTGCAGGGGATTAAACTCCTATCAAAAGCCACAATCCAAAGAAAACTAAGAAGAAGAAATAAGATAGTGCTAAGAAGACCAAAAAAGAAGCCCAAGATGAAACACCAAAAGATGATGAAAAAGAAGCTTTAAATGAAGAGGGTACTCATAGCAAGGAAAAAAAGCCCCCTAAGATCACCCAAAGCCCCACACCAACAGCAACTACAATAAAGGGAAAACTATTCAAAAGACAGGCTAAGAAGGATATTACTGGTGATGAGGAGCAGCTTTTGGGGAAGCTTCAAGTATGGAAATAAGAAGAAGAGAAGTATATTTTATTGGATAATACTTTAGACTTATATAGCTTGCGCTGTGGCAGGGATTTAAGTCAGATAAAAGCTAAGGATGGTCATATTCAGAATGGGTTCAAGTTGCTGGATAACTGGACAAGTCATGTGATATTGGTTTGTTACCTTTCCTGGTATGTTGAACTGTATATTGGATTGCCCCAAACCAGGTGATGACTGGATGTTAAGTGTGTTGGCGGCAACCAGAATACTTGTACATCCAGCTCCTTGACACTGGCTTTGAGTCAGTGAGAACAAAAAATTCTGTGATAAGGATAGAAAGTTCACCATCCCAGATGAGCTTCCAAAATTCTTCTTCATGATGACTTCCCAGGAGAGGCCAGCTATTGTGTTTGAAGGCTATTACTTCTACAGCAACAATATATTCAGATCCAGTGCCCTGAAACAGTTCAAGTGTGAGCATAAAGGATGCCCATCAATGGCTCTCATCAACTCATCAGGTTCATAACCAACAAAAGAAGAGATGATTTTATCCCATTCAACAACCCAGAAACAGCAAGGGATCTAGTCATTGATGATCAAGTCAAGTTTGCCAATGATGAGTCCCTATTCCTGCTGCATGAAGACTCCAATGAGATTGAGGAGAAGATGATCATATATGTGACCAAGATTCATCTGGAAGTGCTTAGAGATCAGGAGGTTTGGCTATCAGATACAACATTTGCTATCTTCCCCAATATATTTAACCATCTCTAGGCCGTTCATGCAGAAGTAGAGGAGAGAGTGGTGCCTCTAATCTACTGCCTCATGATTGAAACCAAGCAGGAGAACTATGTGCAGGCTCTGAAGATTCTCAAGAAGGAGATACAGAAGATAGTCCTGGAAGAGCAAGAAACAAGGCCCACATCAGCAGGAAGGCCATCCAAGGATCCTGCTACCTCAATAAGTCTCAAGAACCCAAAGCTAGCCATGCTTGACTTTTAGGCCACCAATCTATAGCATTTAAGGGAGTCTTTGGCTGTGAAGCTTAAGGATAACACTTACATTTTTTCCAAGCCTGCCTTAGGAAGATAAAGACCTTCAAAGATTTTTACAAGAAGTACTCCTCATTTATCTCAGGGATCACCAAGCAGATGGTTGGAAAGTACCCTGCTCTGTGCTTTCTGAAGAATTATGATATATTGAAGGCAGTGATTCTACTAGATGCAGATAAATGGAATGTGGCTAACAAGGATCTGATGGCTGGGTTTATTGACTACTTCAAGGACCAGTGGACTAGGAATTTCATTGGGAAAAGATATGGGCCAGGGAAGAACAAGATCAGCTGAAACTATGAGGAGTCCTTCCTGACTGAGGGTACCAAGACCACATATTCCCTGGAAGGATAGCATAACCACTTTTCCAAGTCAGTGGGGGTTAGCAAGCCATCCTTTGGAAAGCTGTTTGTGGACCTGAAGAAGCCAAAAGATAGGGCTGATAAGATATTAAGGAATATTGAAAATGGAGTCCCCCCTCCAAGAAAAGCCAGCATGAACTCAAGAAGGACACAATGTACAATATATTACATAGGACTACAAAATGAATGAGATGCTGGAATACCTGAAGTGGGTCTCAGATACCATGAACTTTGGGTTTGAATAATTGCTACAGTAGTTTTCAAACCTGTTGAGATAAACAAAAAATCTTAGTCTGAAAACAAAAGTAACTCTGTCTAAAAGCAAAATCAAAGTGGATCTAAATCTGTTGTAATTTAATATAGATTCCTTAATTCTTGATTTTTGTTTTGTTTTTAGACTGAGTTGTTTTTTTTAGACTAAGATTTTCTGTTTATCTCAACAGGGTTGAAAATTAATGTAATATTTCATATAATAAATCATTTACTTATCTCCTTATATTTATTTTTAAAAATATTTGGTTATTTTTTATCAATTTAGTAATAAATTTTTATATTTTGGGATTTTTAATGTCTTGTTATTAAAAATTAATGGTTTTAAATGTTTTTTATTTGATGTCAAAAGTTGTGTTGTATATTTGAAATAGACAAAATGAATTAACTGGAATCAGATTTGAAGTGTTCAATACCATTAACCATTTTCATTAAGTTTACTATGTTTTTTAGGATTGTGGGATTGTCAAATCCATGAACCAAATTTCAAATCATAAATGAATGCCACTAGTAAATTCAGATATTAATTGCAGGAACTGGAATCCAAATTGGATGTAAAGTAAGAAACTAGGATAAATCAACCCAAATCAAGAAGCTCCACTCTGCATAAAATCAAATGAAAAATTCAGTCTCAATAACCATGTTTAGACATGAAACTTAACCAAACTGTAAAATTGTCTAAACCTGGAAAGGATACAATATTATACACTTCAAATCACAGATATAGCAACCATAAAACCATATAATGATTTATGAGCTACTCTCCTGATGACGCAGAAATTTTTTAAAAGTTTTTTGGCCCCCAGTGTAGCCAAGGGGCCAACAAACATGTTTCAAGAAAGAAAGGAGGGGGAAGATATCCCATCAGTTTACTACACTATGTATTCATGTACTGCTATTAAGGATAATTGATTACAGTAGATTTCAGAAAATACTAATAATAAGATTGAATTATATATTAAACTCTATTTTTAACATGTTGCCTTTTCCTTGGTGTGTTGATAATTCATTTGCTGTTGATAAGGTGTTTGCATTTAATTGGATGTTTTCACCTCCAGTTGCCTTGGCAATAGGAAATCAAGTTGCCTCCCTGAGACCAGCTATGGTCCCAGAGGCAACTTGATTTCCTATCACCAAGGCAACTGGAGGTGAAAACATCCAATTAAATGAATTTATATTATCAACAGAAAATGAACTATTAACACACCAAGGAAAAGACAACATGGTAAAAATAGAGTTTAATATATAATTCTATCTTATTATTAGTATTTTCTGAAATCTACTGTAATCAATTATCCTTAATAGCAGTACATGAATACATAGTGTAGTAAACTGATGGGATATCTTCCCCCTCCTTTCTTTCTTGAAACATGTTTGTTGGCCCCTTGGCTACACTGGGGGCCAAAAAACTTTTAAAAAATTTCTGCGTCATCAGGAGAGTAGCTCATAAATCATTATATGGTTTTATGGTTGCTATATCTGTGATTTGAAGTGTATAATATTGTATCCTTTCCAGGTTTAGACAATTTTACAGTTTGGTTAAGTTTCATGTCTAAACATGGTTATTGAGACTGAATTTTTCATTTGATTTTATGCAGAGTGGAGCTTCTTGATTTGGAATGATTTGTCCTAGTTTCTTACTGTAAATTCAATTTGGATTCCAAATCCTTCAAATATTATTTGAGTTTACTAGGGGCATTCATTTATGATTTGAAATTTGGTTCATGAATTTGACAATTCCGCAATCCCAAAAAACATAGTAAACTTAATGAAAATGGTTGATGGTATTGAACACTTCAAATCTGATTCCAGTTAATTCATTTTGTCCATTTCAAATATGCAGCTCAACTTGAAATTTTCAAAGTGTCTATGAGTTCCTTCATCTTTAAATATTCAAATTAAAATACAAAGAATTCAATTTAATTAGAAAACACCATCCTGTAAATGTGATTCAAAATTTGGACCAAGGATTTGACAATCCTGCATTTTTACATTTAGGTTCTGTATTTACAGTATATAGTTTATGTTTTTATTAACTCTCAAAGTTAGCAATTTATTGGATTTAATTTTTGATGAAAATCAGTTAGTTTTTATTTGTATTTAATTAGAATGACATAGACCTGGTGTGTTTTTTTGGTTGACAGAAAATTGGTTGATAAAACAAAAATTTACAAACATCTGCCTGCCCTGTTATTTTGATTATCAATTAGATGAATAATTTTATATATTTAATAAAACATCAATTTTTTTTAAATCAATACATAAAGAGATACAGTAGTTTTAAAAGCTATGGTGACAACCAAAAATAGCTCAGACTTAAATAAAATTATTTCAGATTTAAAGAAATTCAAGTTGTGCAAGATTCAGGATTCAATTAATTTAAAAAATTTCAGTTAATAAATGAACTGTCAAACAAAAAACAAAATTTCACTAGCCCATTATACAAAATTATAGCAAATATCAAGCGGTGTTGTTTAGACCACAAATAAAATGAACTGACGCAACAAGTGAGATGGATGGATGCTATTCCAGAGTATATTATAATCCAATCAGGATTCATATGAGCACCAACAGAAGGACTAAAATGAAACAAAATTTGAGCAATCTAGAAGGAAGATTCCACAAGCACAAAACAAAATGGAGTCACACAAGATGTGTAGTATGAGCAGCCTAAAATAGAAAAATAACAGTAATACAGCCAATCAACAGCTATCTAGTTTAGGAACAGAGGCATTTTTTTATTTTCATGGCTCCTGATTTGTATGAAATGGTTTTGAGAACCTTCCAAATATGAACTCAAGATTACAATAAAAATTAATCATAAAATTTTAAACTTCTACTTTTAGTGATTTTATCCTAGGTTTTTTTATAATGGTTTTTACTAGCACCATTTTTGACAGCACCAGCAACCAAACCAGCTTCAATGGAGACAAGGCTCAGAACATGGAGGCACCCGTTTACACCCAAACCTTTGAGGTGGGTAACAAGGAAGCTGACCTGTACCTGACCACTGACCCCTATGGCTTTGACTTGTTTGAGAGTCACTTAGAGTCTAGCTCTGCCCATGCTCCCGTACCCACCCCCCCACAAACTGCCCATCAACCAACCAATCAGGATGACAGCCTTTATTTGGAACAACTTCCCGCTACCAGTCAACCTGCCCCCCTTTAGCCAATCAGGCTTCAGCTCCTGCGGCCCAGCGCCCCAAGCAACAAATCATCACCTCCCAAATTCTCCAGGAAATTGGGGCACTGAACCTACAGGGTCTGTCCTGGGATTAGATTGCTGACCAATTGAAATTTACCCAAGCCACAATAATGCGGGAATTTAATGAATAAGGGGAATCTGATTGGGATAGCCAAGAAGCCCAAGAAGGCCCCTGAGTCCCAAATCAGTGAGGCCTACCCAATCATGCTTGATCTCTTGCAGCAGGACCCCAAGATTCCCTTGACCCAGGTCCAGAAGCAACTTGCACACCATGGCATTTGGGTGTCTGAGCGCATGGTGAAACTATGGATGTATGAGAAGGTGGCGTCAGTCTGTGTGATGACCAATGTTGCTGGCAACCAATGGGATGGCGCTGAGGATTCCTCATATGATCCTGCCATCAAATTAATCCTGGTCCAATGCTTGACTAGTCTAACAGATGACATCATCTTTATCTCCTACTACAAGCTATCACTAGCTTTTGATGATTTTGACAAGCAAGGAAGAGCCACCACCCAAAAAGGAAGGAATAAGATCAAGAAGGGGACTTTCATTAGTGAGTTTCTGGCTGTTTCAGTCAAGGGTTCTGTCTATTATTGGACAAACCCAGATTTCACCAATGGCTACAAGTACAGCCACATCCTCAGAGGATTACTTGACTCCTGGGATGGCTCAAATTCCAAGCACCAGGTTTTCTTGAGCCACCAGATGAAGAGTAGCTCCACTGCCCTCCAGGCCATCCAGGGACATGGGCACCAGGCCTCAGTCCATCCTGCCGGCCATGCAGACATCCATCTGGGTGATGTTGTCTTCTTCAACATTAGAGGCACAGTACAGGAGTGCCGCCCTCAGGCTTTCAACAACCTCTATCTTGGGGTCCTTGACCACAATTCTCTCTTTTGTCACCAAATGGTGGCTGACTTGTTTGCCCAAATTGTCTTCCACGTGAACATGGGCAATCAATCATGTAAGGATAAGCGCCTCCCATCCTGTGCCACAGCCATCTACCAGCCCATCCAGCTAATGACAGACAAGGAATATAACAGGTGTTATATGGCGGCCATCACACGCAATTCTCCTACCCCTACCCCCGCTACCACTACCCCCACCTTCCAGCCCCACCCAATCCCAGACCCCCCAGGCCAGCACCACATCAACGCCTTCCTTCTTGAGCTATTCTGCCTACTAGGCATCACTCTTCCCTGCCCCAATAAACCCACTGTTGCCAAACATTTTATTTTTATATTATCTTTATTTTGAATTTCAATTGTTCATGTTCTCTTTGTTTATAGTTGTTTTTATTCTTTATGTTCAGCTTATTTCTATAAAAATCATATATTTACTATACCATGTATCTAGATTCAGAACACAGTTATTTTTAGTACCCAAACACATCCCCTTGTGAAAATATTAACAACAATTTGGTGGTTGTCAAAATTTGAATTAGAAAATTATAGGTTAATTGTGTTTAGATAAAGTTGTTACTGATCCAAATTCAAAACCTTAATGATAAACTTTAAGCCAATCAGGAGCCAAGTGATAAAGTGATTGTTGTGACATAAAGGGTCATCCAATAATTCTTTGATGCATGTGCGCCAATTAATATAATTGGCTGATTGGTTTTTCATTGTGCGCCATTGCCACTGTGGCAAGTTGTTGATGGACTAGTGCTAACCCAGCAGCTGATTGGGCACTAGTCCACCAACAACTTACCACAGCGGCAATGACGCACAATGGCAAAACAACCAACCAATCCTATTAATTAGTGCACATGCATCAAAGAATTATTGGATGACCCTTTATGTCACAATAATCACTTTATCACTTGGCTCCTGACTGGCTTAAAGTTTATCATTAAGGTTTTGAATTTGGATCAGTAACAACTTTATCTAAACACAATTAACCTATAATTTTCTAATTCAAATTTTGACAACCACCAAATTGTTGTTAATATTTTCACAAGGGGCTGTGTTTGGGTACTAAAAATAATATGGCAACTAAGGAAACAATGCCAACACAAAGCAAACAACACATAGAGTTAAGCATAAAGCATATATACAATGGGTAAAAGATGGGATATTGTAGTAAATGAAAAACAAACAAGGATAAACAAAGAGGTAATAGTATCATAATAACAGGGGTTTTATTGGAGTGATAGCTATAAAAACATATGTAAAAGTTAGTAAAAATCATATGAGAGAACTTGAAAAACAACTCAAAGACCTCAACTTGGCAACTGCCAAAATCAAAGACATTGATTGCAAGGTCAAGGAAAAAGTGAAGGCTGCTGTCCTTACAGGGGAAAAAATTGAAAAGATGTCTGCCAAGACACTCATGGACAAGATGCCAGACACTCCCAAAACAACAATTGAATGCCTTTTAAATGTCCAGAAGACTGTTGTGGAAGGCCTTCAATTCAAGTCCTTTTCCCTCTCTGTGCCGTCTGTCTGGTTCAATGACCCTGAGATGTATGCACATCTCAAGCCACCCAAGCAAGCCAAAACCGAGGACACAGAATTGCCAGAGCAATTGCTTGCACCAAGAATGGCAAAGCCTGTTGAAGCAGCCAGCAAGAAAGAAACACGTGAAGGTAACATAAAAAAATAAAATTAATAAAAATTTGTAAATATTTACCTTTTTTTAGAAAAGATAGACGGTGAAATCTTCTGGGTCCTGGTCCCCTTTGTCCCCCCCACATTTTATGCCAACTACACCAATCATGTGGCTAGACAGCTGTTTCTGTCTCCCCCTGTCTTGCACAAGCTGGAGGACTGCGTCCACAGTACCTTTCCAATGTCCCAGGAGGTGTTAGCTGGGCTGACACCTAGCAAGGGGGCATCTGAGTGGGCAGTTACTGCCTACAAGGATGCCCAACTGGTCCACCTGGACCCGGTATCACTCAATAGATTTTACTGTGTAAACTCCATTGAGCTTGTTTGGAACGTGCTGGTGATGCTCCAATTCAAGAATATACCAGAGATGGGCCGGGCCCACACTGCTGCTTGCTTCTGCTTCCCAGTGGAGCATATGCTCTCTTACCTCCTAGAGAACTTTGGGTGTGCAGTGGGGAGATTGGCTGTTGCAGACGCAACAGCTGTAAAGAAGACCAAGATCCTCTTGGCAGACTTTGGGCTGGCCTGGAGTGCCAACAAGATGGGGGTCCCTGCAGCCATGGAGCCAACCTTTGCTAAAACTAAACACAAGAAAAAAATAAGCGCAGTATACAATAAGCTGTGTGAGTTTACTGAAGCCTTTGCTGGGCAAAGGCTTCACCTTGTGGTTTACCTGGGATATATTTTCTTCTTTGGGATGAGCACCAGCGTATAGGACCTAGATGGGGTCCTTCTTGGAATTGACAAGACCCAGCTCTCATTGGACAAGAAGAAGGTTCCCCCTGGGTACAACTCAGTGGATCACATCATCCAGGACGCCCTGGTCCTGGCTGGTATATACAGGTTTACAGCCCTGCCAGAGAAGCTGCTCCTGCATTCCCACCTGACCCTACTCCCTTTTACTAGCCGCCAAGAATATTTTAATCAGGGTGTATCCACTGTTACAGTATGACAGTGGAGGTTATGCGCCACCTCCATCCCTGGGTGGGTACATACCAACAAACTCACTACAGACGCTCCTAATATATTCTATATTCCAATAAATTTATTTACACCTTAGATTATTTTTATTTATAATAATTTTTATAATTATTATTTTAGCAAACAAGTTTTGCAAAATTAATCCTGGAGAAGATCATCATAATAGCATAAATATGTTTACTTTAATAAAATTTAATTCTATTGTGTACACTTTACATTTAACTTTTTCAAATTTCATTTATATATTTTTTGACAAAAGTGATATAAATATATTTGCGTAATCCAGTATCAAGTGTTTGGGATAACCTCAGATGCCATAATAAAAAATTAATAGAAAATAAATAAATTAAAAACCTTCATTGATGTTCTTGCTGGATGTGATTGTGGGCTTAGAAGCTTCTAAATATAAAATGGTAATTAATAAATCTTAATTAGTAAATTAGAGAATATAAAAAAGTTTGAAAAGCTAGGCCTTTAATTGATTGGCTGTTTGGAAAGGCACGTGGGGATGAAAAATCAGTTTGGCCATAGAATTTGGTCACAGTCTCAGCTGGGAGAGTGTGGATCCTGGCCTGCAGCAAATCAAATAGGTCCTTGGTCCCAATTGGGGTTCCTTGCTTGACAACTTGCTTGAGCCACCCAAAGACTTCCTTGATGGGATTTAGGAAGGGCAAATAGGCTGGGAGGAAGAGAAGGTGCAAATTTGCAGTGGCCAATTGCTGAGGGGCCACTGCAATTCTAGTGTCAATTGATGGAAATTCCTCAAGAATATCTGCCACCTTATGGAGACCAATGTTGTCCAGCACAATGACGTTGATGAAGCCCAGGATTGTGCGCCTCAGGTGCTCCTGGACTAATCAGAGAAATTACAGAAAGATCTGGCTGTTGTGGGAGCCTAGTATCATTTGATAGAGCTTGACCCCCTTTGGACTGAGGAGAGCCACTATTGAGTAGGCTGTGGCGCCAACTGCCGAACACCAAGCTACCCTGTCATTTGAGCCTTTTGGAACATACCCATATTCCTTTTTCATAGAAAAGGCAAATGCTGATTTGCCAATGTAATAGAAATTGACTGTCCCTTTGGCTTTGAGGGCAGTCTAGGCCTCATTGTATTTTTTCTGGGTCTTGATGTTGGCTGGGCTATTACAATTGTAGGGGGATACCCTGAACTTTTTCCAGGAAAAGCGCATTCCCTTGACCATATGGTAGTAAAAGAAAATTGAGGCCTCAACCCCAAAAGTAGATTTGACCATGGCCTGTATATTTGCCAGTTTAAGATGGCAATCTTGGGTTATCCACTGACATATTTCCCATTTGTGCTCCTTGGTGAGCATGGTTGACACGCGCAAGGATTTCTCTGCAGCAAGGACTTGGCTAGTTTTGGTGAACTTGTTGAAGGCCTTTGAGGCGTACTTGAGATCCACCCCAACAAGAGCCACGGCTGCCTTGTAATCACCAGATTCCTGCATTAGCTTGAGTAGGATGATACATTTGATATCAGGGATGCACTTCTGGGTGGGCTTATTGGGAGTATTTAAAATGGGATCCTTCTCAGGGACTGGCTTGCAAGGCATAGGCACCTTGGTATAGAAGGCTGCAACCTTTTTTAACACCAGCTGTCCCTTATCAGTTCTGTAGAAATCAGGCTTCTTGTCCTCTTCCTGATTGCCATCACTGACGTAGGGCTCATAGCTAGTGTCAAGCACAGGTTTCACCTTCTCCAGCATGGCTGACAGGACTGACTCTTGGCGGTACACAACGTTGAACACATAAAAAGTAAGTGCTAACTCCTTGTTTCTAACTGTTTTGGTAGTGGTGACCTTGGTGGGCTTCTGGGTCAGCTTGGGGATCCAAGGGTTGATGCTCTGCACCCTAGCAGCTTGTTCTCCTTGAACTGGCTGTGTCAGTGCAGCGTCACTATGGAACTCTCCTCTCTCATCTCCTTCCTGAGTAGGCAATTGGGTTGCACTGACTCTATTCTTTGACCCGTGGGGACAACCACAACCATGGCACATAATGGGTGTATTTTCAACCTGTTGTTGTGTTCCTTCCATTTTAAAGTTTAATAAAATACTAAATAAACTTAATTAAGTCACTCCTTAATTTTAATTTTGCTTTTATCTGAATATGGATATTTAATTAATATTTCCCCCCATATCCCAATTATAGAATACTTATTTCTTAATTAGTTGTTTTTGGTTTTACCATGCCCATTTTAGAATACCCAAAATAATTTCCACCCATTTTCCTAGATTTTATGCCAAATTAAGCACCCAACACAATATTTTTAAAATTTATGTTTCAGATCCTGTGTCTTGTTTTAGATACCTTGGTATCATTCTTGATTACAATCCATTGTACACGACATTTGAGTGATTTTGTTTATATAGTGAGTTGCTAATGTGTTTTGTTTTTGTATTGAGTTTTGACTCACTGTTCTTGGGTGTATTTTGTCATCAATTTATATAGTAAACATATGTACACCAAAATTCAACTCACACCATTTTGTTTGCAAATCAATGTATTTCAGATTGTATTTTGAATATTTGGCTTTGCGTGTGAGCACTTCTTTGCTGTGTTGACCCATTTTGCCCATTAATACCAAAAATCCCTGTTAACAGAGTTTATATTTTAACCTGATAGTTGAAATTTGCTTAAATCTGAAATCATTTTGTTTAAATCTGAGGCATTTTTGGTTGTTCTTATAGCTTTTAAAACTACTGTATCTTATTGCTTATCTGGGTTTGAATATGACTATTAATATGTGATGAGATTACCTCCAATTGGTGCACTAATACCTACCCAAGGAATTTCTCCAGTTGAAATTGGGAAAACTTGGATGTGGGGCTGGGAGTTTAGGTTGATGGGTCTTTGTTGGTGTTTTATATGGGCCAGAGAAACCAGTTTGTTTGATTGGGAAAAAGAAACCAGGACAGATTACTTCATCTTTAATTAATCCTTGATCACATATGCAGATTGTACATACCAAAAAGAATAATTAAGGGGGTAGATGGAGGTCTTTTTTATCTTGTCATTGGTGCAGAAAATAATAAGAGTCAACAAGCCTTGAACAAAGAAAGAAGGAACTATTTTCAACCATCATACCAAGCCTTATACACAATCAATCATATGCTACATTTTTCTAGAGCCAGAATACAGTTCCGAAGTTATACAGACATATATTAAAAAGATGCATGTCAGCATGGTTGGGTGGGTGTATTTAGTAGGTATGAACAGCACCAAAACTTTATTTTCAGGTCACTCATACTTCTTTGATTCTGCAAATATACAGCAGTGTGTACTACTTTCTGGTTTTTAATGAAATTAAATTAACTTTAGCACAGTTTTATATGTGTTTCCATCAGTAATTTTAGTGGAAATGATGTAAGAACTCACCCTGATAGAAAGAAATCAATAAACTCTGAAAATCTTAAAGCAATTGGGTCACACTTGTATATGTCATATTAGCTTTTTTCTTCCTAAAAACTTTGAATACTTGCAGAAATCTTTGTGTAATAGTGAAAAAAATATAAAACTGTGCATATACATTGCTCTTATTTTGATAAAATTGAAGCCATAGGAATCATATGGGTCAGTATACACCAATTGTGGCCTGTAAAGAACTTGGTTATTCACAATCTGTGTGCAATCATAAAAAATTGCATTCAAAATTTTATGATTCTCTTAATGATGAAAATCTTGTGAAGCCCTAGTTAAAGGTGTACCTGGATAAGGGGCATCCTGATATCTTTCTTTTTAATAGCTATAATGAAAGGGTGTACCCAATCCCCTTTGACTGACATACAAGGCCTATCTGGTGCTTTTTGAAAGGGTATCACAGTTATTGTGGGCCCATGGGGTTAAAGTAACAGTTGACTTTGTTAATCTAGTTGTGGATGAAATTTCACCATATTAAATTTTGTGCTAACTGTGCTTTTGGTGAAAAAGGAGGCAGGATGATAATGTAATATAATAGGGATGTTGCAAACAGGCAGCAACTATGGTTGTTATAAAAATCAACAAGAGGAAGTTGCCTTGGTTTTTTATAAGAGATAAATTAAAGATAAATTCTTAAGCTTTTCCTAAAGCATAAAGAGTAAAGAATGATGTAAAAGGGGCTAATATTTAATGGAAATTTTAGAGCAGTTTTATGTCTCTCAAAAGGGATAGTTAATCTCAACATACACAAGAGTATAGTTGGATTAAATATGTCACAGAAGAGGGAACCCTGGTAAACATTAAGTGTGAAATAATAAAGGTCCCAAATTAAGAAGGCAATTAATTTTGGATTTTTGAAATTCACACCAAAGAGCAAGACAACAGAAAGGCAAATTTGAGAACATTATTATCTGATTCTAAAAATTCAAACCTCTTCAAAGTCATGATTGAAACTCCTTGGAAGTGAAAATTCACAACATCACATAATTGTTACCTGTTTTTCACCCTTTTGACCAACTTTGGGGTGTTCAAATTTTTTGTGGGTCTTACATTTTGATTGAACACAGAAAGACTGTGTCTATTGCAGAGCTGACAGATTCCAGTTGATCAGCCCCTCCAGGTTTTTGATTCCCTAAGCAATAATCCAACTCAATTGGATACTACTGAGTACAAGTACTGAAACAGTATCCAATGGAACAGATTCCTAGAAACAGTCTACAATCAAGGCTACACTAAATGTAGCAGGAGATATCACACTCTTGAGTAATGTTCTGGGTTGATTCAGTGGTTTGGGAGTTGTCAGAGGTGGTGTCAACTGCATTGAAAACCTGGTGTACTCCTAGACAATTTCAAAAACCCAAGAAACAGTTTGTTGGTTTAGTTGCAAGTTGATGGAACCATGTCAAAACCGCAGGCTCAACCCGCCAGCAAGGTTCAAACCAAGCAGGTTTGTGACCTGCAATCTGATTATCTGGTCACTCAAAGCCATACTAGGAAGTCAACTCAAATTACCAAATCCAACAACATGAACAGATGATGATCCTTCATGGTGGATACCTTGTTTTGGCGCTTGACTCATTACCAGGATCAAGCCACCCCCTTCATCATCCAGCCATGTGATCACCACTCATGTTCCTGTTATCCTTGATTCACATGAACTATATAATCACTATCTCACAAAAAAATTATTATCCATCTTCTAAATATTTTTCCCCGTGTAACTCTGCTAAAACAGCACAGTTATGACATTGGTAGCACAGGTAGGTTCTCCATCCTACCTTATCTTGAAAAATTCTGCCTGTTGCCTGCATGCGCCGCAGCCAGCATATCCTTGACAGAATTATATCTGGCCTCCCGCCTGACTGGACTCTGTACACCCCTGGTACCGCCATACCCAATGGCTTTGTCCTGTACCAGAACACAATGATCCTGCTACCTGTCTTTGATGCCATGTCTGCACAAGGTTTCTTTCAGGATCCCTCCTCAATGCCGCAACCAGCTGACAAAAACACCATGCCTGTCTATATAGCTCAAAGACTACAAAGCGCCGCCTTGGAACCTTTTGCCAGGGCCAACAACAACAACGCTGCTGCATGGACTCAGTCCGCCCAGAGCAAGCTGGCTCAGATGGAATACCCACAGCGGTTTTGGATTGTAAAGATTTCCATTTGCCTGACCCATGACGCTGGCACCTGGTGCAACAAGTGGCACAAAGAGCAAACCAACAAAAACTGGGATACCTTTAATCAAGACTTCCTGGCAAGATTTGTGCTCCAGGATTCAGTGCTCATGATCATACGCCAAGTAAAGAACCTGAACCAGACAGGCACCGGGAAGGAACTCACCCGCGCCTACAAAGAACTCAAACTTTGTGCACCATCTGACATGGCCTTTGACACCCTGGACACACACCTCATGTACTAGAACGCCCTCAAGTTGCATGTGATGAGACATGTGAACCTGTACCAGGTGACCAACATGCAAAGCTTGTACTGTGAAGCAGAGAAAGCAGAAAAAACCTCCAACGCACTTCATAAGGCACAAACTGGGAAACAAGAAAGACCTAAGGACTTCCATCCAGGTGGGCGCTCCTCTCAACCGCCCCCTGGAAGCAACAGGAATAACACCAACCACAAACCCCCAGGTTTGAATGGACATGAAAATGGAAACAATGGCCAGTCAAACCAGACCCATTTCTGTGTCACTGCCACGCAAGACAACCAAGACAAGGGAAAAGCCCGGGGAGAGCACTAAGCAAGCCAAGCTCTCCCCACGCAACTCCTGACTTGCCCAATGATGAGTACCAACCTGAGGACGTGGACCAATGCCCAATGATCCAGGTGCCCTCAGAGGACATGGTACTGTACACCATTGCCAGCATCCCAATAAATTGATATCCTATCATTTCTGCTTTTGTAGTTACACATTCTTGGCACTTCTGGATTTAGGCGCAGATCAAACCCTGGTCAACAGTAGCTTTGTGGATAAGTTCAAGCTGGACACTGATCCTTTGCAGATTAAAAATGTGGTCCTGGCTATTGAACACCACATCACTGTGACAAAGGAAACTGCCCCCATCTCTTTCATGCTTGAGAACCTCCACTCCACCATTCAAGGTCCCATCCTCAACTTCCCAAAGTTTGACATTGTGCTGGGACTAGACTGGCCGCAAAAGAACAATCCTCATGTAGACTGGGCAGCCTCAGTTTTGACCATCATTGTGAAGATGTCAATCACCAGATCTACCCTTGCTCTGTGGACCAACTGCTACACAACCACGTCTTTGTGCACATCACAGAGACTTAGGACAAGAAGAAAAACCTGAAGGCAATTAATTGGGACTCATGCCAGTACAAGATCATACATTTCAAAGATCACCAGGATACCTCCATGCCTCAGGACTGCAAAATTGTGGCCTGCCATCCAGAAATCTTCAAAGAAGCGCTACCCGGGCTGCCCCCTGAAAAGCATATTCAGCATTTTATCCAACTTAAGGGGGCTTTACCCAAGGTGCGCCCTATCTACAGGCTGACCACAAATAAAGACAATGCCTTATGCGCCTACCTCAAGGAGGCATTGGAAAAAGGACTTATCTGCCACTCACAGTCTCCCTTTGGGGCAGCTGTATTCTTTGTGGCTAAGAAAGACAATACTTTATGACTGATCATAGACTAACAAGCCCTAAACAAAGTTACCATTAAGAATTGTTACCCACTCCCATAATTGACACCCTCTTTGATGCCTTGGGAGGAGCCACAGTCTTCTCCAAGATTGATCTGGCGGCAGGCTACAATCAGATTTGCATTAAGGAGGCAGACATCCCCAAAACGGCCTTCTGCACCAAATACGGCTTCTACAAATGTGTGGTACTCAACTTTGGCATGACCAATGCCCTGTCCACCTTTGTAACCTTTGTGAACAAAGTATTTGCGCCCCACATAGGCAAGCACGCCCTAGTGTACCTAGACAACATCATTGCCTACAGCCCCTTGGTGGAACAACACCACAAAGACCTCGAGACAGTCTTTGCCACCTTGGCACAACATAAACTGTTGGCCAAGCCCTCCAAGTGCCAGTTCTTCTGCAAACAACTACCCTTTCTAGGACACATAGTCTCAAAGGATGGTATCAAACCTGACAGTCAAAAGATACAGACTGTCTTCAAGATGCCACCACTCAAGGATAAGTTAGAACTCCGCACCTTCTTAGGAATGGTGGCCTATGTACAACGCTTCATACCTGACTGTTGCTTTTGACTGCCCCCTTATCCTCCATAACAGGCGCCAAGTCCAAGTTTGTGTGGACCCCCCAATGTGACCTCTTTTTAGACGCCTCAAGGAGAAACTCACAACAGCTCCTATCCTACAATACCCCAAACGTGACGGGGAATACCAAATGGAAACCGACGCCTCAGATGCATCCATTGGGGAAGTACTACAAATCAAAAAATAATGACAGTGACTTCCTGCCTGTAGCTTATGAATTGCAAAAATTGACAGATGGTGAGTGTCAATACCCTATCCACGACAAAGAACTGCTGGCTATAGTGCACTTTCTAGTCAAATGGCACTGTTACCTAGAACAGCAGGAAGGATTCACAGCATTAACCAATCACAAGTTGCTTATCTATTTTAAGACTCAAGCAAATCTGTTGCGCCACCAAGCCTGGTGGATGGAGCTATTGGAGAGATTTAACATGCTCATCCAGTACAAACCTGGGGCAAACTCGCCATGGCAGACACCCTGTCCCGCCTGTATGTCTGTGCTTCAAGAAGAGAGAATGGGCTTGACCCAGACTGGCCTCTCTTAGTACTACAAACAAATGACAAAATTTTCCCCCCCGGCACAACCAACATAAAAAAGAAAACAGTCATCAAAAATGAGCACCTATTTGCTGACGTATATGGGACCCTACACAGAAAAATGTTTGACGGCACAACCATTCCCTACATTCCCACACATCAGCAAGTTGACACCATCCTACACTATCACAGAGACCTTGGACTTATCAAGAGCCAAAACCTATATGAGTTCCTCTAGCACAAGGCCTGGTGGTCAACCTTATATTGTGATGTTCAAGAAGTTCTAGATCAATGTGAGGTATGTGGCAATTTTTCCAAAAGCAAAACCCCTCCAAAGTCAGTACTTCTCATCTGCACACAACTATCTTTCAAAGTATGGGCTTTTGACATTGTTGGCCCCATGCCAGGAAACACAATGACAAGAAATACATCATCACTGCCATTGACTTTGCTACAAGATGGCCAGTAGCCCAAGCAGTAAAGTCACACACTGGCAATGACGTACAACAATTTATTGGCAAGGAGATAATCAGCAAGTTTGGAAAGCCAGAACTCCTGATAACCAATGGAGGAAAAAAATTGACCTCCAAAACCACCAATGTATACCTCACAAAAAAATGAGGTCAAACATACCGTAACAACACCATACCACCCACAGACCAATGGACGCATAGAGTGGCTTAATGGTAGCCTTGTACAATCCTTAGCCAAACTCACTGCTGGGAGACCTAAAGACTGGTATAAGCAGCTACCAACTGCACTACTCATGTGTTGAACCCAAGTGAAAAGATTCACTGGAAAAAGTCCATTTGAACTGGAATACAGCACACAGCCAAATATCATTCAAGCATTAAAAGGACCTAAACTGGAAATTCCAAGTGAAGTCCCTCCACACTCAGACCCTCATGTTGTAGAGGCTAACAGCAAACAAACAGTGAAGGAGAATGAACGTCTACAAAAAACCTTTTTCCCCATCCACAATAGACATGAGGTTGGGGACAAAGTTTGGGTCATGAATGTTGACAAGAGCAAGCTACAACCCAAGAAAATGGGACCAGCAATCATCCTGAAGGTAAACAACAATAACACTTACCTTGTGCAAGGTCTTGGAAAACTTAAGCAAGACAAGACCCTACACCATAATTGCCTACGACCCTGCAAAGTGAGACAGAAACAGCAAGAAACCGCCCTGCCTGCCACAGAACAGCAACTAGTTCAATACAGCGCCTGGGCTCCTGACAACCTCCCTGACAACCTGCCCCCAGAGGAGGCTGACCTTCAGTCAGGGGGTGTCAAAACTGCAGGCTCAACCTTCCAGAAAGGTTCCAACCAAGTGGGTTTGTGACCCGCAATCCAATTATCCAGTCACTTGAAGCAAGACTAGGAAGTCAACTCAAATTACCAAATCCAACAACATTAACAGATGATGATCCTTCATGGTGGATACCTTGTTTTGGCGCTTGACTCATTACCAGGATCAAGCCACCCCCTTTATCATCCCACTGTGTGATCAAATCAATCATGTTCCTGTTATCCTTGATTCACATTAACTATATAATCACTATCTCACTATAAAGATTATTATCCATCTTCTAAATATTTTTCCCCGTGTAACTCTGCTAAAACAGCACAGTTACAACAACCAAAATAAATTTTACTCTAAAGTAAAATCAATAAGAGAGGTTTGTATATATCAGTCAACTTTATTGTTAGGAATGTGTAATTTGGTGAATAGTATGCATCTAATTTGTACTTGTCCTAAAATAGAATTGGTTGATAGTTTAAGAATATACTGTAAATTCAGAACCTGAACATAAAAATGCGGGATTGTCAAATCCTTGGTCCAAATTTAAAATCACTTTTGCAGGCAACTCAGCTGAGTGAAAATTAAAATATTTAATAAAAGCAACCATTTAATTTGACTTTTTTGGTTTATGTAAATTGGCAAATTTTGAATCTCTTGAGCAGATAACTCAACTAACAAAAGACAAAACACAACAAGCAAATGCAGGATACATGAATCAGAAATGTGGTATTCTAATGTACAATTTGAGATTTCCTGTATTTCAAACAAATCATAGACATCATGTAAAAATTAAAAAATCTGAAATTGTGGGATTGTGGGATTGTCAAATCCAAGAACCAAGTTTCAAATCATAATTGCAAATAATTTGAAATAAATATAATTTATGGGCATCTCAAAAAGTATGCTAAAGGATATAGAGTGGATGTGTGCTAATTCTTTTAGGAATCATAGGCATTCTCAAAAATCTCCCTATTCCAATTTAGGACGGCTAAAATTCAGATCCTACTTTCACTGACTTAACATAATTAACAATAAAATAGACTAAAATATACACGTCTCTTTTTGAGTTTAAAAGTTTTTTAATAAAAATTTATTATGTCTTCTTTCAACAACAACCAAGTCAACAAGCTTTTCCCTGGCCTTGAAAAAATCATGCAGGGCTATGCTGGATCTCTTAACAGTGAAGCCTCTGTCTATGGTCACTCCCAACCCGCAGGCCCCTCCCCAAGCATTACCCAGAAGTGTGTTCTTTCTCCCGCGTCCTCAAGCATGGCTCTATTTGCTCATCATGCACAGGCAGCCGCCAACCCAAATCCTGAATCAACAATGGCATCTGGAACCAGCCATTTGAGCCATGGGGTCACTCAGAAAGCCTAGAACCCCAAAACAGCCAATCAGATGGCATTGACAAGTTCCCAAGATAGACATATCCCTCCCTCAGCTAATCAGCCTGCAAGACGCAGAAGAAAATTAATCACTCTGGAGATTGTTCTCAAAATGGTTGAAAAGCAAGGGAAGCTTATGTCCCTTGGGGAAATTGCGGCCGCAATGGGGTTTGCAAAGTCCACTGTGGCTGCAACCCTGCAAGCCCACGCCAACTGTGGTCCCCCTACCAAGAAGACCCCAACTGGTGCCTGTACTTTGACTGAAGGTGACACAGCCCATCCCCTTATGATGGCCATTATGGAACGTGACCCGTGGATGCCCCTGGTCCAGGAACGTCTCCAGTTGGGACTCCATGGCATCTTCACCAACAAAAGAACGGTGAATTTGTGGATGCACAGAGTTGTGGTTGCTGCTAGAATCTTGTCCAATCAAGTTCTCAGTGGCCCCATTTTGGTGGATACTGATCCCTACAATTCAACTATTATTAATTTTATCAAAGGAAGGGCAATGAGGGCTTGTAATGACATCATTGTTCTGTTGTATGCTAAGATACCTGCAAGTATCCAAGACTTTGGAGATAAGCGTATCCAATCTGATGTATACAAGGGAGGCCCAATATTGTATTGGTTTGTTGGGGTTTTATTGGCAGTTTTCTCCATTGGGCATCAATTATTACTTGTCAATATTGAACACTGCAGATGGGTATGCCTACCAGACAGAGCTCAAGGCCATGCTGGAGGAGTGGGCCACACAAAACGCCGTGCACACAGTTGTACTGAGTGCAGAGATGGAGCAGTAGGAATGAGCTACCCAAGAAATCAGGGCTGCAGGGCATACCTGCTGGTCCTACCCCATCAACTACGCCAACATGCATCTTGCAGATGTATGTCTCTACAATTTTGGTTCTGCCCTCAGGCGCTTAAAGCCTGCCACCTACAACAAACTATGCACCCAAATTGATAAGGGGTATGAGCTTTTCCCTTCTGTGTCTGTCCAGGACTTAATTAATCTCATCATCTTCTATGCATGTGATAGTGATAAGTCCAGAAAGGACCCCTGCCTCCCCCCATGCCAGTCCATCCATTTTGTCAAGCCAGTATATGTGATGGAAGAAGAATTTGAGCAATTGAAGCAATCAGCTCTTGCTTCCCCTTCCCAGTCAACAAACCCTGCCTCCCCAACCCCCCCATCAAGCCACCTACCTTCCAACCCTGACTCCCAAACCACCACCCATTCCCTCACCACTATCTCTGATGCTGCCCCTTTCACAGGCGCAGATGAATTCAATGTTCATTCCGCCCATTCCCTCCCCTTCCCATCCTTTGATTAGTAAATAAGTCTTTTCTTTGTGAAAAATTATTAAAATTGATATCTCTCTTTCAATTCATAATTAATAATATTTTCTTTTTACATTATCAACATTTCCCATAATTAATACAATGTTGTACATTTTACAAATAGCTTAAAATTATGAGCATACATATTTTTCATCATCATTAATAAATTAAAGACAATAAACATGAATAGGGGATTAAAATATTTCAATTAGAAGTCAACTCTTGATATTTAGAAATTATGTACATAACTCAAAGCATTTTGTTTAATAAATTTCACTGTAAATTAGGCCTTTTTAATTGTAATTTATCTAAATTGGCTGTGTTTATATTAGAGAGCCATTAACGCTTAGTACAAATATTAATACATAGTGCATTTTATAGCCTGTATATTTACCTATTGGTAACAATTCTATAAACTTTTTAGTTGGATTTTGGGAGGCCATAATTATGTAATGTGTTAATAGAATACTGTTTATTGTCATTAATTGGCTGATTTTCTTTGTTGTGGCAATTGTGCATTTTCTGATATTTACGCACTAGTATCTAATTGATTGGTTTCACATCCAATTGCACAGGCAATAGGAAATCAAGCCGCCACCCTGAGACCAGATGTGGTTGCAGTGGCAACTTGATTTTCTATTGCCTGTGCAATTGGATGTGAAACCAACCAATTGGATACTAGTGTGAAAAATCAGAAAATGCACAATTGCCACAACAAAGAAAATCAGCCAATTAATGACAATAAACAGTATTCTATTAACACATTACATAATTATTACCTCGCAAAATCTGACTAAAAAGTTTATAGAATTATTACCAATAGGTAAATATACAGGCTGTAAAACGCACTATGTATCAATATTTGTACTAAGCGTTAATGGCTCTCTAATATAAACACTTTCAATTTATTTTAAATTATAATAAAAAAGCTATGTTTACAATGGATTTTATTAAACAAAATGCATTGAGTTATGCACATAATATCAAAATACCAAGAGTTGACGTCTAATTGCAATATTTTAATGCAATATTTACGTTTATTGTCTTTAATTTATTAATAATGATGATGAAAAATATGTATGCGTTGAAGATAGTACTATAAAAACCAGTTTTTTGATGGAATTCAAAAAAATGTCAACTATCTATAACTTGATTAACAAATTAGAAGTACACCTGCAAAAGTTTGTTGAAATAGAAAAAAATATCAGGGAAATAGTGACAGGAAAGTTGGGTGACAGAGGCCAGCCACTAATCCAGTCAAAAGAAAATGCTATGAACAAACTAGGAAATATTATAGACAAAAAGAATAAAGAAGCATTACTAAATCTACAGGGAACAATTCTATCAAGTCTGAAGTTCAACAATGTGGCCTACAAGTTGTGGGAGTTCTGGCAGGGGGCCAAAGAAAATAATAAGATCAAACTAATTGAAGGAAACAAAGTTCCAAAGGAAATTAACACCAATGAAGAGGAAAAATAATCAAATGGAAACAGACAAAAACAAAACACAAGAAAGAAGCCGGAGCGCTTCACAAAATACAGAAACTTTATCAAATGAAAATCAAGAGGAAGCACAAGTTGCAAGAAAAATAAGAAAAATTAAGCCCAGGAAAATTAATAAAGAGCAGCCAATGCTCATGAAGTTTGTTGAAGTGGCACCTGTGGCTGAGGGGGCCAAAGGGGAAACAATTAGTAAGTCTTTTTATGTTTTTTATATTTATTTTAGTCATCACCAGGAATGGGGATGAGTTCACGGAAGTGGCAGCTTATACACCAAGTTGGTTTTAAGGGGGTTACCAGTCACTGGTGGCCCCTGTAAAACAAATAAATAAAAACCAAATAAATAAAATAATTCAACATAATATGAATAATTTTTTTAATAGTGAAGCTCAAGATAGGGAATATTCACCACCTGTGGGGTGCTTGCCGTAGTTGAGGGAAGCATATGAAATAGGATCAAGTATTAACTTCAAAGAAATGAATGAAATTTGTGGGGATATCAAATTAAACTATGATGAATACATATACAAAAGCATTCAAAGATTCCCTTTCACAAACATCAACAAATATGAAAAGAATTTAATAAAAACTGACTTTCAAATTGGAACTGAATATTTGAAAGCTGCAATTTTTAATGAAGTATTTAAGGCACTGTCAAATAAAGTTGGGGATGCAGTCCTTGTGAATAATTTTAAACCTTTATTAATATTGTTTGCCGAGCCCTGGGGGGCTGATTTAAGTTGGGCGCCCCCCAGAACCCTCTTCAAGTTCAACCAAACATCCTATATTATTACGTTAGTTCAAACATTCAAAAAAATATACATGTTCTTGGAAAAGTATACCTTGCAAAGAATCCACGTTGCGGTATACCTGGGAATCCTCACCCACTGCATATTAAAAACCAATGTCAAAAAGTTGGAGGATGTACCTATTGAAATGGATATTTGCTGCGTAGCCCTCAACTGCCAGAAGACATTGCAGGGATATAGGACAGTCAAGCACGTCCTGTATGACTCATTTGCATTGGCAACATTTTACAGGTACTATGTGCCCCCCCAAAAAAAAATCTACTAGTCAATTCACTCACCTGCCTTCCTTTTATCAAACAATCAACAACTACCGGGGTACAGGGCTCCACCCCTCTAGCAATTGCATCCAGGGTTGTCCATCATATACAGAAGAGTATGTGGATCTAATTAGACACATTAGCTGAAAATTTAATTTCGGGGTATAATTCCCCAGAATAATTGCATTCCCTTTGCAATCAACATCCCCCCAATAAATATTTTCCCCTTGAAAATTAAATTTTATTTTTTTTACTTTTTATATTTTAATACTAAAATTTTAATATTGAACTATGTAATATTAAAATTTCAGTATCTAAAAGTTAATATTAAAATTTTAATAATACAATCATAATACTTAAATTTTTAATATCAAATATTTCAATATTAAATAAATCACAATTTAATAAAAATAATTAAATTTCAAATATTTAAACTTTAATATTTAAATTTTAAGATTTATAATTATAATTTTACTTTTAATATTTTAATTTTAATTTTTAAATTATAATAGTAATATATAATTAGGTTGATAATAATAAAGGGACAGTTTAATAAAGTGAACATGTGTAATAATAAAATATGATTTATAAATTTGTTTATTTACCAGCGCGTTGAGTATGGGTTCATTTATTACGTAAACTAACAACAAGAATTGAATTTATCTGCATCATGCGGCCTGCTCCACTTATATTCTAAACAAATGATTGTTTAGGACTTGAATTACCTTTTCCTCATAATATGATTTGATAAAAATATTCAATATGCTTGACCTGTGTCCTAAGTACTAATTAGTAAGTAATATATGAAAATCATTGGTTTTTGTGTTGTGTGGCTATAGTGGCACTGAAATAACAAGGATCAGATGATAACCTGCAAGGTCCAATTTGTGGCGTAGAAAAGCCAAAGTACCATCAAGAATTCACAATTATTTAAATAAACTAATTTATTTCTATCTTTTTTAATTTATTTATTTGTTAGTACAAAAGCCAATAATAATATTCAGTGCATTATAATAAAAATATATCCATCTTACCTAGTATAATTAATTTTACTTACCTTTTCTATGTATTCTTATATGTGTATAATACAATCAAATGTCACATTATTATATATATATAATAATTTTTGAGTCCTAATAAAAACAAACTAAATAAAAATAAAAACAAATAAAACCCAGAGCGCCCATTTATCTGATTGGCTCAAAGGCCAGGGCTTTAGGGAGGAAGGATTCCGAGTGCTCATAGAAAGCCGCCACCACATCAGGTGGCATTGCAAATTGGCTGATCTCAAGAATGTTGAAGATGTTGCAACTGAGTCTCTAGCCTTGCCTGCTAACGTATCTTACAATACACAGGGGGCGCTTGACAAGTTGCCCCTTGATGTGTCTAACGTTATGGGTTAATCTGATGGCAATATCAAATGACGGGTACTTCATCCTAATTAGGAGCGCTACCAATTCAACTTGCTGATCCCCGCACAAGTTATTCCTTGGCTCCAAACCTTACATGGAACTCCCCACCGTGCCACCCCCTTGTGGCCTTGTGGCTTTCCCCATATAGTATATTAATCACAATATTCCACAATAAATGATACTTTTGTTCTTATTATTCTGTCCTTTCTATTGGACTGTTGTCTTCCCCAATTCCAAGTACTGAATCCTCATTGGTTCAGTTGCAACTGTGTAGCAGCGGTAGGTTTACAGCCTACCTAAAACAAAATTCCCCCCAAGAAAGGACAGGTTACAGGCCGTATGGCTACTCCCCAACAAGAGACCTTCCTGCCAATCCCCAAGGGGGACATCCCCAATGGGTATGTCATCTATCAAGACCAGCTAGTTCTCACCAGAGTGTACAATTGGCTCTGCCTTGGGCAGCGTGACGCCAGTGTTACCCTGCCCCAGTCAGATCTGTCCCAGCGCATGCTCAACCTTCTGCTAGAATCCTTGGCTGGTGGTGTAGAGGGGGCCAACATTGTCAGTTGGCTCCAATCTACTGAGACCCACCTTCACATCTGTCAGGTTCCTGATCCCATGTGGGTTGCCACTGCATCTGGCCGCCTCACAGGGCCTGTCGCTGTGTGGTTCACCAACTGGGCCAGCCAGGAACTTGATGTTACCTGGGTGGCATTCTGAGACGCCGCCAAGTCCTGCTATAGCAAAACCTTCTCCCCCATTATTGTGGGAACTCCTCTTCTAGCAATCAATCAAACTGTTTCTGTTTCTGAGTACCTTTCCACCTGGCAACAAGCTCTTGCTGCCGCCCCCAAAGCTGTGACCAACAGAAATGCAATGCTACTCACTCTCATTATCAATGGGTTAAAACCCCATATATGTAAGTGGGTCCCTGTAGGTTGCTGCACCTCCATTGACAACTGCTATAAGGCCATTGTGGAGGCTAACAACCAGGTCTCAATGGGCTTTCAGCGTACCAGTGATGCTCCATCTCAATCACGCACCACGCCTGGCAATGGCCACAATCAAGTAGGCCGCCGCCAGCCCCGTCAACAGGATAATGGGACTAAATATCCCCACAAGGGGGAGCTTCAGCTAGCGCAGATTGAGGATCAGGGAAAAGCCTGGGGGTTGTAGCAACAAGAGGCCTTACAACCCCACCTGACCCATCCTCTCCATCCCTGCTTGCATAAAATCCCTGTGACTAAACATCCACAAAGTTGAAACCCTGGACGTCTTTCAGGTCCACAGTGACAACCCTGTATTGCAAGTGAGCCACTCTCCAAATAAAGTAACATGCTTGTCCTATCCCTTCTATTTCCGTGGGAACACCCACAAATTACTGGTAGATACCAGGGCCAACCACACTATGGTGAACCAGGTGTTTGCCGACTCTCAGCAATTAGACCAAGTGCCCAGCAGGTTCAAAGCAGTACAAGTAGCTGACTCCCGCAGAGTTGCAATCACCCACAAGATGGTACCCTTCTCTTTGAGAATGGGGAACGTCCAGGTTAAGCTCTCTGGGCCCATCATGGCAGGGCTCAACCACGACATAATTGCTGGTCTCAACTGGCTTTGGCACAACCATCCCTACATTTATTGGGATACTTATGTCATCACCCTCAATAGAAATGGGGTGGGATTCCAGATCTATCCTGTAGAAATGAGCAAGTTACTCCACAATACTGTGTTTGTCAGAATAACAGAGACAGGCTCATACAACTTCAAGGGGGGAAACTAGACTTTAATCAATGCTCAGTCAAAGTTATCTGTGCTGAACCATCTGTGGTCCCCCCTTTGACCTCCTCACCTCCACCAGCGCTTGCTGCACTCCTTGAGGAGTACAAGGATGTATTCAGTGAGACACTTGAACAACTACCTCCTCCCTGGGAGATCCAGCACGCTGTACAACTTCAAGGGCCGTTACCTAAAGCACAACCATTATACTGTCTTACACCAAAAAAAGATGAGACCCTCCACCAACACCTTGTGGACACGCTTGATAAGGGCTTCATTTGCCCCTTGCTCTCTCTGTACAGGGCAGCTGTCTTCTTTGTAGCTAAGAAGGACGGGTCTCTTTGCCTGGTCACAGACTACTGCACCCTAAATGAAGTGACGGTTAAGAACAATTACCCCCTGCCGCTGATTGACAACCTGTTTGACCACTTGCAGGTGTAAAGGTCTTTAGCAAGATTGATCTCACTGCAGGGTACAACCAGGTCCACATTGCACCAGGGGACAAGGCAAAAACTGCCTTCTGCACGTGCTATGGGTTATTTGATTGTTGTTTCATGAACTTTGGAATGACCAACGCTCCCTCCACCTTTGCCATGTTGATGAACAAAGCCTTTGAGGAACTGATTGGAAAGTGTGTGGTTGTGTACCTTGACAACATTATTGTCTTCAGTCAAGATCAAATCACATACCTCCAACACCTCTATGCTGTCCTCAACACCCTTCAGAAAAACCAGCTAAAAGCTAAACCCTCCAAATGCAAGTTTCTCAAGTTGGAGCTGTTATTCTTTGGGCACACCATCTCTGCTCAAGGGATAAAGCCTGACCCTGCCAAAATCAAGGCAATCACCAGCATGCCGCCCCCCACTGATGTGGGCCAGGTGTGGACATTCCTAGACATGGTTGCCTATGTACGCAAGTTCATTCCCAATTGTGGGGAACTAATTGCACCTCCCACTGAGCTCCTCAATATCAAACAGCGCTGCCATTGAACCCCTGTCAGAGATCAAGCCTTTGAGATGTTGAAGCAAAGGCTCACAACAGCACCAGTACTGCAGTTCCCCAATCAAAACTGACAGTACAAACTCAAGACTGATGCCTCTGACAGGGTCATAGGGGGTGTGCTAAGGGTAGAAACTGACAATGGCGTCTTCCTCCCTGTAGTATACAAGTCCAGGAAGCTTACTGACTTGGAACAACGTTACCCCATTCATGATAAAGAATTGGCAGCCATTGTATACTGCGTTGAGAAGTGGTGCTGTTACCTGGAAGGAGCTACCTTCCCACCCCGCGTTCTGACGGACCACAAGTTGCTCCAGTACTTCAACACACAGTCCCACTTGAAACGCCGCCAAGCAGGATGAGTTGAGCATCTATCCCCTTACCAGTTGCGCATCAAATACAAGCCTGGAAAGGAGCTTGTCACAGCTGACGCCCTTTCACAACTCTATGTAGCATCCATCACTGGGGACAATGGCTTGGACCCAGATTGGCCCATGCTCTACCTCTGCCCTGAGGCAACTTGCTACAAGGGCCTTAACTTGGTCACCATCTCCAAATTGAAGGACAATAAAAGTCAGTTCACCATCAATGCTGGCAACATCTGCCACTGGGCAGAGACAGGTGAGAAGACGTCTTACATTCCCACCACGCAACAAGGGGACACAATATTGCACTACCACCAAGCCCTGGGTCACATCAGAGGGCATAACCTCTTTGAGATTATGAAACAGAAGGTTTGGTGGCCGCGCATGCGTCAAGACATCTTGGATCTCCTCAAAACATGTGTGTTGTGCAAAAAGAACACATCCAAACCTGCACCCCTAAGTCTGTCCTGCCTATCCAGGCCATGGAACCCTTTGAGCAGTGGGCCCTCAACATTATGGTACCACTCCCCAAAGACAGACTGGGAAAGAAGTACATTATCACTGCCATCAACTACTTCACTTGCTGGCCAGTGGCTTGGGCAACAACCAACCATACCACCACCATCACCTGCTTTATTGGCAAGGAAATTGTGGCTTGCTTTGGGCGACCCAAACGTCTCATCACAGATGGCGGCCCCAAACTTGTTGGGCATGCCATGAAGGCATACTGCGCTAAGAACACACTCCAATGTATAGTTACGGCCCACTACCATCCTCAAGCCAATGGACGCATGGAGCATTTAAATGGCTCATTGGTTCAATTGATTGCCAAGCTCTCACAAGAACACCCTAACCCCACATGGACTGAACACCTGCCCACTGCTCTACTTATCCTGCAACCAAGAATCAACAGGGGCACTGGGTTCAGCCCTAGCACCCTGGCCTTTGGAACACCCGACAGTCTGACAGGGATTGAACAGGGAAAACTACAGTCCAAGGTTCCCAACAAGCCTCCCCTAGTAACAACTCCATTCCTCAACCAATGGCATGCCAAAGCCCAGGAAGTCAAACACAAGCGGGTTGCAGGAGGGACAAAACACCTCAAAGCTGGATACGCCGTAGGTGACCCCATCTACACCCTCAATCCCAATTCTGCCAAGCTGGAACCCAATCACCTAGAGCCCTTTAAGATAGCTGCAGCCTATGACAATCACACTTATTAGCTTGAAGATGCCTAAGGAAACACCAAGAAGCTTCACCATGATTGCTTGCGCCCCTGCTGCGCCATCCCCACACAAAATTTATTTGTGCAGACCTTCCCAGACCTTCCCAGACCTTCTGCAGACTCCAGTCTTGGTGTCTGACAACAAGTAGGGGGCAAGGAGGGGTGTTGCAACCAAGTCTCCAGCCTTGCCTGCTAATGTATCTTACAATACACAGGGGGCGCTTGACAAGTTGCCCCTTGACATTTCTAATGTTATGGGTTAATCTGATGGCAATATTGAATGGCAGGTACTTCATCCTAATTAGGAGCGCTACCAATTTGACTTGCTATTCCCGCATGAGTTATTCCTTGGCTCCAAACCTTACATGGAACTCCCCACTGTGCCACCCCCTTGTGGCCTTGTGGCTTTCCCCATATAGTATATTAATCACTATATTCTACAATAAATGATACCTTGTTCTTATTATTCTGTCCTTTCTATTGGACTGTTGTCTTCCCCAATTTCAAATACTGAATCCTCATTGGTTCAGTTGCAACAAAGAGATCCTCAGTGTCCTGAGGGAGGCCTTATTTCACCTTATTCTTGATCCAACCAAACACCTCCTCAATTGGATTCAGGAATGAGAAATATGGCAGGAGGAAGAGAAGTCTCATTGGATAATTGGTAAGCTGGTGACTGGAGGTGTGGCTGTTTTTGTTGATGAGGGGAACTTGGACACAACCAGATCCACTTTGTGGAGCCCAACATTATCAAGCACAACAACGTTGGTTATGCTGCTGTAATTTATCCAAAGGTACTCCTTGACGGCTCAGAGAAAATCAAGAAATGTTCTGCTGTTATGGGAGCCCTTAATCATTTGGTATTGATCCAACCCACAAGGACCAAGAAGCGCAATCATTGAATAGGTCTGGGAACAGACAGCTGCACAATGGGCTACACCGTCCTTGGACCTCTTCTCAACCCACCCATGCCTAGACCTGAGTGAGGAGGAAAACAACAATTTGTCAATATAGAAGAACTGGACATTCCCAGTCTCCTTTAGTGCCAGATATGTCTTGGCATAAATGTGTCAATCCCTGATGGTTGTTTCACTGTTCCTATTATACAGCAAAACTCCCAGTACTTTCCAGGAGAAGCCCAAATCAACCATTGTTTTGTATACAAGGGTTTTGGAAACAGAAAGCCCAAAATCCATGACAAGCATTGATTGGATAGCAAGTGTGTCCAGGTGGCAATGCTTGGCTACCCACTGCTTGATTGAGTCAATGTGAATAGGCTGAAGGAGTTTGGGCTGTCTTTTTGCCTTGGTGGATTTGGCAATTTGCCTGGTATTGCCATACTTGTTGTTGATGTTGACAATGTATCTGGCCGTGACACCAAATTGGGACGCAATATCCCAAACTGCCATTCCCCCATTCAAGCAGTTGAGGAGAGCTTCACGCTCACTATCTGTCAACTGACGCTGGCCCTTGGCAGGTACCACGGCATCCTGGCTACCAGGCTCAACACAGGGGATGGGGACCTTCATGTGGAAGGTGGGATCACGCTTGCTTGCAGTGGCGCCGTCAATGGTGGCATAAGATACAGGCACAGATGGCTCCTCAGTTGTGACCAATGGCCAATAGGTGGTGTCAAAGACGCAGGGGCAGGAAGTAGCAACTCTTGGATCAAGAGTGTGGGCCAGGTGACAACTGGGTATACAGTGGAGGTGTATGTAACCTCATTATTCCCAATAACCTTTGTGTAGGAGACTTTGGTTGCAGGCCTTGAGAGCGGCTTCTGTCTTGGATTAAGGCTACTGTTCCTGGCCTGGGATGCGGGAGGTAGTTGGCTGGTGCTGACACCTTGGGAGGCCTGTGTATTGGCATGACTCCCCTTGAGTTAGGTTCTGGGTCTGTTCTTGGACCCTCTGGGACGCCCTCGTGGACAGGCTGCCCCGCAGGCTGATGCAGGAGCTGGTTGGGAATGCAATTGACAGTCCATAAAAATAAAATAAAAATATATATTAGATTAAATATGTATTTATTTGAATTTAGTGATTTAGTTGTGGGTAGTTATTTTCTCTTGAGTTAGCCTTGAATAGTAACAGAATTTCTATATCTGTAATTTGAAGTGTATAATATTGTATCCTTTCCAGTTTTGGATGATTTTAAAGTTTAATCACTTTTTTTGTCTAAACATGGTTGTTGAGATTGGATTTTCTATTTGATTTTAGTTGTGGTGGAGCTTCTTGATTTGGGTTGGTGTTTCCTAGTGTGCTTACTGTACATTAAATTTTGATTCCAGTTCCTGAAATTAATATCTGAGTTTACTAGTGGCATTCAAAAGTGATTTGAAATTTGGTTCTTGGATTTGACAATCCTGCAATTTCAAAAAACATAGTAAACTTAATGAAAATGGTTGATGAATTTGAACGCTTCAAAATTGATTCCAGTTAATTCATTTTGTCCATTGGAAATATGCAGTTCAACTTGAACTTTGCAAAGTGTCTATGAGTTCCCACATTTTCAAATATTCAAATAAAAATACAAAGAATTCAATTTAATTAAAAAAAGGACATCCTGCAAAAGTGATTTGAAATTTGGACCAAGGATTTGACAATCCCGCATTTTTATGTTTAGGTTCTGAATTTACAGTATAAAAATGAGTCAGTCTGCCTGTAATGTTGCCTCAAGTGGGCTCAAGCCGTAAGGGATTTGGCTGAATTGATTTTTACTTAAATTTGATTTTAAAAGTTGATTGTTAAGCCACAAGCTTGATTTGGCTCATCCTTACATTCAATTTCTTACATGTGTCTTTGAAAGTACACAGATTGAATTCAGTGGAGTGTGATCTAAATCATGTTGAACTGAAATATAAGCCACTCAAACTTTAATAAATTTATATTTGATTACTTGAATATTAAATTAATGGCTAACCCCATTCAACCATATCAAAGTAGCTTATCTGTATAGATTAACCAACTTGAGAATAGGTGGATTAAAATTAGAAAGGAAGCAGCAATTGTTTAGGATCATTTTATATGATTGGATGTTTAAACTCTGCTGATGATTGAATTGACTGATGAAAAGAGAGCCTGATCAGTTTTAAATATATTAAATTGAAAAAGATACATAAATTTTAGTTTAAGTACAGGATGGTTGGCCTGAAAATTTTGAATCTATCTATTCCAAAGTGAAATAATAGAATGTTTCACTTGGATGCATCAGCTGATCCAATTGGCTGCATATTGTTTCAGAGTAAACCTTGCTTGCCACAGCTTCATCTCAAAAGAACATCAGTGAAGTAATCTGGCTATAATAAAATTATGTTTCAATATAATGATTTTCATGAAATTTAGAGGACGTAGATCAATTTTTCAGATGATTCCAATCAAAATGGTACCAAACATGTTAGCTCTAGCTTCTCAAGATGCTGAGATATATAGTTAAGTGCTGGAATCGGGTTTGTGTCATAATCAAAGGCTCAGACTCAATTTGAAATTATCTAAATTTAGTTTTAATGCACACTAAAATTCTAAAATCAATGTATCTCAGTGAATACTAGGCCAATTTTGATGTACAATAGCTTATTTTAAAGCTACAGATCAGCTTTTCATTTTAAAGGGATTTAAAAATCAAATACTAAATTTTTAAATAGTTAGTTTAGCCTTACTAAACTTAATAGTGATACTAATCTTATTTAGGTGGGCAAGCGCCTAAGCTCAAAAGTGCAGAAATCAAAAATGGGACCCCCAAAAAGTGCAAAAATTGAAACACTATGTAGGGTGCAGAAATTGAAAATATCAAAGATCAAAGTGCAAAATTGATTTTCTGGAAGTTAACTTTAAAACCAAAAATCATATACTTTTCAGTATAAAATCATATATTATAAAAACTTTTCTAGACTGAAAAAAACTTAAGGAGTTTATTTCTGTAATAAAAACTATATGCTGGATTATAAAAAAATCTTGAATTTGCTGTTCTTTAAAGGAACTCTTTTTTACTTTTAAAATCAAAGTTAGAATAAAATTTATATGTAGCTATATTCAATTAAATATAAAATATAAAGCTACACAAAAAACTACTTTAAAATTTATTTATATAGTAAAATGTTTTAATGTCACAACATTTAATTAAAAGAAAGTAAAAGCAATGCAAGATTTTATTTGGATTATTAAAGAACTTTTGCAATATTCTCAAGATGAGTAAGCCAGTTGGAGGAGTTGTAGGAAAAAAGGGAGTTTTTTATGACTATCTCAAATCTTTTAAGTTTTTTGCTGCTCTGGGAAACACTTTGATAACCAAATATTAACTCCTGTTAAAGAGTTTCATTGGTTGCCTGTTCAACTGAGTTTGTTGATCAGGACATTGAACTTGGGTTTCCTTACCCCAACACAGTTGGCAAACTTGTTATGCCAGCTTTCTAGGGAGGAAATAGTCTTTGTGGTTTTATTCTTAACAAACTTGAACTGGTTTCATTCAATTTTTTTCTTTCTTCCATGGCATCTGGTCTCAAGTTTTCCAATCCACTAGCGTTCAAAGTAATCAACAAATGGAGCAAAGATAGCTGCATTGTCCTCCATATACTTTGTCTTCTTAAAGGCCTCATATGTCTTGCTAGAGTCCTCTTTTCTCACCATGGCAATGGCTGAAAAGGAGTTGAAGGCCACCTTGGGCTCCTGGGAGGTGGATCTGATAACCATTCTGTTGAGCTCAGTAAAGCTATGCAGCTTTCTTCTGAAGCATTGTCTGCAGTGGAAGAAGCAGCCATGAGGCTTGCTCTTAAATACCTTTTTGAAGGTGTTGGCTTGAGCAGGCTCAAATTCAACAAGGAGGTGGGTATAATAAAGCTCTGATGTTTCCTCATCATCAGGCTGGCTTGGGGTTTTTGGCTTCTTTCTCTTGGGGGTGGGGGCATCAGTAGGGTGAAGGAAATCTGATTTCCCCTTTAGAATCTCCAAGGCATGAGTATAGTCATCCTCATTTTGTCCTGATATCAGAAAGTACACCATTGATAAAACCTTATTGCCATACTTCCCATGGATGCACCAAAGCTGGGGAAATATCTTGGGCATGATAAGAAGGTCCCATCAGCCAACCAGATATTGGCAGCCATCAATCTCTTAAGGTTCTCCTGGGTGGCATAGCATATTGTTCTCTTGTGCTCATCAGGACCATTTTCATGAAGGAGAAACTTTTCATCTTTGGAGGTGACTCTAAGCTCATTGGGTATAACCAGTTCCAGGAGAGAAGTGGCATTTCTGCCCATATTTTCAGACTTCCAGCAATTATCACTCACATACTTTTGAAGGGATCCAAAAGTTCCAACAGCTATCTTCTGGAAGCTGATCAAGTTGTGAATATTCCTGGTAACTATCTCCTGGGAGGTAAGGCCCCTGTTGAAAAGCTGCCTCTGGCGCAGGTACCACTTTATCAGGCGCTGATAGACCCCAGTTGGTTCTGGGCAGGTATGCTTATCATTCAGCTTCTTAAACTGTAAGAGAGGGGAGCTAAACTGACTAAATCTGGCTCTCATCCTGGGGGAAAGATCCACCAGTATACCATCCAGTGTAGCACTGGGATGGCTGCTTGTATGGGTATCCAGAGGGAGGACGCAGGGGTCAACTGGGAAAGATATGAGCCCAAGCCCATCAGAACTAAACCCCCAAGCAGCCAAGGAGTTTGCTTGGGAACAGGATCAGGGGGACAACTCAGCCTTGGGAGCAGAGGACTCAGCCTCCAAGGGAGGGGGCACCTTGGGGACAACTACTTCTGAGGAGGTGGAACAACCAGGGCTGGGGGAGGGAAACTCCAGATCATCACTGGTGAGACTCTTGATCAGTTTCCCACCAGAAGTGATCAAGTCTTAGGCACAGGCAGGAAGGTCCTTGAGAAAGAGCAGAAGGTGAGAGGGATCTTCACCCACATAAGAAGCAGATGAGGACAAATGACTCCAGAGATTGGGGGGTAGACCAGATCATTATCAGAGTAGGCACCAAGGTAAACACCACAAATTTGACTATTGGAAGCAGCATATCTGAATGGACTGGAAAAAATAAAGAGAGTAATTTTTAGGAACTAGTAGAGGCAGCAAAAGGGCTGGCTGGATAGCACTTTAAACCTGAGTCCAGGAGTATGAGAATTTTTAAACAAGGACCAGAATCTGGATCCTATGCAAAAACAAAGACAAAAGTGTTTCAAACTTAGTTTAAAACTAGGAGAGCAAAGCAGGAGATCTTAAAGGAGCAAGAGCAAACTCCAAAGTTGAAGTAAAGCAAAAGCAAACTGGTTTCAATATCAAAGTAAGAAATTATGAGAAATTCAATACTAAATTTAAAGATTGAGGCACAGTTTTGAAAGCGTCCAAGTTAAGCACTAACAGTACTACTAATGCTGACTTAGGAGACTTTGAAAGAGGCGCCGTAAACTAGAAGACAACATGTAAGGTAAGGAGAGTATATAACCTTTACTAACAACTTAGAGAAATAAAAGGCCTAACAAAAAGGGGCCCAAAACTTAAGATGTTAAAGATAGTAAAGTCTAAAACTTTATTTGTTAAGAATGAGCAAGCAGGGGACTGAAAGTCCCCTGTCTTGCTATAAGGGATGAGTTTTTAGATTCAGGGCCACCTGACCCAAGGCGTGGATTTGATTGGCTGCATGAGAAATATTGCAAAGGTGAATCCAGTGAGTTGGAAGGTTTTGCAATAATTTCTGGCATCAACTCTGATTGGCTGGTACCTTTTTGATGGTTTGGAGCAGAATTTAATCTGGTTTGAATGGAATCAGTCAATTTAGCAGAAGCGCGCCCTGATTGGTTTCACTTCATTTGTTTTAAATGGGGGAAAAACCAGGCCAACAATTAGTCTAAATTAATAAGGGATTCTTTTCAGGTAGGAATACAAACCAAATTTTCAGTGGTTGCCACTTGGGAAGGGTATGCTAATAAAAATCTCTCATCAACCGTGTGGGCTAAATCCTCAAGGGAATTAAGTGGTTTGACTGAATTTTGAGCTGTTTTCTTCATATGTTGGGGGAATAGTCCTATCCAGGGCCAAAGAGGGAGTAACTTTACATAAACTGGTTGAACCCATTTGTATTCAGGAAGGCAGGGCAGGCCCTCACACTTTTAATGATGAAGAACCAAGTGCTTATTTTCATCATTATACTTGAACATTAAACCATCATGGTAGAACCCAGCATTGCCTCTGATGACATCATTGGGAAGGAGATGGGCAGGACATCTGGTAGTCAGAACTCCTCTTCACAATTGCAAATATTTTGGGCTTTAAGGATATCCCAGGTCTCAAGGCCATCCTCAGTGGGTGTAGCATCCCCAGAGTTGTACAGGTCTTCATGTTTTTCTTCTGAGATGTGAGGGGGTGTATCCTCTTCATCTTCCTGACTGTGGACAAACTTGTGCCCAGTTGGGCTCTTGGGGGCTGAAGGTAGATTCCTCTTCAGAAGGCTCCTTTTCTGAAGAGAAGGAGGGCTCAGGGGTCTTCTTGGTGGCCTTGGTGGTCTTTTTGGTGATCTCCTTGCTGGTCTTGGGGTCAGGCTTATTAGTTCTGGAAGGGGTGGCCTTCTTTGGGTTGATGGGAGTTGACTTGAGAGGCATCTAGATGACTCAGAGTTAGCATTTTTTGGCTAGTAAAAAAGAATATAAATTATTAATAAAGCTATTATTTTTAACAGAATCTGAACGCCAGAGTGCTGTTTAATATATTTTTTAAGTTTTAATAATTTTTTTTAATGGAAGTAGTTAACTAGTTGATACTCTCAAGAGGAGTAAAAAGGGAGTTTTGATCAGACAATTAGGGAGTTTTGATTTTGGAACTTTGATTTTGACACTCTTTAAAACATAAGAAAACATAGCAACATATTAAATTAATTTAATATTTATTTGAAAGCTGCCAAAATCAGCAATATTTACTAAACCTTTTAAAAAGCTAATTTAAAATAACCCAAAAGGCTTGAAACTTTAATATGCTCTAAAACAAGTATTTAACCTTTAAAATATTAATTTTAAGCTTGAAACTTACATTGTGTTCCAACTGCACCAATTAGAGTTCAGTATTTGATTGGGGAAGATAACAGTCCAATAGAAAGGACAGAAATAAATAGAATAAGGTATTTTTTATTGTAGAATATTGTGATTAATATTGATAAGGAGCGCCTTTTGGGGAAGCTTCAAATATGGAATTAGGAGAGAAGAGAAGTATCTTTTATTGGATAATATTTTAGACTTATATAATTTGGGCTGTGGTGGAGATTTAATTGGATTGAACCTAGGGGTTGGTCATGTGCAGGATGGGATCAAGCCACTTGGTACTTGGATTGTTGTTGTGTTCTGAGGCGCGGCACAGACACACAATGGGGAATCCTAACCTTAGGATTAAATTTGTACTAAGCCTTGGTTAGATGACAGGGAAGGCTATTCAATTACCTTGCAGCCCTGGAAGAATAATCTCTACTAGTTGTGGCTAGAGAGAGGCGCGGAAGTACTGGAGACACAAAGACAAAAATGTGAATAGAACTTAATTTTTATTGGTAAATATGAAATGGAATATATAGTGGTTAGGAATACCACAAAACACTACCAGGACAGTAGGATCACTTGCCACAAGCATGAGTGGGGCAAGTGAGATGCGCAGAGTCAAGAAACCAAACAATTGTATTCCCTGATTCAGTCATCAACTCATTTCAAGAGGCAAAAGCAAAAGCAAGATATTTGTCTTTGAAATGGCCCACCAAAGGCAAAATTGACACATGGTGAATAGCAGTATTCACAACAATTGTCATGTTATATTGCTTGGTTACCATTCTCAGTATGTCAAATGGTATATTGGAAGGGCACCAAATCAGGCAATGGCTGGATGTTAAGTAGGTTGGCAGTAGCTAGAATGCTTGTACATCCAGACCCTTGACACACACACCCTTAAGGGGCTACTCTGGTGCATCAGGAGGAGGCTTTGTTTTAACGGCTGCCTTCTGATGCTCCTGGAGCTGTTTACTAGTTGGAATCAGTCTGGTCAAGTGTTCTCCTTTACTAAGGCGGAGACAGGTTCTGTGATATTTCTTGACAATTAGGGTTTTGGCACCTTAGAATTTTACTAGATAGGTGTTGTGATCTGGTCTGTACTTGATGATTCTCCCTGGTCCCCTGTTTACTGAGTCTAGTTTCTTTCTGTTGCCAGCTAGAACCCAGACAGGGGAGTTGATGGGAAGTGGTTCCTCTGTGGAGATTACCTTTTGTGTTTTGAGCCTTTTTATTTCTGCTATTTTAGCTTTGAGGCATATGTGTTATAGATTGGGTACTTTTTCTACTGTGGGGGGTTTCCCCGGGGGGATCTTTATGTATGGCTGCTTGTTGTAGATAATTATTTCTAGTTTGTATCTGTAGGTTAGCTCAAACAGTGAATAGCCTGTTCCTTGATTGGTGCAGATCCAGGATACTAGTAATACATGTTTCATGTATAGTGGCCATGTGTCTTTGGCTTTGCCATCCATTATTCTCTCTAGGGTCCTGATAAGGCTGTTGTTTAGGTGTTCCACTCTGCCGTTGGCCTGTATGGAGAGGTTGTGGAATGTTTAATGCTTTTGGATTTTAAGTTGTTGTTTACTACGTGACCTAATAACTTGGTTGCTCCATAAGTTATGATGTAGTCTGGAGTGCTGTAGTTGGCTATGATTGCTTTGTTAATGAATTGGTTTATGGTTTATGCTTTGTGGTCCTTTGTTGCTCAGCAGATGGGCCAGCATGTGGAAAACTCAATAGCTATAGTTAAGAAATGTTGGTTTGTTTTTGTTTCTGGAAGAGGCCCACTACATCTAGCCCCCAAACCTTGAATGGTTCAGGGTCCAGTACTGGGTTGACTGTTGGCTGGGGAGCCTTTGTGCTGGTGTATTTCTTGCACACTGTGCACTTTTTCAGAACATCAACTATATCCTGTTTGAGGTTGGGCCACCATACTATCTCTTTTAATATGAGGTATAGGTTGTTAGCCTTTGTATGTCCTAGTAGGCGGTGATGTCTTAATATGGTGTCAACTCTTTGTGTGAGTAAGAGTACAGGACATGTTTGTTGTTAATGATTTGGTATATTGTGCCATTTGATACATGGAAATACTTTTTGTTCCTTACTAATGTATTGTGGGTCAGTTGGTGTGTTGAGGGGTCTTTTCATTTGGTTTTATACTCAGTGTTGTATAGGTTTGGCCAGTCAGGGTCCAGGTGGTCAGGATGATCCTCTCTAGGCTCACATAGTCTTGAGAAAGCATCAGCTGTGACCAGCTCTTCCCCCTTTTTGTATTGGATGTCCAAATTAAGCTGCTACAGCAGGGACAACCATTTGGCTTGTTGCCGTGCAAGTGTGTTCTGAGTTTTGAAATATATTAAGGATTTATGGTCAGTTAGTACTTGGACGTTTAAATGTCCTTCCAGATAACATCTTCATTTCTTGCATGTGTGATATATTGCTAGCAATTCCTTATTGTGTATTAGGTATCTCTGCTCAGTGTTGGTCAGTTTTCTGCTTTCATAACATACTGGCAGGATGTCTTGCTGCCCTGGCTGACAGATGTGTAGGACTGCGCCAATGGCAGTGTCACTGACATCCAACTTGAGCTTATAGCACCTGTTGTTATTAGGGTATTGCAAGATTGGTGCTTCAATCAAAGCTTGTTTTCATAGTTGTAAATTCTTGTCACATTCTGGTTTCCAGATGAATTTCTTTTTGGCATTATCCTTGGTTAAGCTATTGATTGGTGTGGTTAGTTTCCTGCAGTCTTTGATGTATTTCCTTAGGTAAGCTACCATACCAAGAAATCTTCTAACTTGTTTAATGAAGGTGGGGTGTTGCATGTTATTTATGGCTTTTATTTTTTCTGGATCTGCTTTGATGCCACTATCAGAGACAATGTGGCGCAAGAACAGAAGTTCCTTTTCCATAAATTGGCACTTACTTGGTTTTGTATAAAGTTTGTGCTTTGCAAGTCAATTGAGTGTCTTGCGGACATGTGTGAGGTGTTCCTATTTTGTTTTTGAGAATATGATGATATTTTCAAGGTAGCATAATGTATTTGAGAGACCGTTTAGTGCTTGGTTCATCATGGTGACAAACGTCACAAGAGCATCGGTCATCCCAAAGTTCATTACTCTACATTTGAAGTATCCAAATTGTGTGCGGAACACAGTTTTTGGTATGTCCTTTTCCTTTACTTCAACTTGGTTGTAACCTGAGGTGAGGTCAATTTTGGAGAAAATTTTGGGTCCTGAGAGTCTTGCAAACAGATCCTCTATGAGTTGAAGGGGATATTTATTCTTTACTGTGCTTTCATTTAGTGCTCTGTAGTTGGTTACTAGACGCAGAGTGCCTTCCTTTTTCTTTACAAAGAACACTGCTGCCCCCCATGGGGATTCAGACGGGCAAATGAATCCTTTTGCTAGATTTTCCACAATGTGTGTTTTGAGGGTTTGGGTCTCCATGGGAGAGAGTCTGTAGAGGGGTGCAGGTTTGGGCATGGCTTTACATAGGTTGATGCCATGTTTGACCTCTTGTTTGGGGGGTAACTCTGTGAGTTCTTCTTTGAATACATGGGTGTATTTGTTTAGGAGTGCCGCAAATTCTGGGCATTGGATTTTTGTTATTTGTATATTTTTGAATTTGGTGTACCTCATTATGTGGAGGGTACTATCTTTAGTTAGATGTTCTGAGCTGTATTGGTTTATGACCTGGGCAAATACTGTGTCTCTTAGAGTGAGGTCATTGGGTTCTTTGAGGATGTTAAAATTGACTCTGTTGTGTTTGATGGTCATGGTTTTTGTTTTCCAACATACGCTGGGGTTCACTTGGGTTAACCAGTCCATGCCTGCTACAATTTTGTAGCTTATGTTGTTCATGACAAGTCCTTTGATGGACGTTTGTATGCCTTGGAGGTCAATTCTGAAGGAAGTTGTTTTGCCTTCAAGTAGAGCCTTTGATTTATCTGCTATTCTGGCATATTTGAAGTTGGATTTGACAACTGGTATTTTATACTTGGTTACAAAAGGTTTGCTAACCATAGTGTGTTGTGCACCAGAGTCAAATAAAATTTTATGTGTATGTGATTTGTAAGTGCATGGGTAGACAAGAAGTTGTGAGCAATCTTTAATTTTTAAGTTCATAAAACTGGAGGATTGCGGGACACGTGAAATGCAAGCAGCAAAGTTTGTGCCTTGGTACAGTTTCTTGTCAAGTTGGGGGGAGATAGGGGCACTTAAGCCTGTTCCCCCTCCTCTTTTCCCTGTTCCTCTGTTTCAAGACCTTTGAGGTCAGAGAATGTGGGGTCAGATTCATAGTGGGTTGCTATTTCAGCATTGTTTACTTTAGTGGTGTCCTCTTTCTTTGGACGGGAGCAGTTTGTGCTTTGGCTGCAATTGTCATTGTTGCAATTGGAGTTGTTGTTGCTATGATTGGTGTTTTGGCGTTTATTGCCATTGTAATTTTCTGTCATTGCTGTTTGAGGAGTGATTGCTGTTGTGTGCAGCATATTCCATGTTTGCGTGTTTTTCTGCATGCTTGGCTTCTGCAATGAGCGCGGGCATGAGGGTGTTGGCCTCTGGACAGATGAGGGCAGCAAATGTGAGTTTCATTCTGTTGATGAATGAGGCTCTTGTGTGCACATTGTCAGCTTGTGTTGGGTTTTGTATCTTGCAACATATCTCTTTGAATTTATTGGCATAAGCTGTGACAGTGGTCTTCTGAGGAAGGACACTAAGCTGTATGCAATGTCTTGGAGGGATTCAGTGACAAAAAAGTTGTGGGTGATTTCAGCGTTGAACTCTTCCCAGTTGTCAAGCTGGTTGTTGGTTCTTGAGCCAACCCAATCAGCAAACCAATTAGCTGCAGCCTTGTAAAGGCGTCTGCTAGCTCCCTGGATCCACCTCTCATGGGGGATGTGGCTGGCGCGGAGTTTAGCAGCTGAGTGGTCTAGCCAGTTGATGACATTTTCTTTGTTTTTACCAAAGAACTTGTTGATGTCAATGTATTTGGTGTTGGTAACTTCACCTGTGATAGGTGGTTGTGCATTTGCTTGTGATTGAAGAGAGCAACTGTATTGAATTATCTTGTTGCATGCTTTGGGCATGACCAGACCTTTGAATACAGTGCATCCACTAGGTATATCTTTGTCAATGTCATGGGCGCAGAAGTATGTTTTCCAGGTCTCCTGGGACGTGGCCTGGTTGAGCACATGAGCAAAGGTGAGTGGGTTTTGGTCAGTCATTTTCTCTTTAATGGGTGTGGTCAAAAAACTGTAGCTGCTACCAGTGATAAGGAGCACCTTTTGGGGAAGCTTCAAATATGGAATTAGAAGAGAAGTATCTTTTATTGGATAATATTTTAGACTTATATAGATTAGGCTGTGGTGGGGATTTAGTCAGATTAAACCTAGGGGTTGGTCATGTGCAGGATGGGTTTGAGCCACTGGATACTTGGATTGGCATGTGATATTGCTTGGTTACCATTCTCAGTATGTCAAACAGTATATTGGAAGGGCATCAATTCAGGTGATGGCTGGATGTTAAGTAGGTTGGCGGTAGCCAGAATGCTTGTACATCCAGACTCTCAAACATATACTATATGGGGAAAGCCACAAGGTCACATGGGGTGGCATAGTGGTGTGTTTCATGTAAGGTTTAAAGCCAAGGAATAACTTGTGTGGTATCATCAAATCAAATTGACAGTGCTCCTAATAAGGAGAAAGTGCCCGCAGTTTGATATTGCTATCAGATTGGTCCATGCTGTTAGATGCGTCAAGGGGCAGCTTATTGAGCGCCCCTGTGTATTGTAAGATACTTTAGCAGGCAAGGAGGGAAACTTGAATGTAACAATTGGTTAAATATTTATGGTTTTCTAAAGTAGTTTTAGTTTGGTTAAAATGAACTTTTGATTTACATACTTTCAATTATAAACACCTATTTGAGCTTAGTTAATAAAATATTAAATTCCAATCATAATTTAAATATATTGGTGAGCACTAAATCAGTGTATTATGAATTTTGATTTGAAGCATTTTCAATTTGCGCACTCTATCACTACATCCAGTAAATTACTTAGTGATCATATAATATTTGTTTCACTCAGCACTCTATCTTTTACTTAATAAAAATCACTAAAATTATAATCAAATGATTTACAGATGATTGTGAACCTGTATGATAGGTTTTAGCTTATTTGGTTGAGTGTGATATGTTTTTGAAGCTTTTCTGATCATTTACATAGTGATAGAATCAATATTAAGTGATATTTTATTTTTTTAATTTTGATGTGTCAAATATTAAATTGAAGAGACTTCAGGACTTCACATTTCTGCACTTTCAATTGTGTCCCCTATATTCAAAAGGATGAATAATATCTATTTTAAAAGCCAAATTAATTTAAGGTGTGTTTTAAATTGCATCAATTTGGGCAAATTTTAACTTGGTTTTTTGATTTTAGCTACTAGTAAAAACATTTTAAAAAAGTCAAATTTAAGAAAAATATTAGACTTTTCTGGGGAAAAATTTTATTGAAAAAAAGTGTAGAGATCAAAAAATCCATCGATTTGGAGATTTTGATCTTCACACTTTGACTTTAGGCGCTTGCCCCATCATTTATTTATAAGATATGGGGTTATGGTAAGATGTAGCTGGGTAAAAGGCCTGCTCTTACGGTCTTGTAGGTTTGAAGACAGAGGTATTGGCCTTTCAGACATTGACGGCTTCAAGGAAAATACTAGGAGTAAAATCAAGGATTTACAATAAACTTAAAATCAGCAAAAAATCAAGTTTATTATAATACTTGTATCTTTATTTAAGATAAAGGTAGAGCTTAAATAATCTTGATATACATGTGAATATATAATATTTGAGGGTTTAAAAGGGTTGGACGAAGATTGAGTGAGTACTAAAATGCTGGATTTAAGACAAGCAGGTCTTGACTGAAGTTCAAGTAATTGGCGGTTATATCACAGTGAAGACCTTGGATAGATTTAAAATTCTGTCTTTTTATGTTATAACTTGACTAAAGATTTTATATAGGAAAAATATTAAGGTTACTAAATTACCTTTTAAGATTCTCCTGATTCTTGACCTATAATTGAAACTTGATGAAAGATTTAAGAGCGAGAAAGTTAATAATAGTAGACCTTATCTACCGTTCGGATATATTTTGGGGGGACTAAATTTTATTAGAGTTCAAGTATGGCGTTAAAGGAACGCGGCCATTACTGTTCAAATATATAAGTGAATATTCTACCGTACACTTTTTTTTTCAAGAAGGACAAATGGCCGAGTCGGTCTAAGGCGCCACGTTAAGGCCGTGGTCTCTTCGGAGGCGTGAGTTCGAATCTCACTTTGTTCATATTTTTATTTTTTATCTATAAAGCACTTCTGTGGCAGAAATGTTTTCAAGTGACCTTGATTTAATCGGGCATATGTTGGGTAGAATCGTCATTAATCGTATAATATATGTTAGGGAACCAAATGGTTTACGAAAACTTGATTCATATATTCTGCATATTACAGTTTAAGGCAGCAATCAAAATCGGTAACTAAAGTGATAAAAAATCGATGGGTTTATCGGGCAAATAAATTTACAATTTATAATTATTAAAAGGGATGGTAATATGAAGGGCTTTAAATACCAGTAGTTTTCTATGGCTAATCAAACATCCATGTCAATTGATCCTTTTAGAGCTTTAACAATCCTTCGTTCTAGGTTTACTTTTATTATACTTTGTGCCAAATTAGTATCAATTGATAAAATTTGAAGTTGTTATAGTTCTTATAAAATTTTCTTTTCATAATATGAATTTGCTTCTGGTGATAGAATACTTAATTGATAACCATGGTCATAATTTTAGTTCTAATTATGTACATAAGCCTGTTTGAAAGTAATTTATTCAAGACAAACATAAGTATTAAAAAAATTATAGTTGCTATTTCCACCAAGTCTATAGATTTTATATAATAATGTAGATGTTCTCAAAGCTATGGCACTAAGAAAAAACTCATCTATAAACAAAATTAATTCATCTCAGATGTAAATGGAATTTAAAAAATTGAATTTATATTGATTAGCAATATATTTGGGTTCACTTCAACTTTTTCTGAGTTGATTTTGTTTACAGATGAGTTTTTTCTTAGTGCCATAGCCTTGTAAACTACTGTATTGGGTGAGTTTTCAAATACATTGTACTTTTTACAGCTGTTGAGAAGGACACATCAAAGTCAAATTAAAGTAAACCAAAGTAACACAAAAAATATAACATTAAATACATGTTTTAAGCCAAATTGACAGAAATTTAGCATTTAATGAACAAACCAGATCAAATATTTAAAAGCTCTATCAAGCACAGAATACATCATAGTTATACAGAATATTAGGATCTCAATACACAAAAAAATCAACTCACACATATCCAATTTTCTATTATATTTACTATATTTTGAGACAGGCACACAAAAGTTGTGCACTGTAGTGCCAAACCCACACACAAAAATCAGAGTGATAGTAAATCAAACTCACAACACAAAAAACCAAAAAATGAACAAGCTAAATTCAATACTATCTCAGTGTTAAGCTGTCTAAACAAATACATACAATCTGAAACAAAAATTGGATTAAAATATCCTCAGTATCTTTTTGGGTGTAAAAATGATGTAAAATTCAAGAAATTTCTTAAAAGTGACAAGAATAACAAGAATGTGGCCAAATAGATCAATTATAGAAGGTTGATACACATAGACATATCATATGGCAACATGAGTAACAGTTTGGTATGCAAAATAGTATAAAAAGTCCAAAATAAAGCATAAGAAAATAGGAATAGTAATTTTTACTTGATTCAATAAAAACACCACACAACCTAAACAACATGCAAGTGCACCCAGTGGAGAGTGCCAAGACTATAAGTGCCCAAGGGGATCTACCAAAAAGAGCCCCTGTGTGAGGGAAAGACAAATCAGTCAATAACACATCCAGAAAAAAGAAATATGTGGCAGTTAAGCCCAGAGTCAGGCTGTTTATACTGGAAGATAAGGGAACATCTATCCCAAGATACCAAAGCTTAATAGGAAAACTCAAAAGATTATCACATCCAAAAATGTAAACATCAAAAAAGTTGAGCAAATTTCTCTATTATACCCACCTCAATATTGCAAAGATGCACCTAGTGTAAGCATGTGTAAGAGATGTGTGGTTATACTTAGCACTAGATAAGAATCTTATGTGAGTGAAGAGTATGTGGAGAAAGAAAAATATTCAGAATTCTACCACACTGTAAAGGGGCAGAAGATGTTGATAAAGGTCACCAAATACTACACCCATGTGTCAATATCATTGTTGCCTGTCAGGATTTCTGGATATTGACTAATTAACGGTTTCAACAAAATAACACAGGCCAGCAGTTAATTGCTCTTAGGAAGGGTTTCAACAAAATATTCTGGGCCAAAGGTTACGCCAAAGTCACAGGTTATCTGTACTTTCCTAATGTTAGAAGACTTAAGATATCATCTGGCAGATGATAAAATACCATGATCCACAATTTTCTGACATTGGTGCTCACTAGCACTTTTGTTCTCCTAATAAAAATTGACTATTCTACTGCTGGTAGCCTAGTCTTTGTTGTGAGGGAGGTTGCGCATTGGCTGTTTGCCTATTCACATAAGGAAATCAGAATTTAAAAGTTAAAAGAAAGTATATGTAAAGCATTTTTATTGCAGAGCAAATCCCCTGACCCCCATTATCTGTTCAAGTGGACGGGGGTCTTTGGGTTGATAGGTGCAACCACCCCAGTCTAGCTCTTTACGCAAAGCAAGGAGTACCAACATAACCTGTAACCAGGCCTGTTGCCCTGTATGAAACAGATGCAAATATTTGACTATTGGCAAGGTTATAGCAAACTTGGGATCACAAATGCAAGTGACTCCACATTCAAGAGGAAAGCAAATGCCAAGAATAAGCAAGTCAACAATGAAATTGTCAACAAAACTATATATTATGGGCAGCAGGACCTAAAGGCGGTAGATTTTCTGCCTATTGTATTCCAGCAATACAGGCATATGTTGTAATTGCAAGTGAGGGTACTTGTCCAAGGGAGAAAGAAGAAAGACTCCCAACACGCACATAGCAGGGAGATACTGGGATTGCTCATTCCTCTGCAAGTGAACATAGCAAGCCTTGGCTGCTATGTTGGGCTGGCTGGCCTTGCAATCCCTGAAGCAAATTGCTAACCTGTCCAAATAACCAGGTGATGCAGGAAGGGGTAAAGTCCAACACTTCAGAACCATGCCTGAAAAGGAAAGAGTACACTCAATTTCCAACAACAAAACCCAGCCCACATCAACTTGAGGACAGGTAAGCTCTCTAACGGCAGCTGCAAAGGACTGCCAGAGCTGCACCAGATCCCTACTTGAGCTCCCACGCTCACCCACCAAGAAGTGCTTCCTGGGATCAACCAAAGGCTGACTTTGCATTGACAGGAAGAGGAACTCCGCCAGAATATCCGGGCCGGTTAAAACCCTGAAAGGGCTAAAACTAGCAGTATGGACATTGCCTCCAGGTGCAAGCGCTGGGGAGCTCCCTCAACTGGTAGATTGGCTTGCAATAGCAAGTCTTGGGGGAGTGGATTGTCCCAGAACCTAACAGGTCTTACAGTTGCAAAGACTTGCTATTTTCACCAGCCACAGATATGTGATCAGCTTGGCTATCTGGACCAACAAAAACATGCAGGCCACTGGGCCGCAAGGAACTAGGAGAATCAGTAACTAAACCCTCTGGACCAAAAGATTGTAGGTTGAGTGTACCAGCTATAGATGTTGCCTCTGTCTCCGTTAAGAAATATTCAGTGGAGGGACAAGAAGCCTTATGCTGAGTAGCCAAGTACTTACAGTACTCACGGGGATACTTCTTCCACCGCTGCTTTCCCTCCTCATCTAGATTATTGTAGTACTCTTCATACTTAGTTTGAGCAGATGAGTCAGACATGATAGATGAAGGAGCCAATGACTTGAAACCTTATATTTAGTCAAGTGGAGGGAAATGTCAGTATTTATGGATATTGACTAATTAACAGTTTCAATAAAATAACACGGGCCAGAAGTTAATTGCTCTTAGGAAGGGGTTCAACAAAATAATGCAGGCTGCAGGTTGTGTAAAGTCACTTCCCCCTTTAGCCCTGGATAGGACAATCTTTCCGCGCCACACAAAAAAATCTGCTCAGAAGCCAGCCAAGCCCCTCAATTCCCTTGAAGATTTAGCCCACACAATTGATGAGAGATTTGTGCTGGCATAACCTTCTCAAGTGGTAAATAATGGCGCTTTGGACTTTGTCCCCACTTGGGAGGAATCCCTAATCAATTTGGATTACCTTCTGGCTTGGGCTCAACCACATTTAAAATTAATTAAGTCCAAACATCCAGGTCGCGCTACTGCTAAACCATCAAATTCCAATCCAACTGGATTGAATGATGATTTAAATCATTCCAGTAATGCCAGCCAATCAGAGTTGAAGCCAGAAATTATTGCAAAACCCTCCAACTCAATGAATAAGCCCTCACAAAATTTCTCTTCTGGCCAATCAGACCCATTTCCTGGGTCAGTTGACCTTTCAAATTTGAAGTCTGTCCCTTAAAGCAAGACAGGGGACTTTTGGTCCCCTGCTTGCTCATTCTTTTCAAATTAAAGTTTAAAGATTTCTCTATCAGAATTTTGGTTTATTTTGGGTCTCCTATCTGGCCCTACAATTCTCTAAGATTTTTAGTAAAAGTTTCTTCTTTCCTTGCCTTCCCCTTGCCTCCTGGGCCCTTCTGCTTCTTCCCAAAGTGCTTGTCTGCATTGTCAACATTAAAGTTGAAGCTTTCCTCTTCTGCTTTGAAGAGAGTAATTTGATTTTAAAGATTATTATTGAATTTATTATATTTACCTACTATAAGTTCAATTTTGTGCTCAATTTGCTTTTGCTTGCACTTGAGCTTTATTTACGCTTTGATAAGTTTCATATACACTTTCAAAAAATTTTAAACCACAGTTGCCGTTCTATATTCCTCACTGGTGTTACAGAGTCCTTCTGGTTGCTCCTGAGCCTTCTGTTTTAAATTTAAGGGTTAAAAACAACAAAATTATCTGCATTTTTCTGGGCTCCTCTTCCAGATCCTAAACATGTTAGTCCCTCTGGCCAAGTTTGTGGCTTTCAACTTGGCACCAGCTCTGTTGATGATTTGGTCTACCTCCCCAGATCTTTGGGGACGTATTACTGATTCTTTCCTCTGTGTTGGTAAAAATCCTGATCAGCTCTTGAATATGTTCAAAGATATCCCTGCACACGCTCAGGGTATATACATCACTAGTGAGAATGTGGTGAGGAGCCTGACCTGCAATGATCTTGACCTCTCTACCGCCAAAACAGTCTCTGCCACACCCCTCAGTCTGGGCCACCCCACGCTCCTTCCCTCTGAGGACCTGCTCGTCCTGGTTTCAGAGGGAGGCTTGGGCACCCCAGAGCTCACTCCTAAGTGTGCATCCTGGTTGCTTAGCGGAATGATCTTAATGGGTTTGGATTCTTACTTTCCCCGGGTGTCTGCCGCGTCCTCCCTATAGACACCCCTTTGAGCGGCCATGCCAGTCCTATACTGGATGGCGTCCTGGTGGATCCTCCCTCCAGGATGGGAGCCAAACTTAGTTAGTTTAGCCCCCCTATCTCACAGGTTGTGGGATCAGTGATCAAATCATATCCTGGCATCAACATACTCATGCTTTACAATTAATTAATGGTATATGCAATTACTGCTCATTAATTAATCCACCTCAACCACTACCTCAAACATGCTTCCCATAATAATTACTATTCTAAAACTTTAAATGAATCCTAGAACAAGAGTCCGTCATATGAACTGTCATCTGCATTACATCTAGAAGAGTCCAACATGGACTGGGCTGTCAGGCCAACCACTCTAAGATAAAAGGCTTTGAGCCTATTATATTAGAGGAGCTCTGATTAAGTGAAACAATCATCTCCGTGAACTAGTAGCCATCACTGGCTAGCTAGCCCTGGAAGTGGCACAGGTAGACAGAAAGAATACCAATCTGTGGAAGATGTCAATTTAGCCTTCCAATAAAACCACCCCAAAAAGGCTGGGCCTCCTGCCGTGTTGCCCTAATGCTACTTCAGTCTCCTTTAGCGTTGTGAGCTAACTCAGATAAAACGCAGGCAGGCGGGCCGCCTTAAAGCCAGTCCATTAGAATAAAAGACTGATGATTTCTTAACAACTTGATGATTGATCCAAGTCTTATTTCCTCAATGTGATCCTCTCTTTAGACTTTATTAGTGGAGAACAAAAGATCATACTGTTGCCATGCAGTATTAAACCCTATAGTAAAATATAGAGACAACAACTTATGAACCTATATCCAGAAGTAGGAAGAACCGTCCCAAATCCTTTGGGCCTTGGGACCTGTCAGATTTGCTACTTCTGATAGTAACAAAATATTCCAGGCCAAAGGTTACGTCAAAGTCACAGGTTCTCTGTACTTTCCTAATGTTAGAAGACTTAGGATATCATCTGGCGGATGATAAAATACCATGGTCTGCAATTTTCTGACATTGCCCAATCAGACACCACTATCTAGTGCACTTCAAAGTCTGGACATCCAGTCCCTAATACAAAGAGCCTCATATTCATCAAGCTTATCAAACATATGGTTGACTACAAAAAGGCCACATATATTATCAAAACGTACCCAAAGTTAGCCAATTGCTTATAAAAAAGTCTATATAAGGACCAGGTAAATCAACCTAATTGAGAAGCCCAAACAACTATTGTCTACTCTCAAAAATGAGCAAAAGTGGGCAATCTGCCAGTGTATCAATAAAAATTGCCATATTGAACTAGAAAATATAGAGATAATGGTGAAGTCAGTTTTTGGATTGACACCTCAATTTCCTATTTCTACCAAGTTGTTAGAAGACTTTGATTCTTGTAGAAAAAATTTGTGGTATCTTCATATAATTGAAAAGGACCAAAATAAATTGAAACCTAACACAGATATGCTGAGGTATATACTGTAATCAAGGATGATGAAAATGCTTGCTTTTTTACATCAATGTATTATTTTTTACTTTGTCTCTCTGCAATTTGTATGGTTATGTATAAAAGGGCATCCATAACAGGTTATTTCATTATACATCAATGAAAGCCACCACATATTCTATGGTGGCTCTTCTCAGTCTTAAAGACATTGAGATCCACCAGATGATTAAAGGCTCTCAAACAGTGACACAGTTCTGACCTTCATCCAGAATGTGAAGGATAATATCAGAAAAACCACCAGCAGGTTCATCAATGTCATTGTTTTTGATAATCTTGGGCTCCACAAAGTAATAGGGGTCATTGACAAATTCCCTGTGATGAACACTAGACTCCAAGCTAGCAAAAGTCAATTAGGTGCAGATATAATACATATTTTGTTCCTCCCTGCATACCCACCTTTCCTGAACCCAATCAAAAAGATCTTTAGGTGACTCAAGCAAGTTTTTTAAACACAGCACTCCAAATAGACCTAAGGTCCTATTTGATTTGCTATGGGTAGGGCCATCAATCTCCTGGCTGAGACAGTGGGTAAATTATATGCCCACTCTGGTTCTTTCATAAATAGATGTCTAGTTTCTATTCCAATTGAATAAATTCAATATTTATTATATTTATACTTTTTAATTCTGATTTTTATTTCATTTGTACAATTTTCAAGTGTTTTTAGTTAATTTAAAGAGAATTTTAATACAATAACACATTTATTAAATCAGGCTGATTTTAACATGTTACAAATATTTGTTTTTATTTTACTCTATTGTAAAGTACCCAAAACTGTGTAAATAATACAACCAAAAAATATTAACATTGCATAAAAACATAAATTAAAATCAAGAATATTAATTTGCATATAGAGTAAGAAAATGTATATGGATTGATATCAAGTTTATTGGAGAGTATCAGTTGCAGTCAAAAGACAAGATATTATGCTGTATCTTCTGAGAGATGTAAGCAGCCACTTTCAGGGTGCTGCTGATTACTTGGTCCCAGGTCACCCTTATATTTGTGAAGGAAAGGCACACATATTGACTTGTCAGAAACAGCTTATCTGGTGGCATCCAAAGCCTGTAAATCCTAGCCAGTATAAGAGCATCCTGGATGGATTGCTCTGCTGAATAGTACCCATCTGGGACTTTTTTCATCAAGCAGTGCCAAATCTTGTTGATGGCTGGCGCAACACCCTCCACATCCTTAGCATTCTTCTTGATCCCCATGTAGAACATCAGCCAAGATAGCCCACCAGGTGAAGTATCTTCCCATGATAGGCTGCAGAGAATTTATAATGTTTATTATGCACTTCTCTGACTGTGTTTTTATAGGATGTCTGCTCAAAGGTATACTTCATCCTGATGGGTAACCCATCCTTGTCATGTGCCCTAAAAAACCCAAAATCCACCAAAATCTCCTTGACTTTCTAGTAGAACCAGGTCTGCACTCTTGGAAGATTTGGGACAGTTTAATTGAGGATCCCAATCAAATATGAAATAGTATAGAATTCTGAATATTTTTGATACATATACAATCAGTCTCCTGTCTGAGTACCATGATAGTTGTGTATGATAAGTCTTCCATGATATCCCAAAAAATACATTCATTTTTATCAAGAACCCACTTGTCATGAATAATAGCTCAATTGGTACCACACACATGCTTGTTTAAAAAGAACAAAAATACTGTGAGGAGCCCAATGGTGTCTCAAATTCATTGAGGCCATCTATATGCAGTGGATATTGACCAGTAATCTTCTGTGCAGCTGATCATGCTTCCCATCTACTATAAACACCTGGTCTGTAACAGATTCAGTAAAGTTTTTATGAAATGTGGGTGGTACATATTATACCAAAGAATTTTCCTCTTATCTCCCTACAATTGCTAAAAAATAAATTAATCAGTATCCTTTTATAGTAATAGTTTTACCTGTTCTAGTTGTTATCCTGTTGGCAGCATGAGATGGCGCTGCCACTGTTGCATTCCCTAACATGGGAGGCACATCCTTGATTGCGCAGGGGCTCTGACATGGAGCCTTTCTTACTATATTCTGTAGATAATAGACACTATCTCACACAACAGACACAAGGGAATTAAAGGCCTGCTTTATATCAAATCTTCTGATAATATTGCTGGGGAGATTTAAGATCATATCAAAAACATCCTCAGATGGGTTGTTTAACCCAGGCCTGAGGACATGAGGGATGACAAATGTCTTATCCCCAACTTGTACTATAGCACATTTGAAAATATCTCATACTTCATCTAGTAAGTCCCACAGCCTTTCAACTGCCACATTAATATCACCAAGAATTTTGGTGTGGAATCTGTCTTGATTCATTGAAGTAATTTTTTTCAATGCTATATCCAATATAAAATTCATTATTTTTATATTATTTATGAGCTCTTTTTCATATGATAAAACAAACTCATTTTAATTCCTAATTATTTTTTCCTTTTTAAAATTGATCTTTTTGTTGTCTTTGTATTACTTCTGTTAGATTGTCTTTGCATGTTTTGTAATTTGATGTTCCTGATTGTCTTTATTAGAGTTTAGTCTAATTTTCTGATGAGCATATACACTATACTTTTAAGTGGGGTATATTGAACTCACATTGTCTTTAAGTGAAATAAGTATCCTAACAAAGTTCTACACTAGTATTGCAGTTGAAGTAGATTTTATTAGGGTTCATACCAAGCATTTTAAGATGCTTTCAGTTGTTTTTATTCAACTGATAACTACAAAGCTAATAGCACTTGAGCTCAGAATCAACATAAAATCTAGAAATTGACCAAAATGGCCTGTTTTTTTATTTTAACTTTTATGTTGATTCTGAATTTAGTTGCTATTGGCTTTGTTGTTGTCAAAAATGCAGGACAAGTGAAGGTAATTTAGAATGCTTTTAATGAATCCTATTTTTTACACTTAAAATTTATTGTTAATTTAGAATTTATTTTTGGGATACTGATTAAACTTGCAGACAATATGAACTCAATATATCCCAGATAAAGGATTCATAAAACAAAGAAATGACATCATTGTATAGTTACTGATATGTGTTTATTTGGCTAAAAGAGACAAAGAAAAGTATAGACAAGAGGAAATCTAGAAAGGAAAAAAATTATATTCAGATTGTTAAAAAACCTTTCAGTTAGCTATGAGGGCCTTGTGTTCAAGTATGTAATAGGCATTTATTGGGGATGGTAGAGAAGGTTCCAGTTGGGTGTGAAAGAGGGGTTGGATATGTAAGGAAGAAAATAAAAGCCTATTTCTAATAAAAATTTCTGCACTATGCAGCAATGTGTACTGCTCTTCTGTCATGGGTGGGTTGGGTGTAAATAGAGCATAGCAATAAAGGGAGAGATGTGGAATGTGATAGCTGTTCACTAGATTCAATATATGAAACACTGAATCAGAGAAAAGATCAGATACAGCACTCTGGATAAACATCCATGTATGGTCATTTAGATACAGCAGTATAACAGCCATGTCTTTTGAATCCCTGGATTAGAATATAATGTTAATATTTTAAAACATAATATCAGCAAGATGACAGTTCACATGTACTGGTGGGTATACAGAGAACTGAAATTCTGTCTCTTGAATGATATCCTTTTAATTCTTGTTGCCTTTTCTTTGATGGCTAAGATAGAATATGTAGTTGGTCCTTGTTGACTCCCATATCTCCAGCATGGCCTCCATGGCAGACTTGTATCTTTAGCTGCTGACATAACTTGGTCAAATTCTAATAAGATGCAGTCCCTCTTGGGGAAACTTCCAAAAACGCCCTGAAAAATCTGCCTGTGGTTGTCTTTTACTACTTTAGTCATTGGGGTATTTTTGGGGCCATAATCTTAGAAAACTATGATCATTTTGTAATAGTATATAAAAATTATTTCATCACTAGCTGACATGAGGATTTTTATAGATAACACCCCCAATTCTGGATTGTATGTTATATTCTTAAGCTTTACATATTTATTCACAAAATAATTGGAGAATAAATGAATCAAGATTAGAACTTCATGTATGCACACCTGGAACATCCACTTGTAGACCCCAAATACCATAGTGACCCAGTTGGTATCTGTCTTGAGTGTGTTTGATTTCAGGGCTGTGTCTTAATAATGACAGCATGATAGGATAAGTCTCTATACACTAAGATGCCTCTTTAGAAAGTATAAGCTCTGAATTGATAGTGTTTTAACACTTGAATACCCCATTGTACTATCTCATGATGGTTGCCTGGGTAAGCCCAAGGTGTTCAGCAATTGCCTAAAAGTACAGCCCTTGTATATTCAAGGCCATAATCTCCTGGAAAATCTGATTGGTTATAGTTTTTTGGCCTTTCTTTGATGCCATGCTTAAGCCTTCTTCCTGAAAAATGATAGATGCTGATTTGGTGGATTCATCTAGTGAAGTGAGGGTATTATTGGCTGGAGACAGATAGGTTCTAACATCTTATTGTACACAGGCTAGGTGATTTCCCTGATCAGTGGTGGTCTCCAAGTGGTGTCCAAATAATAATTTTCCAGTTTCACTGGAAGAAACATTAAGCTCTTCATCCTACTGTGGGTAGTTAAAGTCTGGGATGTATACACCCCCTGTATTCTCCCCTTGATCTTTTTTATTGAATGTCATAAGCTCTTGATACTGAGAATTAATAATTAGATAATTAATATTGCTTGAAAAGTCCATTTTAAAGATTCAATAAAATCTTTATCAAAAATAGAGATATATTTATGTTTGTGTGGCTAGTATTAGTTGACTATATCATAAAATTGCTGCCTGATATTTGAATGATCTAACAAGGAAGCTGGGCTTTAATATTTGATCCCCTAATTTTATAAGAAAAAATATGAAATTTGAATGTGGATATTTACCTATCCCTGTTTGGGTCTTTATTCCAATTAGAATAAAGTGAGGTTTAACTTTTATTTGTCTGGATTTGTTTGCTGTGTGCACAACTTTTTTGTGCTCTCTATTTGATAGTTATGTGTTCCAAGTATACCATTTCTAAAGAAATAATATGCAACCAGGTGTTTTTTTGGATCTGGGATATCCTTGTACAAGGTTTATTTTCTTTTAGTTTTGGGTGTGTATTGTTGCCTTTGAGCATGACTATGCTTTTTACTGGTGTTTGCTGCATTTTGTGTACTGCATTATAATTATTAACAGCTTTTGTCCCATGTTGTCATCAGAAAAAACTCACACCAGTTATGCTCTGCTTTATTTTTGGATTTAGTTTGCTTTAATATGGTTTGATTTGTTCATCTCAACAGCTGTGAAGAGCACAATGTATTTCCTCCCCAGCTATCCAGATCATGTTTTTGAGTCTATTCATTGAAACCCTTACAGTAGTTTTAAAAGCTATGGCAGCAAGCAAAAATAATTCAGATTTAAGAAAATTCATCTCAGATGTAAACAAAATTAAAAAGAACCAAATTTATATCAGTTTACAATAGATCTGGGTTCATTTTAGTTATGTTTTCAGATGCTTTGATTTTGTTTACATCCAAGTTGAATTTGTTTAAATCTTAAGTATTTTTGCTTGTTCCCATAGCCTTTAAAACTACTGTAACCCACCAAGCTAAAGAATCATATATAAAGAAAACTTAAATATATCAAACCTTATCACTATTTATACACTAGGTGGTTCTCCATCCAAGGACAGATATAAAGCTAAATTTAATAAATCAGTTCAATATATTTTATTGTGTTTTTAGACTGGTGTTGTAACTGTTCTGTGTTAGTAAAGTTACAAGGGGAAACTATTGGAAACTAGATGATATCTTTATTGTGATATGAGATATTTTATAGTATACATGAGTACCATAGGAGCAAAAAGGTACCCACTGATCAATTGTCTTGCATGTGTAGGGGGCATCTTGATACTGATAGTGAGTCATACAATAAATCAAGTTTGCTCTGGATTTGGGTTACTAATACATTTAGTTTCATTGTTTGATAATGTCAAAACAGCAGGCTTGACCCATCAGCAAGATTCTGAGTAAGCAGGTTTGTGACCTGTAATCCAATTACCCAGTCACCCAAAGCCAAGCTAGGAAGTCACCTTGGATTTCCAAATACAATAACATGAACAGAAGCTGATCCTCCCTGGTGGGTAACTTGTTTTGGAGCTTGACTCATTACAGTAGTTTTAAAAGCTATGGCAACAACAAAAATACCTCAGATTTAAACAAAATAATTTCAGATTTGAACAAAATCCAAGTTGCGCAAGATTCAGGATTCAATTAATTTAAAAAATTTCAGTTAATAAATGAACTGTCAAACAAAAAACAAAATTTCACTAGCCCATTATATAAAATTATATCAAACATCAAGCAGTGTAGTTCAAACCACAAAAAAAATGAACTGACACAACAAGTGAGATGGATGGATGCTGTTACTGAGTATATTATAATTCAATCAGGAGTCATATGAAGCACCAACAGAAGGACTAAAATTAAACAAAATTTGAGCAATCAAGAAGCAAAATTCCACAAGCACAAAACAAAATGAAGTCACACAAGATTATAGTATGAGCAGCCTAAAATAGAAAACTATCAATTTAACAGCCAATCAACAGCTATCTAATTTAGGAACAGAGGCATTTTATTCATTTTCATGGCTCCTGATTTGTATGAAATAGTTTTGAGAACCTTCCAAATATGGACTTGAGATTACAATAAAAATAAATCAATAAATTTTAAAATTTCTACTTTTAGTGATTTTATCCTAGTTTTTGTTTCAGGATGGTTTTTACTAGCAACATTTTTGACAGCATCAGCAGCCAAGCCAGCTTCAATGGAGGCAAGGCTCAGAACATGGAGGCACCTGTTTACACCCAAGCCTTTGAGGTGGGTAACAAGGAAGCTGACCTGTACCTGACCCCCAACCCATATGGCTTTGACTTGTTTGAGAGTCACTTAGTGTCTAGCTCTGCCCCTGCTCCTGTACCTACCCCCATACAAGCTGCCTGTCAACTAACCAATCAGGATGGCAACCTTGATTTGGAATAACTTTCTGCCACCAGCCAACCTGCCCCCCCTCAGCCAATCAGGTTTTAGCTCCCGCGGCCCAGCGCCCCAAGCGTTAAATCATCACCGCCCAAATTCTCCAAGAAATTGTGGCACTGAACCTGCAGGGTCTGTCCTGGGATCAGATTACAACCCAATTGCAATTTAACTGAGCCACTGTAATGCGGGAGTTCAACAACCTAATAAACAAGGGGAATCTGATTGGGACTGTCAAGAAGCCCAAGAAGGCCCCCGAGTCACAAATCACTGAGGCGTACCCAATTATGCTTGACCTCCTGAAGCAGGATCTCAAGCTTTCATTGACCCAGGTCCGGAAGCAACTTTTGCACCATGTCATCTGGGTGTCTGAGCGCATGGTGCAGCTCTGGATGTATGGGAAGGTGGCTTCAATATGGGTTCTTACCAATTTTACCGGTAATCAATGGGATGGCACTGAGGATTCCCTGTATAATCTAGACATCAAATCAACCCTGGCCCAATGCTTGACAAGTCTATCAGATGACGCCATGTTTATCTCCTACTATAAGCTATCAATAGCTTTTGACAATTTTGGCGCCCAAGGAAGAGTTGCCACCCAAAAAGGGAGAAAGAAGGTCAAGCAGGGAACATTTGTTGGTGCATTTCTGGCTGTTTCATCCAAGGGTTTTGTCTACTATTGGACAAACCCAGATTTTACCAATGGCTACTTGTACAGCCACATATTTGGTGGATTACTCAACTTCTGGGATGGCTTAAATTCCAAGCACCAGGTTTTCTTGAGCCACCAGATGGAGGGTAGCTCCACTGCCCTCCAGGCCATCCAGCAACATGGGCACCAGGTCTCAGTCTACCCTGCCAGCCATGCAGACATCCATCTGGGTGATGTTGTCTTCTTCAACATTGGATCCACATTACAGGAGTGCTGCCCTCAGGCTTTCAACAACCTCTATCTTGGGGTCCTTGACCACAATTCTCTCTTTGGTCACCAAATGGTGGCTGACTTATTTGAGCAAATAGTTTTCCATGTGAATATGGGCAACCAATCACAGAAGTTCAAGAGCCTCCCACCTTGTGCCACTGCCACCTACCAGCTCATCCAGCTAATGACAGACAAGGAATATAACAGGTGTTATATGGTGGCCATCACATACAATCCTCCTATCCCTACCCCAGCCACCACTACCCCCCACCTTCCAGCCCCACTCACCCAATCCCAGACCTTCCAGGCCAGCACTGCCTCTACGTCTTCCTTCCTGTGCTATTCTGCCTACTAGGCATCACTCTTTCCTTCCCCAATAAACCCCCTGTTATCAAACATTTTCTATTTATATTATCTTTATTTTGAATTTCAATTGTTTATTTTCTCTTTGTTTATAATTGGTTTTATTCTTTATGTTCAGTTTATTTCTATAAAATAATATATTTACTATGCTGTGTATCTAGATCCAGAACACAGTTATTTTTAGTACCCAAACACAGCCCCTTGTGAAAATATTAACAACAATTTGGTGATCAGCTAAATTTGAATTATAAAATTATAGGTTAACTGTTTTTAGATACAGTTGTTACTGATCCAAATTCAAAACCTTAATGATAAACCTTAACCCAATCAGGAGCTGAGTGTCAGGAATCCAGTCATAGGTAGAGGCATTGAGCGGCTTGGGGTGTGGTGCGGCCAAGCCGGTGGGTAAGGCCCACCATAGAATGGGTGCTAACTTGATAATGTAAGATATAGATCACCTAATCAAGGACCAGGGTCCAGAGTTGGGACCATAGAATCTACCAATCCTGTCAAAATAATGTAGAGTACTCCAAAAAGTCGGGTAGAGGTGGTCTTGGCTGCGGCAGTAGGTTACAGGGGGCAATCCAGTCTAGGGGTTACAGGCTGGGTCATGGGAACAAAATACACTGGCAGGTAATTGTACTTGTCTTTGAACAATCTGGGCAGCCTAATGTATCACTTTCCTTCTCAACCTATTGTTTCAGTTTCTCTAGTTCTTGCCAGGGGGCCGGCAAGGCGTATGTTTTATAAGTTGAACTTGGCGTAGGCTGAGTTTGGAGGGTACTTGGTAAAGTGCACAGGTCCAAAGGGGGCTCCCAGGGGACGGTATAATGCCTGGGGCGGTTTGGCAGGTTAGTCTCTGGAGGGGTTAGTTGCCTGGTTGTCTACTTGGCCAGAGTTAAGGTGGAAAATCACTAAGACTAGATAGGGTAAGATTTTTTTGAGCCAAAGGTTCATAAAACTTTATTATCAAAAATGACAATGTGGTCATCACCACACTGCCAGCGTTCTTATACCATGTGTTTTTGCTTCTTTGCTTTTTGTAGGCTTCAGGTCCATGGGCAGTTTACTGGTAGGGCATGAATCTTGGCTTAGGGTCTGGAGGGCATCAGTTTCTGGTTGGGTGCACTCTGGCAAACAGAAGTGGCAATGCTTAATTTTGCTGCTTTGGTTCACCATGTTACCTGAGTGGGCTAATTGCATTCCTCTTTCTGGACTGGGGACTGGCAGCAGTTGGTGCTGGTTGGTAGGGCTAGTAGTGGGTCTTGCCTAAGCCACGGCTTCTGCGTAGGTCTGGGCCCTCAGTGGCACCAATTTTGGCGGTTCTTGGCTGTCTGGCTCTGGGGAACAGCAGTGGCAGTGCTTTGTTTTGCCGTTGTTGTTCACCATGTCACCTGAGTTGGAAAATTGCAATACCTTTTCTGGACTGGAGACTGGTAACAGCTGGTGTTTGTTGGCAGGGCTAGTAGTAGGTCTTTTCCCAACCTCCTTTAGACAGACCACATTTCCTGCATAGTTATGGGTATTCAGTGGCACCAGTTTGGCAGCAATCAGGCAACCATTTGGGGAATCCTCAGTATTAGGCCGGCAGGTTGCGGGGCAATTTAACAATTTGAGTCTGTGACTTAACGGATTGGCGGGTCCTGATCCATCCTGGGGGATCTGATCCGCCTTTGGGGGACTGGGGTTTGACTCTTGGGTTTTCAATACAAGTATTGAAATGTCATTCATGACACTGAGTGATAAAGTGATTGTTGTGACATAAAGGGTCATTCAATAATTCTTTGATGAATGTGTGCTAATTAATATGATTGGCTGTATGTTTTGCCATTGTACGCCATTGCCGCTGTGGCAAGTTGTTAGTGGACTAGTGCCCAATCAGCTGCTGGGTTAGCACTAGTCCATCAACAACTTGCCACAGCAGCAATGGCGTACAATGGCAAAACATCTAGCCAATCATACTAATTAGCACACATGCAGCAAAGAATTATTGAATGACCCTTTATGTCACAACAATCACTTTATCACTTGGCTCCTGATTGGCATAAAGTTTATCATTGATGTTTTAAATTTGGATCAGTAACAACTTTATTTAAAAACAGTTAGCCTATAATTTTCTAAATCAAATTTAGCTGATCACCAAATTGTTTTTAATATTTTCACAAGGGGCTGTGCAAAGCACCAAAAATAATAAGGCAATTAAGGAAACAATGCCAACAAAAAGCAAATAACACATATTGAGATGAGTGTAAAACATATACACAATGGGTAAAAAGATGAGATAGTGTAGAAAATGGGAAAACAGGAATAAACAAAGAGGCAATAGTATCAGAATAATACAGATTTTATTGGGACAAAAGCTATAAAAACATATGGAAAGGTTAGTAAAAAATCAATGAGAGAATTGGAGAAACTTCTAAAAGACCTTGACTCTGCAGTTGCAGAGATCAAAGAAATTGACTGCAAGGTCAAAGCAAAGGTGAAGGCTGCTGTCCTTGAAGGCAAGAAAATTGACAAGGTGTTGGCCAAGGCGCTTATGACCAAAAATGCCAGACACCCCTGAACAGACCATTGAGTGTCTTCTTAACATCCAGAAGACAGTTGTGGATGGCTTACAATTCAGTTCCTACGCTCTTTCTGCGCCGTCTGTCTGGACCAATGACCCTGAGATGTATGAAATCTTAAACCAACCAAGAGGGTCTGCAAGGAAGACACTGAGATGCCTGCACAACTGCTTGCACCAAGAATGACCAAGCCTGCCAAAGCTTCAGGCAAGCAGGAAACCCACAAAGGTACATAAAAAAATTATAATTAATAAAAATTTCAAAAAAACTTACCTTTTTTTGTTAGAAAACATTGACAGTGAACTCTGCTGGGTCCTGGTTCCTTTTGTCCCCCCACATTCTATTCAAATTATGCCACTTACGTGGCCAAACAGCTCTATATGTCCCCCCTGTCTTGCAGGAGCTCAAAGACAGGGTCCATGGTATCTTTCTGATGACAAGGGACACACTAGCTGGGCTGACGCATGCCAAGGGGGCATCTGAGTGGGCAGTTACTGCCTACAAGGATGCCCAACTGATCCGCCTGGACCTGGTGGTTCTCAGTGGAGTTTACTGTGTAAACTCTATTGAGCTTGTTTGGGATGTCCTGGAGAGGCTCCCATTCAAGAATGTACTGGAGATGGTCTGGGCCCATGTGGCTGCTTGCTTCTGCTTCCCAGTAGAGCATACAATCTATTACCTCTTGGACAACTTTGGATGCACAGCGTAAAAATCTGGCTGTTGCAGACACAACAGCCATAAAGAAGACAAAAATTCTCCTGGCAGACTTTGGGCTGGCCTGGAGTGCCAACAAGACAGGGGTGCCTCAAGCAATGGAGCTGACCTTTACAAAGACAAAGCATGAAAAGAAGATCAGCACAGTATACAACAAACTTTGCAAGTTTACTGAAGCCTTTGCTGGGCAAAGGATTCACCTCGTTGTTTACCTGGGGTTCCTCTTCTACTTTGGGATGGACACGTCTGTAGAGGACCTGGAAAAGGTCCTTCTTGGGATTGACAAGGCCAGGATCTCCATGGATGGGAAGAAGGTCCCCCCTGGATACAACTCAGTGGACCACATTATCCAGGATGCCCTGGTCCTGGCTGGTATCTTTGGGTTTGCAGCCCCGCCAGAAAAGCTGCTCCTCCATTCACACCTAACAATCCTCCCTTTTACCAGAAGGCACAAATAATTCAATAAGGGTGTATCCACTGTCCACAGTGTGGTGGTGGAGGTTGTGCGCCACCTCCATTGTGGGGTGGGTACATACCACCAAACCCATTATAGGTGCTCTTAATTTTTTCTCTATACCAATAAAAATCTTTATACTCTAGATTGTTTTTATTGTAAATAATTTTTTCAAGTCTTATTTTAGCAAGCAAGATTTGAAAAATATATCCCAGAGAAGATCATCATATAAGCATAAATATGTTTACTTTAATAAAATTTACTTCTATTGTGTACACTTTACATTTAACTTTTTTAATTTGATTTTTATATTTATTTGACAAAAGTGATTCAAATATATTTTCATAATGCAGTATCAAGTGTTTGTGATACCCTTAGATACCATAATAAAAATTGATTATAAATAAATAAATTACTAACCTTCATTGATAGTCCTGCTGAATGTGATTGCAGGCTTGGAAACATCTAAATATAAAATGATACTATAAATTCAGAACCTGAACGTAAAAATGCGGGATTGTCAAATCCTTGGTCCAAATTTTGAATCACTTTTGCGGGATGACCTTTTTTAATTAAATTGAATTCTTTGTATTTTTATTTGAATTTTTAAAAATGCGGGAACTCATAGACACTTTGCAAATTTCAAGTCAAACTGAAAATTTCCAATGGATAAAATGAAGTAACTGGAATCAGATTTGAAGTGTTCAAATCCATCAACCATTTTCATTAAGTTTACTATGTTTTTTGGAATTGCAGGATTGTCAAATTCAAGAACCAAATTTCAAATTACTTTTGAATGCCACTAGTAAACTCAGATATTAACTGCAGGAACTGGAATCCAAATTGAATGCACAGTAAGAAACTAGGACAAATCAACCCAAATCAAGAAGCTCCACTCTGGATAAAATCAAGTGAAAAATTCAATCTCAACAACCATGTTTAGACAAGAAATTAATTGAAATGTAAAATTTTCTAGACTGGAAATGATGTATTATTCTGCACTCTAAATCACTAATATAGCAACCACAGAACCATATAATGATATATGAGCTATCCTCCTGATGATGCAGAAATTTTTAAAAGTTTTCAAGGAAGAAAGGAGGGGAAAAGATAAACCATCATTTTACTACACTATGTATTCATATATTGCTATTAAGGATGATTGATTACAGTAGATTTTAAAAACACTAATAATAAAATATAATTATATATTACAATCTATATTATCATGTTGCCTTTTCCTTGTTGTAATGATAGTTCATTTGATGTTGATAATGTGCTTGCAATTAATTGGATAGCCTTGCCTCCAGTTGCCTTGGCAATAGGAAATCAAGTCGCCTCTACAACCACAGTTGGTCTCAGGGAGGCAACTTGATTTCCTATTGCCAAGGCAACTGGAGGTGAAACCATCCAATTAAATGTAAGCACATTATCAACATCAAATGAACTATCAACACACCAAGGAAAAGGCAACATGATAAGATAGATTGTAATATATAATTCTTTTTATTATTAGTGTTTTTAAAATCTACTGTAATCAAGCATCTAAATTTTAGCTGTCCTAAAATGGAATAGAGTGATTTTTGAGAATGCCTATGATTCCTAAAAGAATTAGTAAAAATCCACTCTAGATAATTTAGTATCCTTTTTGAGACACCCATAAATTATATTTATTTCAAATTCACCTCATTTTTGATTTGAAATTTGGTTCTTGGATTTGACAATCCCGCAATTTCAGATTCCATAATTTTTACATGATGTCTATGATTTGTTTAACATACAGAAAATCTCAAATTGTACATTAGAATCTCGCATTTCTTATTCATGTATCCCACATTTGGTTGCTCTGTTTTGTCTTTTGTTAGTTGAGTTATCTTCTAAAGAGATTCAAAATTTGCCAATTTAAATTAATCAAAAAAAGTCAAATTAAATATTTGATTTTATTAAATATTTTATTTTTCACTCAGCTGAGTTGCCCGCAAAAGTGATTTGAAATTTGGACCAAGGATTTGAAAATCTCACATTTTTACGTTCAGGTTCTGAATTTACAGTAATTAATAAATCTTGAATAGTAAATTAGAGAATATAAAAAAGTTGGACAAGCCAAGGATTTAATTGATTGGCTGTTTGGCAAGGCACACAGGGATGAACAAATCAGTGTGGCCATAGAATTTGACCACAGTCTCAGCTGGGAGAGTGTGAATCCTGGCCTGCAGAAAATCAAAGAGGTCCTTGGTCCCAGTTTGGGTAGCTCAAGTGAGTTGTCAAGCAAGGAACCCCAAGACTTCCTCAATGGGATTTAGGAAGGGAAAATAGGCAGGGAAAAAGAGAAGGCACAAATTTTCCATGGCCAATTACTGGGGGCTCACTCTGATGCTAGTGTCAATTGATGGAAATTCCTCAAGAATATCTGCCACCTTATGGAGACCAACATTGTCCAGCACAATTACATTGGTGAAGCTTGGGCTTGTGCGCCTCAGGTGCTCCTGGACCAATTGGAGAAATGATAGGAAGGTCTGGCTATTGTGAGATCCCAATATCATTTGGTACAACTTGACCCTCTTTGGACTGAGGAGAGCCACCATCAAATAGGCTGTGGCGCGGACTGCAGCACACCAAGCCATCCCGTCATTTGAGCCTTTGGGGATATACCCATACCCATTGCGCATTGACAAGGCAAATACTGATTTGTCAATGTAATAGAATTTGACTGTCTCCTTGGCTTTGAGGGGGAGTGTACGCCTCTGAGTATTTTTTCTGGACATCAATGTTAGCTGGGCTATTCTGATTGTAGAGGGATACCCCAAGCTTTTTCCAGGAAAAGCGCATTCCCTTGAGAAGATGGTAGTAAAGGTAAATTGAGGCCTCAACCCCAAAAGTAGATTTAACCATTGACTGTATATTTGTCAGTTCAAGATGGCAATCTTGGGTTATCCACTGACAGATTACCCATTTGTGCTCCTTGGTGAGCATGGATGACACGCCCAAGGATTTCTCTGCAGCAAGGACTCAGCCAGTATCGATGAACTTGTTGAAGGTCTTTGAGGCGTACTTGAGATCCACCCCAACAAGAGCCACGGCCGCCTTGTAATCACCAGATTCCTGCATTAGCTTGAGTAGGTTGATACATTTGATATCAGGGATGCGCTTCTGGGTGGGCTTTTTTGGCGGTGGGGATTGACTTGTTGGCATTGGGCACAACACAGGGCATAGGTACCTTGGTATAGAAGTCTACAATCTTTTTGAGCACTAGCTGTCCCTCATCAGTTTGGTAGACCTCAGGCTCCTCGTCCTCTTCCTAGTTGCCATCACTGACATATGGCTTGTAGCTAGTATCAAGTACAGGCTTCACCTTCTCCAGCATGGCTGACGGGACTGACTCTTGCTGGTACACAACATTGAACACATAAAAAGTAAGTTCTACCTCCTTGTTTCTAACCGTTTTTGTTGTGGTAACCTTGGTGGGCTTCCGGGTCAGCTTGGGGACCTGAGGGTTGATGCTCCACACCCTAGCAGCTTGTGATCCTTGAACTGGCTGTGTCAGTGCAGCGTTACTATGGAACTCTCCTCTCCTGTCTTCTTCCTGAGTAGGCACTTGTGTTGCACTGACTCAATTTTTTGACCCATGAGGGCAACCTCAACTGCGGCGCAAAACGGGTGCATTGATACTCTGTTGTTGTGTTCCTTCCATTTTAAAATTTAATAAAATAATAAATAAACTTAATTAAGTCACTCCTTAATTTTAATTTTTCTTTTATCTGAATATGGATATTTAATTAATATTTCCCCTCATATCCCAATTATAGAATACTTATTTCTTAACTAGTTGTTTTTGGTTTTACCACGCCCATTTTAGAATACCTAAAATAATTTCCATCCATTTCCCCAGATTTTACGCCAAATTAAGCACCCAACACAATTTTTTTAAAATTTATGTCTCAGATCTCATGTCTTATTTTAGATACCTTGGTATCATTCTTGGTTACAATCCATTGCACACACTGATTGAGTGATTTTGTTTACATAGTGAGTTCCTATTGTGTTTTATTTTTGGTTTGATTTTTGACTCACTGAACTTGGGTGTATTTTGTCACTTATTCACATAGTAAACATATGTACACTGAAAGTCAACTCACACTATTTTGTTTGTGAATCAATGTATTTTGGATTGTATTTTGAATAGTTTTGCTTTGTGCATGAGCACTTCTTTGCTGTGTTGACTCATTTTGCCCATTAACGCCAATAAACCCTGTTAACAGGATGTATATTTTACACTGATGGTTGGAATTTGTTTAAATCTGAAATCATTTTGTTTAAATCTGAGGTATTTTTGGTTGTTGTCATAGCTTTTAAAACTACTGTACAAGGATCAAGCCACCCCCTTCAACATCCTACCATGTGATCAACACTATCATGTTCCTACTATCCATGATTCACAACAACTATATAATACTTATCTCTCAATAAAGAATATTTTCTAGTTTCCAAATATTCTCCCCTTGTAACTCTGCTAAAACAGCACAGTTAAGGCAGCAAACCAAGTCATCTTCTGCTATTGGCTGCATGTACTGGGATAGGTAAGTCAAGTGACAGGGGGTCTTTTATGGGAAGTCTTGCTGGAGGCTTGGCCCCAAAGTTTTGATGCTGGTATTATCATCATCTGTTTAATTAAACCCCTTATTTAAAACATTCTCTTAAGAGGTAATTTAAATCATATTTATTTAAAATACAATTCCATATTCCAATTACAAATAAAATAAATCTAAATAGGTGAAGCATCACCATTAAGTTTAGTAAAAATGTAATAATAATTTTTAGAAAATATTTAATTTTCTAAATCCCTTCAAGATGCAGAGCTGATATGTAGCTTTAAAATAAGCTATTGAACATTAAGATTGGCTTAGTATTCACAGAAACATGTTTTGTTTTATTTTTTAACAAGTACTACAGGTGAATTCATGGCAAAAGTGGCAAAACTGACTGTAGGAATGCAAGAGTGAGAATCCAAAAGTGAGAATCTAAAAGTGGCCAAGTTGAAAATTTTAAAGTTTCAAAATTAAATTAAAATAACTCATCTGGAATTGAAAATTTTTATGGCTATATAAAATACTTTTTATTCATTCTCTCAACTAAAAGAGTCAGGAAAAAGCAGTTACTCTATTATAAAAGGCCATTTTGAAAATTTAAACAGGGTTGACTTGGCCACTTTTAGATTCTTGCCTTTGGATTCTCACTTTGCATCCCTACAGTTGATTTTGCCACTGTTGCCAAATTTATATATCAAATTTAATCTGTGTATTTGATTATGAGGCAAGCTCAATTTTATTACTTCACTCTATATATGAGCCTCTAGAGCAGCTAGAGCTATTATGCTTAGTACTGTTTCTATCAGAGCTGTCCAAAAACATAATCTAGATTCTCTAAATTTCATAAAGATCCTTTTAAAGAGCTGTGATATCATTGTTGCCAGTTTACTCCACTAACATCATTGTTTAGGGTTATACAGCAGCAAGCAAGGCTAACTATGAAGCAATATGGAGTTATTTGGATCAGACAATGCATCTTAGTGGAAGGCTCTACCATTACACTTGAAAATGAGCAGATCTGGAATGCAAAGCCAACCATCTCTTACCTAAACTGATATCCATATGTATAGCTTAAACTGCAACTCTCTGATTTGACCAAGCTCTTGTTTCTTCAGCCACCCCAATCCTCAGCAAGGGGGTTAAACACCCAATCATATAAAGGGGTTTTAAATGGCCGTTGCCCACTTCAGATTCTATTCAACATATCCTGAAGGTGGATACACTACACATATAAGCCACTTTAAAGATGGTCATGATAATTAAACCACAATTCAAAGATCCAATAATTAAACATGTTGATAAGGAGCAACTTTTGGGAAAGCTTCAAATATGGAATTAAGAAAGAAGAGAAGTATATTTTATTGGATAATACTTTAGACTTATATAGACTTGACTGTGGCAGGGGTTTAGTTGGATCAAACCTAGGGGTTGGTCATGTGCAAGGTGGGTTTGAGCCACTGGATACTTGGACAGTCAGGTGATATTGCTTGATTACTATTCTTGATAAGTCAAACGGTATATTGGAAGGGGACCAAATTGGGCAATGGCTGGATGTTAAGTAGGTTGGCAGTAGCCAGAATGCTTGTACATCCAGACCCTCAACACAGTGATAAAAATTCCTTACCCATTTTTTCTGTTAGTCTCATGGCTTGATCACACCTTTTCTTATCTGCCAACTTTTAGGCTACAGTATGTTCAAAATATCTAGTCTGAGTTTCTTTAGATGCAATGGGTTGCTGAGAGGAGGGTTAGCAAGAGCAAAGATATAAGGAAAGGAAATTTTTTATCAAGCATGATCCAGATTATACAGTAGAGAGATGTAAATCAGGGATCCTGGGTATGATCCTGGTGACAAGTCAATATCACATCCCAGCAACAGCCATGGGAAGGATCAGGGAGAGATTTACTGTGCCAGCCAAGTACAACCATAATGCCAAATTGGAGGATTTCTCCATTCAGCCCCATATCCCAGCACTCTATCAGAGCAGAACACTGCTGAACATCTCCCAAATGTGGGGTTGAGGCTATTGGCAACACTACAGTACCCTATCCATATAAGATAGATCATCTTATTGCAACCTCCCCTTGGTCCCCTTCTACCAGGGTCTTCCCAAATTACTGGGCCAGCATAAGATCAGCTGAAATGTAAAGCAGTTATCAATATTGCTCAAAAAGAGCCTGGGTACATACCTTATAGCCCATATCAATAGAAAAGGCTTCAGCTGAGAAATATCTATCTATATACATGGTAACTTTGCTGTACTAGTTAGACCTGATCAACTTGGTTACTTCTGGGAAGTCTTTTTAGTAGCAGACTTGTAGATGGGTGGCTATGGTGCACCTTCTATTTTGAGGCCACTAAGGTGTATCCTGGGCCAAATCCTGGGTCCAGCTGGGTTGGGGTGCCACCATTCAGGTGAACTATTTCACAGCTAGGGCATCATACTGAGCCTTCAAATGGACAAACTCTTTAACACCCTTTCTACCAATATCCTTGTACTGGCTTCCAGAGATACAACTTGATCATGAGTTAGGCCGCTATGGGGACGGTAAAGCTGATGAAAAGGCACCATCAGCTCTTCTTGGAGACGCTCTTGGCCCCTCAACAAAAGCTTCAGCCCTTTTATTCATCCCAGCCATCCCCATCTGGGGTAAAATTATGCATAATCTTTCCAAACCTTTGCCTGTACTGATCCTGTTGACCAACCTTAGGATAAGAAACTAGGGAAAGCCTCTATATAAGAAAGACACTGATGCTTAGGGGTTATGGATGTCTTTATTATTTCCTTGAGAAAGGTACCCTTAGAAACCTTCCAACATTTTCCTGATGGCATGGTTGTACTATTAGGTTAACGGTTCCACCAAGCCATAGTTCTGTGGCTCTTCATCCCTATAGACTGGTGTTAATATAATGGTGCTGACTAATGCCAAATTTTAAGATGCTTCTATTAGAGTAATTTATCTCATGGTTTCTGCCAATGCTCTGAATGGGCCTCTAGTCTTACCCTTCAGCTGCTGGTAAATATCTCCCTGTTCCAAGTGTTTCTCATTCAAGATGTCTCCCTTGCTGAAAGCCTAAAAGGTCCCCAAATATCTTCTGTACTGTTCTGTTAAGCTTGAAGATCTCTCACCAATAGCCATCATTGGTAGAGCAAGCCTCAAAGGCAATTGATGCTTTCACCATTGATCTTGAAGCAATTTGATTCCATTCTCACAGCTTTGTCAATCTCTAAATTGAAGCCAAGGTTTCATCAGCAAGGCATCAACATTTTTCAATCAGAGGGTCAACTCTTCCCTGGTCTTTCAATGGTTCCCTATGGTTGGCAAGAGCTTTGCCCTGTTAGCAAAGCACTCCATGAAGGGATCACCTGAGATCTTCCAGAGCTTCACTGTTGGAGTGGAGAACTTAGAAGGGTTTCCCTAGGATTTTCCTCCTTTGCCACCATAGCAGACCACCCTGAAGAAATGTTCTGAGATGCCCTGCAAAACTTTTATGAGATGCAAGGGCTCCAAGTGATGACCTAGCACAGGCTTTCAATCCAGTGTATAAGGGAAAATAGCGGCACCCTTCCAACTATCCCTCACACGAGCTGATGCCCCATGGTATCCATGAGCTCTTTCACCCAAGTGGTTAGCTTGGGCTAAATTGCAGAGTAGTCATTGCTAATTCCTAAACTCCCCAAGCCATTAGGTTCAGTGACTACTTCTTTAAATGGATACTCTGGTGGTGATCTTAGGCTCCCCATTATTGGATGGTAAGCTAGAATTGTACTCCTTAAAGCTACCCCAAAGAGATGGACAGAGAAACTCTAGCTATTGTGGTTGTGCACTCAAATGTATTACTCCCTCAGTTGGGCTTATGATTTTAATAATGTATGGTAGATCTATCAAAGGAAGCATCTTCACCCATGTACAGTACAAATAGGTGTCCTCCCTATCAGCACCCAAAAGGTCTGAATAGCAAAAAGCCCACCATCATGGCGAGGAAAATTGTCTACCCAAAGCAGATGTGGCAAGGGTCAGCTGTATGGCTGTATAGGTTTGTAGAATAAGCTGAGGGTACCGTTGCGTTGAGATAAGCTGCATCGACCTGGAGTTTAAATCTCCTTGTATATATCTAATCCAAAGGGTTACTTTTAAATAAAAGTACAATGGTTTCTTGCAGTCCTAAACCAGAATTTCGATCAACTTGGATATATCTGAAGCGGGCGGTTGGCTTTGAGGTTAACAGCATATGCTGTAGCGGAATTAGTAACGTATCACGGTTGATGTAAATTGGGGTATGGATTAAGGATCGATGCAACTGTATTATAGAAGAGAATAACGTAACACGAGTATATCTGGTATAATTGGAAGCTAGGAGGGGTTGGACATGGGTAAATGTGACCAACCCTGTCTGTGAGCTAATTTATCGAAAATGCAAGTGTACCTTTGCGAACAACAGATGTTATTGCAATCAAGTTGGGTTATTACTAATTAAGTTTATTAAAGCCAACAGAGACGGAGGGTTGATTAACTTCATATGTAAGACCACAAGTTAGCTTGAATAAATTATCATTTGAAATAATTTTATCTTACCGGCTATTCAAAAGAAGTTTGCCATTGATTTTTAAGCATATTTTAGCTTTATACTGTAGCGTTTAAGATGGCATTGCACTAGAACACGTCAGTTAAAGATGTGGTTTGTATTGGATGGCATAAAGATTGATGTGGGAGTAGAATTAAATACACCCTTTGCGGCCAAGGTGGATGTCCCAGACGTAAAGGTGGGCATCCTTGGAGAGGTCAAAAAAGTTCAGACCCGAGCAGTTGGGGTCTTCGTGGTACTCCAAGCTGCAGATGCGGGATTTGTTGTCTGCTAGGTAGATCTCGGCAAAGTGGTGGGTATACGTGGCTGAGCGAGGGGGTGTATGGGGAACCACATCGTTCTTGTTGACGGTGCGGGTAATTCGAAGGGGCAGGGAGTTTATGTAGTTGGCAAAGGCGGTGTTCCCTACCCGAGGCTGGCCATACGTGTACACCGAGAGCCGTCTCCATTTGATTTTAAACTCGCGTTGGAGGGCTAACGTGGATAGAACTGCCATGGCCCCGCCCATGGAATGTCCAACAGCAATGATGTTGTAGCTAGAAAACCTGGCATCGGCAAGGATGCTCTTGAACTTTGGAATGATCTGCTCAAGCATCGATGTTGTACATTCACTAAAGCCCATGTGGATCCTTGCCTCAGGGGCGTACTCGTAATCCTCCATAAAGAATGTAAGGTCCTGGATCCAATTCATGAAGGTCGAGGTGCCACGGAAGGTCAACACCAGCTCCTTCCGACGATCATCGGCAGTGAGGACAGCGACTGTCTGGTAAGACTCATCAGTAAACTTCCCCAGCACTTGGACATGGTGTCCAATCTTATCGCAGTGAGTACATTTCCATTCCGAGACATTGCCACAGTATGCTGCACCAGCGTACGGCGCGAAGTAATACGCATCCTTTTCGCTAGGACTGATGTTGATGCGAGAGAAGCCACGCCGCGTCGGAGTAAGTTGATGCTTTGCATGCTTAATCTTCTCGATATACTCTGCCAAGTTGCCAACACGATTCATCTCACGGTAAAGAGCCACGTTGCCATTAGAATTTCTTGTCTCGCCGTGATGGCCCAGCAAACTAGAAATGGCTCCCAAAAATGTCAAAAGTAAACTATTCATCGTTACTCGTCGCTGCATCCTTGGATGTTTAAATACTTTGCTTCCGACACATCAACCATCACTGTCGTTTTACACGAAAGCAATGGCTGTATCATTCTAAACATGCCATCAAATAGAATATTAAATACATATCTTTATAAACAAGCAAATCCTTTTCGGGAGAACCTCTAAATTAACAACTTAATTCCGTCCATCTGATAACTCCAACCAGCCTAAACATCCTGGTCCCACCAGGAATGCTTTCCCAATCGCATCTGAATAAAATCCACTTCAAACAGCTTAAACCCCATCGCCACCCTAACAAATTCTCAACAAACCCATACCCCATTTATCGCCCGATCAACCCCTTAAACATAAATTTTCAAACGAAAGTTTCCCACCAGAAACCGGCCCCTCCCGACGGCAGAGATAATTTACTAAAATCCAAGCAGCGCCTAGCATCCCCCCGCCACCCTACCGGCGATAGATATATCCCCAACTAATCGACAAACCTTATGGAACCAAACATCCGTAAAGTTAACCGCCGATCGACATCCATCTGAAACCACTACCCCTTAGGTAACAAAATCTAACAGTCCAAAACCAAACTTCCCAAGTATTGCAATATGCTCTACACATAGTGTATCCTGTCCACCTGGATCCCTAGGTGCACGCTGTAGATCTTATCTACCCTAGGATGGTAAAGTTCCACCAATCATAGCGATGACGTGCAACTCTAAGGCAGCTTAGAAGATAGATTTCATAAAGAAGACCGATCTTATCGGAAAATAATCTAGGCTCATATATCATATCCAGCGCAGCAGGGACTCAAGCCCAACCAGGTGGTCAGAGATCAGGGGCATGGGTCAGATCAGAGCAGCTGGACACCCAGACAAGCCCCAGGAAATCCGCCTGTTACCAATCCAGGGATGCTGAACCATAGATCAGATCAGCACCAAACTTGGTAATGAGGGGATGTCAATTGTGCCAGCAGTTATCAGGACACACATACATCCTGATCCTCAACACACCCCTTCTTTAAGGGGTTACTCTGGTACATCTGGAGGGGGCTTATTCTTGATAGCAGCTTCCTGATGTTCCTGAAGTTGTTCATTGGTGGGCACTAGCCCAGTTAAGTGTTCCCCTTTGCTGAGGCAAAGTAATACCAATGGTACTTCTCAGTGATGGGGTCATTGGAACTTGGCTAGGTAGGTGTTCCTGCCAGGTCTGTATCTGATGATTCTCCTAGGACCTCTGTGTACTGAGTCTAGTTTCTTTCTGTTTCCAGCAAGGACCTAGACAAGGGAATCTATTAATAGTGGTTTTTCAGTGAAAGTCACCTCTTGCGCTTTGAGCATCTTGCTCCCTACCATCTTGGCTTTGAGGCATATGTGCTGTAATGCTGGGACTTGTTCTACTGTGAGAGGTTTTCCTAGGGTGATCTTCACATGAGGTTGGTTACTGTGGATGGCTATCTCTAGTTTGTACCCATATGCTAGCTCAAATAGGGAGTATCTTTCCCTTGGTTAGTGTATATCCAAGATACCAATAATGCATGTTTCACGGATACTGACCATGTGTCAGGTGTTTGCATCCATTATTTTCTCAAGGGTTCTGAATTGGCTGCTGTCCAGGCGTCCTGCTCTGCAGTTAGCCGGTGGCCTATAGGGGGAGGTTATGGAGCGTTCAATCCCCATTGTCTTCTGGTTGTCACTTGCTACCCGTCCTGAAAGTTTCCTGGCTCTACTGGTGAAGATATACTTGGGGGTTCAATACTTGGCTAAGGGTGGCTGGTCAATAGAGCGGTTGGCTGTCTCTTCCCTGTGGTCCTTGGTGACCCAGCAGATCTCTCACTGCTCTGTAAAGCCAACAGCTACAGTTAGAAAGCCGTGCCCTGCTCTGGTGTCTGGGAAAGGTCCCTCTCATATCCAGGCCCAAAACCTTAAATGGTTCCAGGTCAGGTACTGGATCAGCTGTAGGTTGAAGTGTTTTGATGCTGGAGTATTTTTCACATACCCTGCACTTTTTTAAAACATCAATGATGTCTTGGTTTAGATTAGGCCACAATGCTATTTTTTTAGAGTGAGGTATAAGTTATTAGCCTTTGTGTGCCCTAATAGGCAATGGTGGCTGAGGATTGTATTAACCCTTTGTGTGAGAGAGATATAGGGGATGTGTTTGTCCTTTATGATACCATATACTGTACCATTGGATGAATGAAAGTGTTTCTCATTTCTTACTAGTGTGTCATGAGTTAACTGGTGGGTTGAGGGATCTTTTCTTTTGGTTTGTACTCAGTGTTGTATAGGTTTGGCCAATCTGGATTCAGGTGGTCAGGGTGATCTTCTCTTGGCTGACATGGCCTAAAAAGAGCATCAGCTGTGACCAGCTTTTACCCTTCTGCACTGGATGTCCAGGTTAAGCTGTTCAAGCAAGGGCATTCACTTGGCTTGCCGCCGTGCAAATGCGTTCTGAGTTTTGACGTAGATCAAGGATCTATGGTCAGTTAGTACTCAAACATTTAAATGTCCTTCTAGATAACATCTCCACTTCTTGCATGCATGGTATATTGCTAGCAATTTCTTATTGTATATAGGGTACCTTTGCTCAGTGTTAGTTAGTTTTCTACTTTTTTAACATACTGGCAGGAAGTCTTGCTGCCCTGGCTGGCAGATGCGTAGTACTGCGCCAATGGCGGTGTTGCTGGCATCTGGCTCAAGCTTGTAGCGCCTGTTGTTATTAGGGTATTTCAATATTGATGCTTTGATCAGAGCTTGTTTTAACAGTAGGGAATTCTTGCCGCATTCTGGTGTCCAGATGAGTTTCTTTTTGACATTACCCTTGGTTAGGTCATTGATTGGTGCAATTAGCTTCTCATAGTCTTTGATGTATTTTCTTAGGTAAGCTATCATTCTGGGAAAGCATCTAACTTGTTCAACAGAGGCGGGGTGTTCCATGTTATTTATGGCTTTTATTTTGTCTGGATCTGCTTTGATGCCACCGTCAGAGACAATGTGGCCCAAGAACAAGAGTTCATTTTCTATAAATTGGCCCTTGCTAGGCTTGGCATAGAGTTTGTGCTTTGCAAGCCAATTGAGTGTCTTGCAGACATGCGTGAGGTGCTTCTATTTGGTTTTTGAGAATATGATGATGTCATCAAGATAGCATAATGTATTTGAGAGGCTGTTTAGTGCTTGGTTCATCATGGTGACAAACGTCGCAGGAGCGTTGGTCATCCCAAAGTCCATTACCCTACACTCAAAGGATCAAAATTGCGTACAGAACACAGTTTTTGGTATGTCCTTTTCTTTTACTCCAACTTGGTTATAGCCTGAGGTGAGGTCAATTTTGGAGAAAAATTTGGCTCCTGAGAGTCTTGCAAACAGATCCTCTATGAGTGAAAGGGGATATTTATTCTTTACTGTGTTTGCATTTAGTGCTCTGTAGTCAGTTACTAGAAGCAGAGTGCCTTTTTTCTTTATAAAGAACACTGCTGCCCCCACAGGGATTCAGACGGGCAAATGAATCCCTTGGCTAGGTTGTCCTCAATATGGGTCTTGAGGGGTTGGGTCTCCATGGGGGAGAGTCTGTAGAGAGGTGCAGGTTTGGGCATAGCCTTGCATAGACCAATGTTGTTTTTGACCTCCTGTTCAGGGGTAGGTCTGTTAGCTATTCCTTGTATACATGAGGGTATTCATTTAGGAGTGCCGCAAATTCTGGGCATTGGATTTTTGTTGTTTGCATGTTGTTAAATCTGGTGTACCTCATTATGTGAAGAATACTGTCTCTAGTTAGACATTTCAAGTTGACCTGGTTTATGACTTGGACAAAGACTGTGTCCCTCAAGATGAGGTTGTTGGGTCCTTTGAGGATGTTGAAATCATTTTCATTGTGTCTGATGATGATGGTCTTTGTTTTCCAACATACACTGGGGTTCACTTGGGCAAACCAGTCCATGCCTGCTATAATAATGTAGTTTAAGTTGTTCATGATCAGTTTTTTGATGTACATTCTTATGCCTTGGAGGTCAATTCTTAAGGGGGCTGTTTTGCCTTTAAGTAGAACCTTTGATTTGTCTGCTATTCTGGCGTATTTGAAGTTGGATTTGACAACTGTATTTTGTACTTGGTTACAAACAGTTTGCTTACCATGGTGTGTTGTGCACCAGAGTCAAATAAGATGTTATGTTTATGTGATTTATAAGTGCATGGGTAGAAAAAAAGTTGCAAGCAATCTTTAATTTTTACATTCATAAAGATAGAAGATTGCAGGACACATGGGATGCAAGCAGCAAAGTTTGTGCCTTGGTAAACCTTCTTGTCTGTTTGAGGAGAGACAGGGGCACTTAAGCCTGTTTCCCCTCCTCTTTTTCCTGTTCCTCTGTTTTGAGACCTTTAAGGTCAGAGAATGTGGGGTCAGATTCATAGCAGGTTGCTGTTTCAGCATTGTTTACTTTGGCAGTGTCCTCCTTCTTGGGACGGGAGCAGTTTGCACTTTGGCTGCAATTGCCATTGTTGCAATTGGAGTTGCCGTTGCTATGATTGGTGTTTTGGCGTTTATTGCCATTGAAGTTTTCTCTGCCATTGCTGTTGGAGAAGTGGTTGCTGTTGTGTGCAGCATATTTCATATTTGCGCGTTTTTCTGTGTGTTTGGCTTCTGCAATGAGTGCAGGCATGAAGGTGTTGGCCTCTGGACAGATGAGGGCAGCAAAAGTGAGTTTCATTCTGTTGATGAATGAGGCTCTTGTGTGCACGTTGTCAGCTTGTGCTGGGTTTTGTATCTTGCAACATATCTCTTTGAATTTATTGGTGTAAGCTGTGACAGTGGTCTTCTGAGGAAGGTCACTAAGCCGTATGCAATGTCTTGGAGGGATTCAGTGACAAACAAGTTGTGGGTGATTTCAGCTTTGAACTCTTCCCAGTTGTCAAGCTGGTTGTTGGTTCTTGAGCTGACCCAGGTGGTAAACCAATTAGCTGCAGCCTTGTAAAGGCGTTTGCTGGCTCCCTGGATCCACTTCTCATGGGGAATGTGGCTGGCGCAAAGTTTGCCTGCTGTGTGATTCAGCCAGTTGATGAAATTTCACTTGTTTTTACCCAAGAGTTTGCCAATATCAATGTACTTGGTGTTGTGTTTTTTTGCTTGTGATAGGTGGTTGTGTTTGTTTGTGGTTGTAGTGAGCAATTGTATTGGATTATCTTAGTGCATGCTTTGGGCATGACCAATCCTTCAAATATGTTGCATCCACTTGGGATATCTTTGTCAATATTGTGGGTGCAGAAGTAAGTTTTTCAAGTGTCCTGGGATGTGGCCTGGTTCAAGGCATGGGCAAAGGTAGGTAGGTTTTTTCAGTCATTTTCTCTTCCATAGGCATTGTGGAAACAGTAGCTGCTACCAGTGATGAGGAGAAACTCCTGGAAAAGCTTGGAAGATAGGTTTGGAGAAGAAGAGTAATTTTATTAGATAATACTTCAGGCTTATATATTGAGTTTGATGTGGCAGAGACTTACATCAGATCAAAGATTGGAGGCCAGGGGTGAGCCAGATTAGGATATCTGGACAATTCATGGGGAATCAGTTTGCTGCCAATTTGGGAATGTCAAACTTTATATCGGATTGGCGCCAGACCAGGCAATGGCTGGATGCTAGTTGTGTTGGCAATTGCCAGAACACTTGTACGTCCGGATCCTCAAGGCTTTGATAAATTTGATCCACCTACAGCTTTCTTCATTTGTAACCTTTTTAACTCTGTAATGGATTATAGGGTTAAGTAAACTTGATTTACTCATGAAGGTTATAGCGTACACATCCAAATGATTTTTATCGTATCTCTTATATTTAGCAGGCTTGGTTTAGAATCTTTACCTATTTAATGGCCAATCAAATCGAATTTCCCGGCCAGAAAATAAAATAGGAACATTGATGGGCTTAAAGAACAATCTTTGTAGTACAGGCTTTCTTTATCCTGTATCTTTGGTTCTTTATTGCTGTAAAGTTAAAAATTTACATACAAAGAGCATTATAGGTAGATTGAATCTGGCGGAAGATCAGCCAACCAAGGAATGATTGGCAGAATACCTTCCTTCCCCAGATAATCAAGCACAGCGCCCAGGCCTCTGATAAACTCTTTGCAGCTGGACTACCCAGGGACGAGGCTGCCTCTTGGCAGGAGGGGTCAATACCGCAGGGGAAACCCCAGGGAAGTCCTCAACCTAGCTAGAAACTCTGGTGACTCAACTTGATCCACCCAAGACCTGAAGTTGTGCCATACCAAGCCATGTCTGCCAACTGAGACCTGATAGTTAGTAGTTTTTGAATAAGGAGTGCGACTAACTTGTTTCAAGGATAGTACCTCGGCTAAGAGGTCACTTCTCCCTCTGAAGCCACATCGCTAACCATATATTTCCTTGATTTTATTTAAAAGTAATTATCTAATCTATTTCCTCTCTGTAACGCTGCTAAAGCAGCAGCTACAACAATTTCAACCCTGGTGAGTTGAACACAATCCATTCAACCCGGAACGAATATGGAATAGGTGAACTCATGTTGATCAACAGTATATTTAGTTCATTCTTATTCCTGGCAGACTTGATTTGCTTGTCTTGGCAGGGTTGAGAACTACTCTATAGCTTTGTAGGCTATTGTGGCCCAATTACTTGATATATTACGGCACCTGATTGGATCTGTCTACATCCGGGCTATGCATGGCTAAAATCGTTCATCTTGGTTGAGGTTAAACATGCTTGAATATTAAAACAATTTCAAACTTTGAACTGTGGTGAAGGGATGCTTAAGGGATTCGGGGCTGGCCTTTACATTGTTGAGCTATTAATAGTTAAACTGAAGAAAGCGACAAAATAGGATAAAGAAAGGTGTGGATTCATTGGTAGACTTGATCAGGGATCCTTCAGTGCAAGGCCTAACTTTGGATGAGGCCATTACTTTGCTAAAGCAAGATTGTTCAGACGATATCACCCTGTTTTGGATACATGTGTGTAGGTTGGATCCGATGGGTTTATAAGACCATGCCTAATCTTCTTTAAAAACCGAAGCAATCCATTCATGTCTTAGCGCCTCCTCGCAGGACATGCGCTCGTAGGGGTCTCTCTTAAGGAGCTGGTTTGATCGTAAGATTGAGGTTTGATGGAGATTACCTTTGAAATAAAATCAACTGCTAATGGGGATATGTAGTCAGGGAACTTCAGATCCAGCTTGCTTATGCGGGCATAGATCTCTTCAGTTGCGTCGGTATCGCCAAGTACCTCAAAGGGAGTGTAGCTCGTTAAAAGCTCATATGAAATCACTCCAACAGCCCACATATCCGAGGCCCGCCCATAGCTCCGACCACATACAATCTCTGGGGATATATAATCTGGCGTGCCAACCATACTTCTGCGGCTGTTAAAGAATTAGGATAAGTGAATAAAGAACAACTCTACGGCTTTCTATCTTGAACAGCATATCCAAAGTCACTAAGAAGAAGACGCCCGTCGTGGCCAATCAAAATGTTTTCAAGCTTGAGGTCTCTGTGCAAGATGTAATTGTTATGCAAGTGCATGACCGCATTGATGATCTGAACGATATACTGAAGGGATTAGTTTATACATCAGATATATAGTTCTACCTTGACTGCTGTATCTTCAGGGAATCTGCCGCTTGCTCTTATTTTAGAGTAGAGGTCGCCCTGAGGTGCATATTCAAGGACAAGGTAGATGTATTTTGCATCACAAAAGACCCCATAAAACTGAAGAATGTTGGGATTCCTGAAATAAGAAAAAGACCAATATTAGGCCTTACGAGATCATGCCATGGAGGTTGACTTCATTCTGGAAGGAACTCTCAAGGGTGTGTTTGATGTCATCTTTGCAGAGCACCTTGAGGGCGCAGATAAAGCCAGAGGGAATGTGCTTGGCAAGAAAGACTTTTCCGAAGCGCCCTTTGCCTAAAGGTGACCCTATCGAGAAATCCTCCCTTGAAAGGCTGCTGTGATCAGTTGGCTCTTAAGGGCTTACTTTCGGCATTTAGATCTTCCGAGCGTAAGGCTGCTTAAGCTTTTGTGGGTTTCATTATGACTCAGTGTAGTATCGTCTAATTTACTTACACCAGATGATAAATCTGATGTCATCATTCTCTCGACCAATTGGGAAGAGTGCTCTTTTCTACCGCCATGTTTCGATTGGATGTTGTGGCAGGAAGAGCTATCAACAGCAGTTGCACTGGAAGAATACTTGGAGCTTAATTTCAAGCTACTTGAAGATGTTTGTTTGGCCGGTTTGCTAGCAAATCTAGACAGAAGATCGCCTTTAAGAGATGAGCTTGGAGTAAAGTATTGAGAGCCTGACGGTGCCGTGGTGTAAGAAATACTATTGGAGATTTCACCTCTTGAATGTAGAAGAGAAGTCTGAGAAGCTGAAACTTCCTTACTTTCCCTGTAATTATGGCTTGCAACGCCAACCGCAGGCTTCATAAACACTACTTCGTTGTTAGGCTCAGTACTCTTGCTTTGGTGCAACAAGTTTTGTCTGAAAAGAGATACATCCTTTCTAGCGGAAACATTTTCGCTCAGTTGAAACCTGCTTTTGTACTTGGACAACGTACTTTTGTTAAAGGTAACACTTCCGTTTCGTTGAAGTCTTTCTTTGGTGATCGAGACACTCTTTTCATATGATACACTGGTGCTACGCTGCAAACCTTTTCCTTTGGTATGAGAAGTCAACCGTTCATAGTTTAAACTAGAATTTCCTTTTAAACTTGATACTTGTATTTTATCCCCATTATTACTATTACTCATATTCATTGCTTGAAACTTAGATAGACCTATTAAACCATTAGAATCATTTTAATCAATGCACCCAATCTTTTGTAATAAGCCTGTTTTTAGTTGATATACATTCAAGTAAGAAAATATCAGGTGCTTTGCATTTGAAGAGCCTTTGAAAGAAAGGGTCGAAACTGACAGCCCACAGAAAATAAAATTGCGGAATTTTAAAAACAGACATGAAGTTTTAACAAGTTAGTAAAGGCTAAAAATCGACAGCCCTTTTTGGAGATTTAAAAATGTTTAAATTTAAAGGATCTGCCAGTTACAGAAGAATATATACAAAAGAGATCAGACCTACAATAAGTATAGTCACCTTAAGCTTCACTGGCAACGTCTAGCTTCGAAGAATGGAGGTGAGCAACTTGGCTGAGGTGAGGTCGTCTTCAAATTTATCAACCCAGGCCAAAATATATTTTCGGAGGATGCACTTGATTGGACAGGGGGATTCATTTTATCTAATTCTGCTCAGCCAAACTCGCTCCAAAATATTGACTCGGCCAAGTCTCAAATACAACGCATTTAAATATGCATCTCCCACTTCTTGAGCTTGCAATATCAATTTCGCTTCTAACCTTAATCCTTCAATAAAAATCCAAACTAATCCAACCAGGATGCTAACTTGAAAAAACTCTTGAAGTTACATAGCCTTTTAAATTATCATTCTTCAAAAGCAATACAGTGATCTTAGTCTACCCTAATAGCTATCCAAGTAACTTTTGGAGGTACAGTAAGTTTCAAAGCTGTTGAGATAAACAAAAAAGTTTCAGCCAAAAAAGAAAGGAACTCAGTCCAGAAACCGAAACAAAATGTCACCCAATACATTATCAACTGACATAACTTATTTATTGTTGGACTAGGTTCATTCAGCTCAGGCTGGTTTTTGGTCATCCCTGCATCTTTACATACTACTGTACTGCAGTTTTCATACCAGCTGAGATAACCAGATCAAACTCAGTCCAGAAGGCGCATGGTTCACATTTGACAAATAACTAGGGGTGCAGTTTTTATTCAGGTTTGAAGGACAAGCGTGGTGTGGCGGGCAGGATGTCAAAAGAACAAAGCTGAGCTACGCCTGCTTTGCCCTTTTACGGCATCCCGCCTAAGTACACGTCCAGGTATCCTGGTTGAGTCACATTTTTTTGTTTATTTAAATCAGTGGCATTTTAAAACTATTTTGTTAAACTCTAGTTAGTAAAAGGAAAGGTGTGTCAGGCAGGCTGCCAAAAGAGCAAAGCTGTGCTACGCTCAGCTTCACTCTTTTATGGCAGCCCGCTGGTACATGTTTCTAGTCTATATCTGGTAAAAAGAGTTTGATAATGGTTGCTGGTATGTGTTTCTAGCCTATAGCTGGTAAAAGGAAAGATGTGTCAGGCTGCCTGCTAAAAGAGCAAAGCTGTGCTACGCTCAGCTTCACTCTTTTACAGCAGCCGCTGGTATGTGTTTCTAGTCTATAACTGTAAAAAGTCTTTATTGTTGATAGGCTGCCAAAAGAGCACAGCTCTGCAACACTTAGCTTTAATCTTTTACAGCAGCCCAATGATGTGTTTCTAGTCTCAGAGCTGATGATTAGCTTTGTTTGAATTAGAGATAATTATATATTATTTACAATGTTTTTAGCCAGGGTTAAAAGCTTAGCAGAAATCAGTGAGTATAAAGCTATGAGTGATGAACAGGGTACCAAAAGAGAACAGTTGTGTTATGGTTAGATTTCTCTTTTACAGCTGCTCACTGGTATCTTTCTGTTGGTCTAGCAGAAAGACTTTTTGATAGTTTCAGCAAAAATTATAATTTTTTCATAATTCTTGTTTTCTAAGATGATTTAGTAGTTTTCAAAAATACAGGTTTTATTATAAAAATTATAGTTGTTTTGATTGTACAACTTACATTAGAGAAGTATAAGGAGATGCTATACAACTATCTCTATTAAACTATCAGCAAGGTCTTATTTAGCAATTTATTTTTTTATTATGGATTATACTTTTGGAATTTAAGAGATGGAAGATTTAATAATTCTTACATTATTTTGAAACTACAATACTTTTGAAATAATTTTTTATTTTCAATAACAGTTTTTGAATTCCAAAGGGCAAATTAATACCTTTATTTTAAATTTTAAGCATTCAATATAAAAATATCTTTCTCTGGCTTAGCTGATGTAGTCTATAAGCATTATAATATGATACAATTTTTTTAACTGAAATATGAATGTTTTGTTTAGTTTGTTTTGCTTTTTTGTTCTGACATGTTCATCTTTTTTATTGTAGCTCTAAAATAAGTATTTTTTATGCCATTAGATTCCACTTATAAGCTTATACTTTTTACTTTTTTAGCAGTATCTGAGATAGTTGTGGATATTTCTAAAATATTTTTTTTCATTTGGCTGGGTTTAATTTCTTTAGCATATTTATTCTTTTAATCTATAGCAAAAAGCTCAGAAATAAAAGGCATCCCATTTTTTTAAAAAAAGTAATGATATTTTAATTCTTTAAGGGTTGTATTTTTTTGGTAGGTAAACAACAATGTAGCTTTAATACAGAGATCTTTAAAAATAATAAGACAAATACAATTAATAAAAAAACACCTATAATGAAATACTCTTTTTTTTAAGAAATACAGTTGTTTTAGATCTTTTAAAGTTGCCAAGTACTTTTTTAAAACTATGCTAGTCAGGTCTAAATACTGAAAACAAACGCCAAAAAGATTTTCAAATATGCAGTATAAAATAAGCTAAGCATAAGTCTTGCTACAACAATTTAAAAGTTCTTGAGTGATAATCTGTAGTTTTTGGCAATAAAGCTTTGCAGAGTATCCACCAAGTGTTTCTTTTAAAAACAATAAGTGCAAAAAATAAAAGAAAATAATTAGGTTTTTAATAGGTAATTTTAAGCAATTAGTCCAGAATATATTACTAAAAAAGTAGTAAGTTAAATTTGGGTTTAAAAGGCTAGTTGGATAAAAACTGAATTAGACAAACAGTTTTTTTGTAAAAATATCTATTTAAACTAAAAAAACCTTACCCACCCCAGGATCTGCTTTTGGCAGAAATCTGGGGGGTTGAAATCAACATCAGTGAAAATTAGTGAAAAATGACTAACCAACCCCAAGATCTGCTGCAAGGGGAAAGTTTGTGGGTTTTTTTTTAAAAAAAGGTTAGTAAGTTATCAAAAAGCTTACCTGTCCCAAGATTGGCTTTTTGATAAAAATCTGGGAGTCCCTAATCAAGTTTAGTAAATTTATAAAAAAATGGCTTCCCTAAATCAAGATCTGCTTGTGGGCAAAAGTCTGGTTTTTTAAATCTAGGCTGGTAATTTAGTGAAAAAAACTTACCACCCCAAGATCTGCTGTAGACTAAGTATATCTAAAAGGAAACTAAGGTTAGTACTTTTAAGAAAGGTCTTACCTGAAATGCAGCTTGATTGAAAAATATTAGTGATTAAAACTTTGCTTACCATTCTCATATTTAACTCCAGGGCGGAAATCTTAATCTTTTAATCCAGGTTAGTAAACTTGATGAATAAATAACTTACCCACCCCAAGATCTGCTGTGGATCAAGCCCATCTAAAAAGAATTGAAGGTTAGTATTTTTAAGGAAAAGCTTACCTGAAATGCAGAATCAAATTGAATCTTGAATTGGATTAGTTTTTTAAAAATCATTACCTTTATAAAGCAAAGTTAGCTTTGAAAATTTTAAAACTAAGCTTGCCTTGAATGTTCTTGATCATATATTCTTAAAACAGTTAGTATTATATGTATATTTTGAAGCTTACCTTTAATTTGAAGTGAATATATAGAATTTAAAGTGAGAAAGTTAGTATTGTGTTTAGTGAAGGCTTACCTTGGCCTAGTAAATCTAATCTAATCATCTAAGCTTTAAAGTAGCCAATCAGATTGGATGATGGCATCTTGCTTTCCAATTATTACACTTAGTTTTTATGTTCATTTTTGAATGTCTTACCTTAATAGCATACAAAAATAGTTTACATCTATTCCCATAATAATCTACTTTAATTTGAACTGCTGCAGGTAGGGATGCTGTAAGACACTGCCAAGTGTCCTGCAACTCCTCCTGCAGCAGCATCTACTACCAAAACTTTTATATCATTTAGGTACAATTGTTAATGTTGTTGGCCTCATTTGGATGTAAAAATTGGAAAGATTTTCTAAGTGAAAACATAGTAAAAAGCTTCCTCTGGGATGCAAGCAGTCTATACTAGATAAATCAATGGTAATTCATTTAATATTGATGAGGAGCAACTTCTGGGGAAGCTTAGAAGATGGGTTTAGAGAAGAAGAGAGAGTAATTTTATTGGATAATATTTTAGACTTATATAGCTTGCACTGTAATGGGGACTTAAGTCAGATCAAATATAAGGGAGGTCATGTGTGAGTCAGATTCAGATTGCTGGATGAGTCATGTGCCATTGGTTTGTTTCTATTTCTGGAATGTCAAACTGAATATTGGATTGGCGCCAAACCAGGTGATGACAGGATGTTATGTGTGTCAGCAACAGCCAGAATACCAGTATATCCAGCTCCTTGACAAAGAAAAGTCTTATTTATCAAGAAAGGAACATAACAAAGTAAATAGAAGCAAAATAGAACCTCAAGGTATAGATCTAAAGTATTAAAACATAGAAAATAAGTTATATTTGATGAAGCATCAAATATGTTAGGTTCAGAATAACATCTTAGAGCTAAATCAATGAAAAAGTATATTTAAAAATAAAAAATATATAAAAATCATGTAGGAAGTGGTAGGAAGTGGTAGGAAGAGTAGTAGATTATAATTGAAAAAATGAGTTATTATGCAGAATTTTTTTATTGGAGGTTAAACATTCAAAACTTAGTAAAGTGTCAAGTTTGGCACAATTGACCAGCTGAAAAAACCCTAATTCTCACTTTTGAGTGAAAAAAGCTGAATTCTCACTGTTAAGCTTCCCAGAGTTGAGCAGAAAAATCAAAACTACTATGTTTTTTACATATAAAACTTGCTTAATTTTAAAACAGGTTCAAAAGCTAACCCAAAAACAAGGCAGTTCTATATGCCCAAAAAAATAAAGCATAAATTTAAAAATTAAATAAGTAGGAATATGTTTATTAGTGATAATAGTGTGCAGGGAGGAGCTGGGAGTGTTTTATACACCATTGCGTGTATTAAAATGTTAATAAGCTCTCTGCACTAGTCCTCCAGTTAAAGTTTTGAGTTGGTGGGTGGGTGTCTGTCACAGCCCATACCAGAGTATGGCTGGACTCCCACAGAGGAGGGGGTCAGGCCTGAAAGGCCATGTACACAATTGGTGTTATCCTGGCAAAATAATTCACAGCTGTAGCCAGAGGATGCCAACTTCCAGTATGGGGCATAACCTGATTGGCCAGCCCCAATACTGTGATGTAAACAAACCCCAAATTGCTGAAGTCTTGGGCAGGAGGCACATTGGGAAGGGGGGGAGTGAGAGAAACCTCCTTCATGGTAGGCAAAATGGGCACTCTAGGGTGGCCAGGAGGAAGATCCAGGTGATGAGGATGGAAGAACTCCAAGTCAAAGGCGCAAGGTGGCTTAACCAAAGTGACAGGAGCAGAACCAGGAGAGAACAGATAGGCGTGGTTGTATTGTGTAGTGGATTCACAAATAGATGCAAACAGAATGATTATATTGGTGCAAAAATAGATCATTCCTGCAAGAAAATAATGGGTAATGGGCATAAAGTTGTTTATTTTTAGATTTAAACAGTGAGAAAGGCTTCTCCTCCTCACTACTTATACTTAATGGGGAATAATTAGCCTTTTGTGCCATTAGAGGCTTGTTGGCATCATTTCCAGTGATACTTGTGAAATAGTTTGAAAATTGCGTGCTGGGACCTGAGGGAGAAGGACATTGGCTGATATATCATGAACATTGGTTTGGCTGAAGCATGACAAGGTGCCACAGCTATTATTAGAATCCACAAACAATCAAGCTCCCAATTGCGCAATTAAACAATTGCTTTCCTGATTTACTATTTCCTGATACTGTAAATTCAGAACCTGAACGTAAAAATGAGGGATTGTCAAATCCTTGGTCCAAATTTTGAATCACTTTTTCAGGATGGCCTTTTTTAATTAAATTGATTTTTTTGAGTATTTATTTGAATATTTGAAAATGCAGAAACTCATAGACACTTTGCAAAGTTCAAGTCAAACTGCATATTTTCAATGGACAAAATGAATTAACTGGAATCAGATTTGAGGCATTCAAATTCATCAACCATTTTCATTAAGTTTACTATGTTTTTTGAAATTGTGGGATTGTCAAATCCAAGAACCAAATTTCAAATCACTTTTGAATGCCACTAGTAAACTCAGATATTAATTGCAGGAACTGGAATCCAAATTTAATATACACTAAGCACACTAGGAAACACCAACCCAAATAAAGAAGCTCCACCACAACTAAAATCAAACTAAAAATCCAATTTCAATAACCATAATTAGACATAAAAAGTTATTAAACTTTAAAATCATCCAAAACTAGAAAGGATACAATATTATACACTTCAAATCACGGATATAGAAACTCTGCTACTATTCAAGGCTAAATCAAGAGAAAACAACTACCCACAACTAAACCAATAAATCCAAATAAATACATATTTAATCTAAAATATATTTTTTATTTTATTTTTATGGACCACCAATTGCATTCTCAACCCGCTCCTGCACCAGCCTGCAGGGCAGCCTGTCCACAAGGGCGTCCCAGAGGGTCCAAGAACAGACCCAGAACCCAACTTGAGGGGGGATCATGCCAATACACAGGCCTCTCAAGGTGTCAGCGCCAGCCAACCACCTCCCGCATCCCAGGCCAGAACTACCAGCTTGAATCCCAGGCAGAAGCCACTTTCAAGGCCTGCTACCAAAGTCTCCTACACCAGGGTCACTAGGAACACTGAGGTTACTTACACTTCCACCGTTTACCCAGTTGTCACCCGGCCCTGCACTCTTGATCCAAGAGTTGCCATTTCCTGTCCCTGCGTTTTTTATACCTCCTATCAGCCATTGGCCACCACTGTTGAGCCATTTATGCCTGTGGTCTATTCAACCATTGACGGCGCCACTGCAAGCAAGCATGATCCCACCTTCTACACAAAGGTCCCTGTCCCCTGTGTTGAGCCTGGTAGCCAGGATGCCGTGGTACCTGCCAAGGGCCGGCATTGGTTGACAGATAGTGAGCATGAAGCTCTCCTCAACTGCTTGAACGGGGGAATGGCGGTTTGGGATATTGCATCAAAATTTGGTGTCACGGCCAGATACATTGCTGACATCAACACCAAGTATGGCAACACCGGGAGAATTGCCAAATCCACCAAGGATAAGCGGCAGCCCAAACTCCTTCAGCCCGTTCATATTGATGCAATCAAGCAGTGGGTAGCCAAGGATTTCCACCTGGACACACTTGCTGTCCAATCAATGCTTGCCACAGAGTTTGGGCTTTCTGTTTCTAAAACCCTTGTTTACAAAGTAATGGTTGATTTGGGCTTCTTGTGGAAGGTGCTCGGAGTTTCTCCGTACAATAGGAACAGTGAAAAGACCATTGAGGATCAACACATTTATACCAAGACATATCTGGCACTAAAGGAGACTGGGAATGTACAGTTCTTCTACCTTGAAAAACTGTTGTTTTCCTCCTCACTCAGGTCTAGGCATGGGTGGGTTGAGAAGGGGTCCAAGGACGGCGTAGCCCATTGTGCAGCTGTCTGTTCCCAGACCTATTCCATGGTTGCGCTTCTTGGTCCTTGCGGGTTGGACCAGTATCAGATGATTAAAGGCTCCCATAACAGCAGGACCTTTCTTGATTTTCTCCGAGCCGTCAAGGAGTACCTTTGGATAAATTACAGCGGCACAACCAACGTTGTTGTGCTTGATAATGTCGGGCTCCACAAAGTGGATCTGGTTGTATCCAAATCCCCCCCCATCAACAAAAACAGCCATTCTGCCAGCCACTGCCTTGCAGACTGCCCAATGAGACTCCTCTTCCTTCCGCCTTATTCTCCATTTCCAAATCCAATCAAGGAGGTGTTTGGTTGGATCAAGAATAAGGTGAAACAAGGCCTCCCTCAGGACACAGAGGATCTCTTCAACATTCTCAAGATAAGCCAATTTGCAATGCCACCCAATGTGGTGGCAGCTTTCTATGAGCACTTGGAATCCTTCCTCCCAAAAGCCCTGGCCTCTGAGCCAATCAGATAAATGGGTGCTCTGGGTTTTATTTAGTTTTAATTTTATTTATTTTGTTTTTATAAAGACTCAATAATTATTATTTATATATAATAATGTGACATTTGAATGTATTATAGACATTTAAGAATACATAGAAAAGGTAAGTAAAATTAATTATACTAGGTATGAGGACAAATATTTTTATTATAATGCACTGAATATTATTATTGGCTTTTGCGCTAAAAAATGAATAAATTAAAAAAAGAATTGAAATAAATTAGTTTATTTAAATAATTGTGAATCATTGATGGTACTTTGGCTTTTTTAAGCCACAAATTGGACCTTGCATGTCATCATCTGATCCTTGTTATTTCAGTGCCACTATAACCACACAACACAACCACCTATGATTTTCATGTATTGCTTACTAATTAGTACTTAACACGCAGGCCAAGTAAATTGAATATGTTTACCAAATCACATTACAAGGGAAAGGTAATTTGAGTTCTAAACAATCTTTTGTTTAGAACAATAGTGGAGCAGGCTGCATGATGCGGATAAATTCAATTCTCAATGTTTATCTATGTGATAAATAAACCCATACTTGACAAGCTAATAAATAAAACCACTTTTAACTTATTTTTAATATTTGACGTGGTCACAACTTTAACTAATGTCTTGTAATGTATTTAGATATATTGATATTATAATTTACATACTAAAGTTTAAAATAAAAATTAAAATATTAAAAGTAAAATTATATTTATGAATCTTAAAAGTTAAATATTAAAGTTTAAATAATTGAAATATAACAATTTTATTAAATAATGATTTATTCTAATATCAAAATATTTGATATTAAAAATTTTAATATTTAAATATGTAATATTAAAATTTTTATAGTAAAATTTTAATAGTACATATTTCAGTATTGAAAAATTTAGTATTAAAATAATAAAAGTAAAAAAAAATAATTTGCAAGGGGAAAATATTTATTGGGGGATGCTAACTGAAAAGGGAATGTGATTATTCTGGGGAATTATACCCCAAAAATAAATTTTCAGCTAATGCATCTAATTGAATCCACATACTCTTCTGTACGTGGTGGACAACCCTGGATGTGATTGCTAGAGGGGTGGCGCCCTGTACCCCGGTGGTTGCTGATTGTTTAATAAAAGGCAGGCAGGTGAGTGAATTGACTAGTAGGTTTTTTGGGGGGTACATAGTACCTGTATAGTGTTGCCAATGCAAATGAGTCATACAGAATGTGCTCGACTGTCCTGTATCACTGTGGTGTCTTCTGGCAGTCAAGGGCTAAGCAGCAAATATCCATTTGAATAGGTACATCCTCTAACTTTTTGATGTTGGTTTTTAATATGCAGTGGAGGAGGATTCCCAGGTAATCTGTGATGTGGATTCTTTGCAAGGTATACTTTTCTGAGAACATGCATATTTTTTTGAATGTTTGAACTAACCTATTAATATAGGATGTTTGGTTGAACTTGAAGAGGGTTCTGGGGGGCGCCTGACTTGAATCAGCCCCCCAGGCCTCAGCAAATGATATTAATAAAGGTTTAAAATTATTCACAAGGACTTCATCCCCAACTTTATTTGATAGTTCCTTAAAAACTTCATTAAAAATTGCAGATTTCAAATATTCATTTCCTATTTGAAAGTCAGTTTTTATTAAATTCTTTTCATATTTGTTGATGTTTGTGAAGGGGAATTGTTGAATGCTTTTGTATATGTATTCATTGAAGTTCAGTTTGATATCCCCGCAAATTTCATTCATTTCTTTGATTTTGATAGTTGCTCCTAGTTCATATGCTTCCCTTATCCATGACAAGCACCCCACAGGTGGTGAATATTCCCTATCTTGAGCTTCAATATTAAAAATTATTCATATTCTGTTGAATTATTTTATTTATTTGGTTTTATTTATTTGCTTTACAGGGGCCACCAGTGACTGGTAACCCCCGTAAAACCAACTTGGTGTATAAGCCGCCACTTTGGCGACCTCATCCCCATTCCTGGTGATGACTAAAATAAATATAAGTAAAACATAAAAAGACTTACTAATTGTTTCCCCTGTGGCCCCCTCAGCCACAGGCGCCACTTTGGTGAACTTCATGAGTGTTGGATGCTCTTCATTAAATTTTCTAGGCTTAATTTTTCTTATATTTCTTGTAACTTGTGTTTCTTCTTGGTTTTCATTTGATACAGCTTCTGTATTTCTTGAAGCGCTTCTGCTTCTTGATTGTCTTTCATTTTCATCTGTTTCCATTTGATTGTTTTCCTCTTCATTGGTGTTGATTTCCTTTTGAATTTCTGTTCCTTCAATTAGTTTGATCTTATTGTTTTCTTTGCCCCCCTGCCAGAACTCCCACAAATTGTAGGCTGCGTTGTTGAACTTCAGACTTGATAAAATTGTTCCCTGTAGATTAAGTAATGCTTCTTTGTTCTTTTCATCTATAATATTTCTCAATTTATCCAGAGCATCTTCTTTTGACTGAATTAGTGGCTGGCCCTTGTTACCCAGCTTTCCTGTCACTATTTCCCTGATATTTCTTTCTATTTCAACAACCTTTTGCAGGTGTGCTTCTAATTCATTGATCAAGTTATATATTGTTGACATTTTGTTTGAATTCCATTAAAAAACTGGTTTTTATAGTACTATCTTCAATGCATACATATTTTTCATCATCATTAATAAATTAAAGACAATAAATGTAAATATTGGATTAGAATATTGCAATTAGACGTCAACTCTTGATAATTAGAAATTATGTGCATAACTCAATGCATTTTGTTTAATAAAATCCATTGTAAACTAGGTCTTTTTCATTACAATTTAAAATAAATTGACTGTGTTTATATTAGAGAGCCATTAATGCTTAGTACAAATATTGAAAATTAGTGCATTTTACAGCCTGTATATTTACCTATTGGTAATAATTCTGTAAACTTTTTAGTCAGATTTTGTGAGGTAATAATAATGGAATGTGTTAATAGAATACTGTTTATTGTCATTAATTGGCTGATTTTCTTTACTGTGGCAATTGTGCATTTTCTGATATTTACATACTAGTATCCAATTGGTGTGTTTCACATCCAATTGCACAGGTGATAGGAAAACAAGCTGCCACCCCGACCACATCCAGTCTTGGGGTGGCAGCTTGTTTTACTATTGCCTGTGCAATTGGATGTGAAGCCAACCAATTGGATACTAGTATGTAAATATCAGAAAATGCACAATTGCCACAGAAAAGAAAATCAGCCAATTAATGACAATAAACAGTATTCTATTAACACATTACATTATTATTACCTCACAAAATCTGACTGAAAAGTTTACAGAATTATCACCAATAGGTAAATATACAGGCTGTAAAATGCACTAATTTTCAATATTTGTACTAAGCGTTAATGGCCCTAATATAAACACAATCCATTTCATTAAATTATAATGGAAAAGGCCAAGTTTACAATGGATTTTATTAAACAAAATGCATTGAGTTATGCACATAATATCAAAATATCAAAAGTTGATTTCTAATTGCAATATTCTAATCCCCTATTCACGTTTATTGTCTTTAATTTATTAATGATGATGAAAAATATGTGTGCTCATAATTTTAAGCTATTTGTAAAATGTACAAAATTGTATTAATTATGGGAAATGTAGATAATGTAAAAAGAAAATATTATTAATTATGAATTAAAAGAGAGATATCAATTTTAATAAGATGTCACAAAGAAAAGATTTATTTACTAATCAAAGGACAGGAAGGGGAGGGAATGGGCAAAATAAACATTGCCTTCATCTGCACCTGTGAAAGAGGCGGCAGCAGAGATAGTGGGGAGGGAATGGATGGTGGTTTGGGAGTCAGGGTTGGAAGGCAGGTGGCTTGATGGGGGGTTGGGGAGGCAGGGTTTGTTGACTGGGAAGGGGCAGCAAGAGCTGATTGCTTCAATTGCTTGAATTCTTCTTCTGTCACATATACTGGCTTGACAAAACAGAAGGACTGGCATGGGGGGGACAGGGTCCTTTATGGACTTATTACTATCACTTGCATAGAAGATGATGAGATCAAATAAGTCTTGGACGGACGCAGAAGGGAAAAGCTCATACCCCTTATCAATTTGGGTGCATAGTTTGTTGTAGGTGGCAGGCTTTAAGCGCCTGAGGGCAGAACCAAAATTGTAGAGACATACATCTGCAAGATGCATGTTGGCGTAGTTGATGGGGTAGGACCAGCAGGTATGCCCTGCAGCCCTGATTTCTTGGGTAGCTCATTCCTACTGCTCCATCTCTGCACTCAGTACAACTGTGTGCACAGTGTTGTGTGTGGCCCACTCCTCCAGCATGGCCTTGAGCTCTGTCTGGTAGGCATACCCATCTGCTGTGTTTGATATTGCCAAGTAATAATTGACGCCCAATGGGGAAACTGCCAATAAAACACTGACAAAACAATTCAATATTGGGCCGCGCTTGTACACGTCAGACTGGATACGCTTATCTCCAAAGTCTTGGATACTTGCAGATATCTTAGCATACAACAGGAATATTATGTCATTACGGGCCCTCATTACCCTTCCTTTGATAAAATTAATAATAGTTGAATTGTAGGGGTCAGTGTCCACCAAAATGGGGCCACTGAGAACTTGATTGGACAAGATTATAGCAGCAACCACAACTCTGTGCATCCACAAATTCACCGTTCTTTTATTGGTAAAGATGCTGTGGAGTCCCAACTGGAGACGTACCTGGACCAGGGGCATCCACAGGTCACATTCCATAATGGCTATCATAAGGGGATGGGCTGTGTCACCTTCAGTCAAAGTACAGGCGCCAGTTGGGGTCTTTTTGGTAGGGGGCCACAGTTGGTGTGGGCTCGCAGGGTTGCAGCCACAGTAGACTTTGCAAACCCCATTGTGGCCGCAATTTCCCCAAGGGACATAAGCTTTCCTCACTTATCAATCATTTCAAGAACAATCTCTGGAGTGATTAGTTTTCTTCTGCGTCTTGCAGGCTGATTGGCTGGGGGAGGGATGTGTTCATCATGGGAACTGATCAATGCCATCTGATTGGCTGTTTTGGGGTCCTGGGCTCTCTGGGTGACCCCATGGCTAAAATGGCTGGTTCCAGATGCCATTGCTGATAAGGAATTTGGGTTAGCAGCTGCCTGTGTGTGATGGGCAAACAGGGCCATGCTTGAGGATGCAGGAGAAAGAACACACTCCTGGGTAGTGCTTGCGGAGGGGCCTGCGGGTTGGGAGTGGCCATAGACAGAGGCTTCACCGTTAAGAGACCCAGTGTAGCCCTGCATAATTTTGTCAAGGCCAGGGAACAGCTCATTGACTTGGTTGTTATTGAAAGAAGACATAATAAATTTTTATTTAAATTTTAAACTCAAGAAGAGGAATGTATATTTTAAACAATTTTATTGTTATATATTGATAAGGAGCACCTTTTGGGGAAGCTTTGAATATAGAATTAGGAAGAGAAGAAGTATATTTTATTGGATAATACTTTAGACTTATATAGTTTTAGCTGTGGCGGGGATTTTAGTTGGATCAAACCCAGGGGCTGGTCATGTGCTGGATGGGTTCAAGTTGCTGGATACCTGGACAGTCATGTGATATTGGTTTGCTGCCATTTCCAGTATGTCAAATGGTATATTGGAAAGGCACCAAATTGGGCAATGACTGGATGTTAGGTGTGATGGCAATAGTCAGAATACTTGTACATCCAGACCCTTGACACACCCCTCCCTTAAGGGGTTACTAGGGTACATCAGGAGGGGGCTTTGTCTTGACAGCTGCCGCCTGATGTTCCTGGAGTTGTTTACTAGTGGGCACCAACTGGGTTGAGTGTTCTCCTTTGCTAGGGCGGAGGCAAGATCTGTGATACTTTTTGGTGATGGGCTCTTTGGCACCCTGGAACTTAACCAGGTAGGTGTCCCTGTCTGGTTGGTATCTGATGATTCTTCCTGGTCCTCTGTGTACTGAGTCTAGCTTCTTTCTGTTCCCAGCTAGGACCCAGACAGGGGAGTTGATGGGGAGTGGGTCCTCTGTTGAGGTTACCTTTTGGGTTTTGAGTCTCTTTGTTTCTGCCAGTTTGGCTTTGAGGCGTATGTGTTGTAGAGCTGGTTTCTGTTCTACTGTGGGAGGTTTCCCAGGGGGATCTTCACATACAGTTGGTTGTTGCGGGTGACTATTTCTGGCTTGTACCTGTATGTTAGTTCAAACAGTGAGTAGCCTGTCCCTTGATTGGTACAAACCCGGGATACTAGTAATGCATGTTTCACATAGAGTGGCCATGTGTCTTTGGCTTTGCCATCCATTATTTTCTCCAGGGTTCTGATAAGGCTGCTGTTCAGGTGTTCAACTCTGCTGTTGGCCTGTGGCCTGTAGGGCAAGGTTGTGGAGTGTTTGATGTTCTTTGTTTTTAGATTGTCATTTACTACGTGGCCTGTTAGCTCTTTTGCTCCATCTGTTATGATGTAGTCTGGAGTGCTGTAGTCTGCTATGATTGCTTTATTGATGAATCAATTTATTGTTTCCGCCTTGTGATCTTTTGTTGCCCAGCAGATGGGCCAACATGTGGCAAAGTTGATGGCTACAATTAGGAAACATTGATTTGTTTTGGTTTCCAGGAAGGGTCCCACTACGTCCAGTCCCCAAACCTTAAATGGTTTGGGGTCAGGTACTGGGTTGACTGTTGGCTGTGGCACCTTGGTGCTGGCGTATTTTTCACACACTGTGCACTTCTTTAGAACATTGATTATGTCTTGCTTTAGGTTGGGCCACCATACTATCTCTTTTAATGTGAGATATAGGTTGTTAGCCTTTGTGTGTCCTAGCAGACAGTGGTGTCTTAGTATAGTGTTGACTCTTTGTGCAAGTGGAATGTATGGAATGTGTTTATCCTTGATGATTTGGTATACTGTGCCATTTGATACGTGGAAATATTTTTCATTCCTTACTAGCGTATCATAGGTTAGTTGGTGTGTGGAGGGATCCTTTCCTTTTGTCTTGTACTCAGTGTTGTATAGGTTGGGCCAGTCAGGGTCCAGGTGATCAAGGTGATCCTCTCTTGGCTGGAATAGCCTAGAGAGAGCATCAGCTGTGACCAGCACTGCCCCCCCTTTTGTATTGGATGTCCAGGTTAAGCTGTTCCAGCAAGGACATCCATTTGGCTTGGCGCCGCGTAAGTGCATTCTGAGTTTTGAAATAGATTAAGGATTTGTGGTCAGTTAGCACTTGGACGTTTAAGTGTTCTTCAAGATAACATCTTCATTTCTTACATGTGTGATATATTTCTAGCAATTATTTGTTGTGAATTGGGAACCTTTGCTCACTGTTTGTTAATTTTCTGCTTTTGTAACATACTGGCAGGAAATCTTGCTGCCCTGGCTGGCAGATGTGTAGGACTGCGCCAATGGCGGTATCACTAGCATCTGACTCAAGCTTGTAGCACCTGTTGTTATTAGGGTATTGCAAGATTGGTACTTTTACAAAGCTTGTTTTAATAGCTGGAAATTCTTGTTGCGTTCTGGAGTCCAGATGAATTTCTTTTTTGCATTACCTTTGGTTAGGTCATTGATTGGTGTGGTGAGCTTTCTGCAGTCTTTGATGTATTTTTTTAGGTAAGCTACCATACTTAGAAAGCATCTTACTTGTTTCATAGAGGTGGGGTGTTACATGTTATTTATGGCTTTTATTTTATCTGGTTCTGCTTTGATGCCACTTTCAGAGATAATGTGGCCCAAGAACAGGAGTTCCTTTCCCATAAATTGGCACTTACTTGGTTTTGCATAAAGTTTGTGCTTTGCAAGTCAATCAAGTGTCTTGCAGACATGTGTGAGGTGTTCCTCTTTTATTTTTGAAAATATGATGATGTTGTTGAGGTAACATAATGTGTTTGAGAGTCTGTTTAGCGCCAGGTTCATCATGGTGAAAAATGTTGCTGGGGCGTTTGTCATCCCAAAATTCATTACTTTATATTCAAACAACCCAAATTGCGTGCAGAACGCGGTCTTTGGTATGTCTTTCTCTTTAACTTCAACTTGGTTGTAACCAGAAGTAAGGAAAATTTTTGAGAACTTTTTTGCTCCAGACAGCCTTGTGAATAGGTCTTCTATGAGGGGAAGAGGGTATTTATTCTTTACTGTACTTGCATTTAGTGCTCTGTAGCCAGTAACTAAGCAAAGAGATCCTTCTTTCTTCTTTACAAAGAAGACTGCTGCCCCCCACAGGGATTCAGACAGACAAATGAATCCTTTGGCTAGGTTGTCCTTGATGTGGGCTTTAAGTGTTTGGGTCTCAATGGAAGAGAGTCTGTAGAGGGGTGCAGGTTTGGGCATGGCTTTGTATAAGTTGATCCATGTTTGACCTCTTGTTTGGGGGGTAACTCTGTGAGTTCTTTCTTGAATACATGAGCGTATTTGTTTAGGAGTGCCGCAAGTTCTAGGCATTGGATCTTTTGTGTTTGTATATTATTAAATTCAGAGTACCTCATTATGTGGAGGGTACTGTCTTTGATTAGATGTTCAGAAACATCTTGGTTTATGACTTGAACAAATACTGTGTCTCTTAGAATTAGGTTGTTGGGTTCTTTGATAATGTTGAAATTGACTTCATTGTGTTTTATTGTCATGGTTTTTGTTTTCCAAAATACACTGGGATTCACTCAGGTGAACCAGTCCATGCCTGCTAAAATTTTGTAGTTTATGTTGTTCATGACAAGTCCTTTGATGGAAGTTTGTATGCCTAGGAGATCAATTCTGAAGGGCGTTGTTTTGCCTTCAAGTAGAACTTTTGATTTGTCTGCCATTCTGGTGTATTTGAAGTTGGATTTGACAACTGGTATTTTGTACTTGGTTACAAAAGGTTTGCTAACCATAGTGTGCTGTGCACCAGAGTCAAATAAAAAATTTGTGTATGAGATTTGTAAGTGCATGTATAGACAAGAATTTATTAGCAATCTTTAATTTTTACGTTCATAAAAATGGAGGATTACAGGACACGTGGGATGCAAGCAGCAAAGTTTGTGCCTTGGTATAGTTTCTTGTCAAGTTGGGGGAGACAGGGGCACTTAAGCCTGTTCCCCCTCCTCTTTTCCCTGTTCCTCTGTTTAGAGACCTTTGAGATCAGAGAATGTGGGGTCAAATTCATAACGGGTTGCTACTTCAGCATTGTTAACTTTGGCGGTGTCCTCTTTCTTGGGACAGGAGCGGTTTGCACTTTGGCTACAATTAGAATTGCTGTTGCTATGATTGATATTTTGGCGTTTATTGCCATTGGAGTTTTCTCTGCTATTGCTGTTTGAGGAGCGGTTGCCATTGTGTGCAGCATATTCCATATTTGCGCGTTTTTCTGCGTGCTTGGCTTCAGCAATGAGCGCAGGCATGAAGGTGTTGGCCTCTGGACAGATGAGGGCAGCAAAAGTGAGTTTCATTCTGTTGATGAATGAGGCTCTTGTGTGCACGTTGTCAGCTTGTGCTGGGTTTTGTATCTTGCAACATATCTCTTTGAATTTATTGGTGTAAGCTGTGACAGTGGTCTTCTGAGGAAGGTCACTAAGCTGTATGCAATGTCTTGGAGGGATTCAGTGACAAAAAAGTTGTGGGGGATTTCAGCTTTGAACTCTTCCCAGTTTTCAAGCTGGTTATTGGTTCTTGAGCCAACCCAGGTGGCAAACCAGTTATCTGCGGCCTTTTACAGGTATTTGCTGGCTTCCTGGACCCATTTTTTGTGAGGGATGCAGCTGGCACAGAGTTTAGCAGCTGAGTGGTCTAGCCAGTTGATGACATTTTCTTTGTTTTTACCAAAGAACTTGTCAATACCAATGTATTTGGTGTTGATAACTTTGCCTGCAATAAGTGGTTGTGTGTTTTTTGTGATTTTAGAGAGCAACTGTATTTAATAATCTTGGTGCATGCTTTGGGCATGACCAGACCTTTGAATACAGTGCATCCACTAGGAATGTCTTCATTGATGTTATGGGTGTGGAAGTACGTCTTCCAGGTATCCTGGGATGTGGCCTGGTTGAGTACGTGGGCAAAGGTGGGCAGGTTCTGCTCAGTCATTTTCTCTTTCATTGGTGTGGTCAAAAACTGTAGTGCTACCAGTGATAAGGAGCGCCTTTTGGGAAAGCTTTGAATATAGAATTAGGAAGAGAAGAAGTATATTTTATTGGATAATACTTTAGACTTATATAGCTTTAGCTGTGGCGGGGATTTTAGTTGGATCAAACCCAGGGGCTGGTCATGTGCTGGATGGGTTTGAGTTACTGGATACCTGGACAGTCATGTGATATTAGTTTGCTGCTATTTCTGGTATGTTGAATGGTATATTGGAAAGGCACCAAATTGGGCAATGACTGGATGTTAGGTGTGATGGTGATAGTTGGAATACTTGTACATCCAGACCCTCAACAATATATTAATTTTGTGAATATTATGATCTAAATTTTAGCCGTCCTAAATTGGAATAGGGTGATTTTTGATAATGCCTATGATTCCTAAAAGAATCAGCACAAATCCACTCTAGATCCTTTAGCATCCTTTTTGAGACACCCATAAATTATATTTATTTCAAATTCCTTGCAATTATGATTTGAAACTTGGTTCTTGGATTTGACAATCCCGCAATTTCAGATTTGTTAAGTTTTACATGATGTCTATGATTCGTTTGAAATACAGGAAATCTCAAATTGTACATTAGAATCCTGCATTTCTGATTCATGTATCCCACATTTTTTTGCTGGGTTTTGTCTTTTGTTAGTTGAGTTATCTGCTCAAGAGATTCAAAATTTGCCAATTTAAATAAATCAAAAAAGTCAAATTAAATGTTTGATTTTATTAAATATTTTATTTTTCACTAAGCTGAGTTGCCCGCAAAAGTGATTTAAAATTTGGACCAAGGATTTGACAATCCCACATTTTTACGTTCAGGTTCTGAATTTACAGTAGTAAATGGTCCTGATTTTGTGTTTAGATTCAATGCCTGGGATTTGTGGCATGTGGGCCTTGCAAACCCCAGGCCATTTGTAATCAGAAAGGGGGGTTTCCTCCCAGGAAGGCAGTTAGTAATGTTTATCATGCTATTGGTTGCTTTATCTCTAAGAAGGCTAGCTGATTGTCTAGGGCATTCTGGGCCCTAACAGTGTCATGTGTTGCCCATAGTGCATCACTTATTAATTTAGCCTTAATTCTGAGACTTTGATTAGTTAAATCCAAAACTGATTGTGTGACAAGTGGATAGAGTCAAACAAAAAAGGAGTCAAGTTTCTGTTTTTATAAATTACATATGAAATCTATTAATAAAATGGGCTTTATTCATGTGGCACCACTTGATCTACCAACCCAGAATAGACATAATTTAAAACCAGTGGGGTAGTTTTTTAATGTTTAGATCACTAAATCCAGTATAGTGGTGCTTGGGAGCTTAATCAACAACTATTGATAATAATAAAAAAATATAATAGTGAATAATAAAATTTATATAAGTGCATATGCGTTTTATTAATAAAATTAAGATTTGGCTTAAAAAGTGTTTAGCTGGCTACTTTCTACTTTAGAGTGTCAAACACAGGTGGTTTTAATTTTCTTTGGTATATTTACTTATAAATTTCCCCTTAAATTAGTCTTTTAACTAACAGGATTATTAACCAAAGTCAACTTTCAGTGAATTTAATATCAGATTTTGGTTTTGAGCCCCTGAATTAATAGCAAAAATTAGCTTGAATTGTTTAAGCCAAAATACTAGTAGATTCACTTACGCGGCAGTCAACTCCCTGGTACTTGACAGATTGTTGACTACCAGGGAGTTGATTTCACCACAGTTGCTGGAGAAAATTTGGTGCTGCTGGGATACAGCTGGTACTTTTCTGGAGCCTGGGAGCTTTGGGAGGAGCTCTAGGCACAGAGGGAAAGACATAGTGACCCAAGGGAAGCAGACATGCTCTCCAAAGTAAAAAGATGTGTAAAGGGGGCCAGTGGCAAGTTTAAAGAAGGTTTTTTATATAAAACTTAATGGAAACTTGAGATCAAGCTTAAAATTAAAGATCTATTCAGGTAATAAGAAGCAGGACAGCAACACTGACACTTCTATTTGATGGCTAGCAAAGATTCAGGAGCTAAGAGATGAAAAATAGACCATAAGGGGAGAAAACCTTTGGGGAAAATTTTAAGATTATTTAAAGCAAGGGGGATTAATCCAGTGTATCAAACCTGAAGTTAAATTTAATGATTTTGAAAAATAAGCAATAAAAGGCCTGGAGGCTCCACTGCTCTATTTGAGGGTTGAGATTGGGCTTTTAGAGAACCAGATGGAGAGGAAAATGAGGGGACAGGATCTAATTGGCTGATAGAGATTTTTTCAATCCTGAGTCAGGGGTGCTTGAAGATTTAACAATATTTTCTTGATCTGATTTTTATTGGTTGTTGCCAATGAATGTTCCAGGGGATTATTTTGGTTGGATTTTTTTTGAAATTGTGAGAGCTAATGTGGCAACACCTGCTTGGCAAGCTCTAATAGTTTTTGAGAGTGTTCAACACCAGTCCAGAAAACAGCCCAAATTAAGCAGATTTTCTTCCATAGTGGGAGCAGGAAAAGCAGGGAGCTCAGTGAGGTAATCCAACACAAGTGTTTCATCAGTTGTATATGCTAAATCCTCCTAAAACTAAGAGGTTTAGTGGGGTTTGTGAGGTTTTTCTTGTTCAGCAAGGAAAGAGTGTTCTGTTCAGCATTAAAGAGGGGAGTAGATTTACATAGACTGGTCCATGCCCAAATCTCTTCTGACTTCTCCACCAAGCTTGCAGGTAGTAAGTGCTGCTTCTTCTGGGAGTATGTTCCCCTGTTGTCCCTGGTTATCTAAGTCTATTTTACTTGATAATAGCTGGTCTTATCAATTCCATGCCCCCACATCTTAGAAAATGGACCCTTCTGGGCCATGAAATCTCCTCTCTTATGAATTTAGCATCAGTGCTATATCTGGCATGGCCACCTACCTGCTCCCCTGCCACTGACTAAGCATGTGATTGGGGAAGTTCCTGACAAAAGTGCAGAAACTTCCAAGGACAATGTTGACCCTGGCAGCAACTTTTTGAAAAATCTGCTACAGCTTTTGCTAGTAATGTCAAAACAGCAGGCTCAACCCACCAGCAAGGTTTCAAGTAAGTGGGTTTGTGACCTGTAATCCAACTATCCCGTCACTTGGAGCCAGACTAGGAAGTTAACTCAAATTTCCAAATCCAACAACATGAACAAATTATGATCCCTTATGGTGGATACCTTGTTTTGGAGCTTGACTCATTACCAGGATCAAGCCACCCCCTTCACCATCCCACCATGTGATCAACGCTATCATGTTCCTGTTATCCACAATTCACAATGACTATATAATACCTATCTCTCAATAAAGAATATTATATAGTTTCTAAATATGTTTCCCCTTGTAACTCTGCTAAAACAGCACAATTACAATAGTAGCATCAATAACAGTCAAAATATCTTCCAGCCAGCCATTCTGTTGGATGCTGGTGCTTCTGAGAATTTCATGAGTGTCAAGACTGCTGATTTGTTACAACTCAAGTATAATCCTGGAATGCTGGTCAGGGGTGGAAAATGACAAACATTTTCCTCTTTCCTCTTAAGAAACCAGTGACATTTGTAGTTGCGGGTCAATCTTTTACTGCAAGGTTCTTCATATGCTTCACTCTTATGTACCCTATTATCTTGGGAGTAGGCTGGTGGCGGGAACATAATGTATCAACTCTACTAAAAGAAAATGAATTAAAAGTGGACCACTCTCCAGGCATCACCATTTGTATACTGTTGTTAGGTATGTCAGAATTATAGTAGTCTTCACAGAAAATCCAGTTGGTTTCTGTTACTACACCCATGAGTTCATACCTACTGGATGCCTTCAGCCCTGGTCTGCGGCATTTGACGCCACTAGGGGCAAGGTTCTCCCCAAGCACACTCTGTTTGATTCTGACTTTAAGGTTACTGTTAATCTGATTTGTATTGCGTCTCCTATTTACCCTTTGACCTTGAAGGAGAATGCATGTTTGGAGGAGTGGACTCAGGATATTTTGGCAAAGGGATACATCTTTAAAAAGGCTTTGTTAATTTTCTCTCTGTTGTTGTTTGTCCAAAAATTCAATGGGTCTCTTGGACCTTGTGTTGACTATGGAAATTTGAACAACATCACAATCCCCAAACCCTACCCTTTGACTCTCAAAGCACAAATTTCTTGGTATATCAGGAAGGCAAAGGTATTCTCAAAGATTGATCTGTTGAATGAGTTTAACCAGATTAGGATAACAGAATAAATGGTGTGGTTGACAGCGCTCAGAACTAAGAAAGGTATCTTTCAGTTCTGTGTTATGCCTTTTGGATTGAAAAATGCCCCAGCTTGCTTTCAGCGGTTGATTGACTCAGTTTTGGGAGATCTTCTGGGGATGTGTGATATTGCTTATATGGATAATATTTTGGTGTTTTCTCCAGATGAGGAGTCACATAAGGCCCATCTCTCAGCAGTGGTGGAATGTATCCTCCAGGCCAATTTGATCATCAAAAGGTGCAAGTGTGAATTCTTTAAGCGTAAGGTTACCTTCCTGGGTAATATTATCTTTGAGGATGGTCACACTATTGTCCCTGACAAGGAAGTAGTGGTTTGCAAGTATGCTACTCCTGTGACAGTAACCCAACTTTGCAGTTTCCTGGGTACCTGTACTTTCTTAAAAAAGTTTACCCCTCATCTGTCTGAAGTGGTAGCCCCTTGTATTTGGTTAGTGGGAAAACAACTTTATTCTGGGGCCTGAGCGTGCAGAAGCGTTTGCAGCAGTCAAGGCTCTTTTGTTGTCTTCTCCAGTTTTACAACATGTGGACCCAGAGCTTCCTTTTGTGGTCTTCATGGATGCCTTCAAATACACTGTGGTTGGTGTGTTGCTACAAACAGCTGATGATGGTGTTGAAAGACCAGTGGGGTACTTCTCCTGGAAGATGGAGGCTCAGGAACACAATTACATGATTTACAACAAGGAACTGTTGGCAGCTGTGGAATTGTTGAAGCATTGGCATCACCACCTCATATTGGTGTATCATCCTTTTGTGGTAAAAACCAACCATAAAGCTCTTCTGTATTCTTGTCAACCCAGGGTTTTGTCAGGCTGCCAATTCAGATGGCATGGTGATCTGACACAATACAAGTTCTACTATAAGTTTATTAAAGGAATCAATAATCACTTGGCAGATGCGTTGAGCAGAAACCCTTCCCATCTCCCAGATGCTAGTAGGGACGTCAAATTTAACACACATACTTTGATTCCAGATGAGGCTGTGGTTCCCTTTGTATTAACTTTGCCTGCTACGCTTGCTACCATGTCTTTAACTGTGGGAGCAGACTTAGACTTATATTCCAAAGTTAATTTCTTGAAGCCTTTATCCAAGGGTTATGATAGGTTACTGGAACTAGTATGTGCACATTTGGTAGGCCAGCCGCAGGATTATCACAAGATAGGATCAATTCTTTATCATCAAGGTTGCTTGTGGGTTCCAGAGGGAACCATTCAGGATGAAATCATGGAGGCCTATCACACCTGTCCTACAGCAGGCCACCCAGAGAAAAATAAAATAGTGGAACTAATTTGCCAACAGTTTTCTTGAAAAGGTTTGACAGTGCAGGTAGTGGTGTACGTTTGAGATTACCTGGTATGTGTTTGGTCCAAGGCAAGCCAGAACAAGACTACTGGTTTATTAGTTCCTTTACAATCAGCTACAGGGTCCTGAACGTCTGTGTTGGTGGATTTTATTGGTGAACTTCTGGATTCTAATGGGTTTAATTCAATCATGGTGGTGGTAGATTGTTTCAAAAATGGCACACTTTGTACCCTGCTCAACCACAATTACTTTGGTGGAAACAGCTAGGTTGTTTGTGAATAGAATATTCTCCCTACATGGCATCCCAGCGGAGATTGTGAGTGACTGCAGGCTCCAATTTATTGCTCAGTTCTGGGAAGCTTTTACTGGAATTCTTGGTATCAAATTGTGCCACTTCACAGATTTTCACCCCCAATCCAATGGACAAACAAAGAGGGTAAACCAAAGTTCAGAGGTTTACCTACATTGCTACACTAATGTGTGACAAGATGACTAGTGTGCTAACCTACCCATAGCAGAATTCACATATAATAACTCCCCACACACGTCAACTCAGGTTTTGCCATTCTATGCCAATGTGGGTTACAATCCCTTGTCCAACATGGATCCTTGTTTGGTTAGCAATGTGGAAGCTGCAACTGATCAAGCTGCTGTATTGAAGCAGGTTCATCAGGAGCTTCAGGTTACTCTTGCTGCTGCCATGACAGCTTACAAGAAATATACAGATTGCAAGCACCAAGAAAGTCCTACCTACAGGCCAGGTGATCTGGTCATGGTGGATGCCCAAAATATGAAATTGAAGGTTCCCTGCCACAAGTTAGGTCCCAATCAAGTTGGTCCCTTAAAAGTTGAACGTCAAATTGATCCCTCCACGTATTGATTAGATTTACCCCCATACTTTAAGATTTTCCATACCTTCCATGAATGCTTACTCAGTCCCTTTAAGGGTACTGAGACCCCTTCTTCCCGACCCATTCTTGTGGAAGGAGAGCCTGAGTATGAGTTGAATTGTATTTTGGTTTTCTGTAAAAGTTGACACCAACTGGAATATTTGGTGTCTTGGAAAGGTTATCCCAATTCTGAAAATTCATGGGTTCCCCATTATGATTGAACCAATTCCCCAGATCTTATCCAAGAGTTGAATAATTGCTATCCAACTGCCATTGATCACCCCAAGCTTACCTTAACAGCAATGAAACTCCCTCCTGCCCACAAGAACCTCTCCTTTTCCCATCTCCAGGATGGCAGTATTGTGCCCCGGGATAAAGCAGAAGGTAATGTCACAGTAAATTCCATAATGCCAGGGATTATTCAGCCAAGTAGGAAGGCTCAAAAAGCCAGAAAACTTTTAACAAAATTGAATGATTTAAAGGACTTGAATCAAACAGTTGATTGAAAATGGGTTATGGCTGCTCCAGTTTGCCAGTTGAATCTGATCCCCCCTGTAAGCTGATGTTGATAAATTGACGTAATTTGAGGGTCATCTAATATGATCTTATTTATCAGCATGGTCATCAGAAATTGGTCACCAAAGGGTTCTTTGCAACCTGGACCAGATACTCACTTGACAATGTGGAAGGAATAGGAGGCCAGGATCCAGGCAGTATTGCTTAGTCCATTTTTGATATATATTGAATATATCACTGTTTCAACTCTTAAGAGTTGAGTCCCCCAAAAAATTACTCAATAAAATCAAATATCCCTTGATCTAACTTTATTTAAAAATGCATTCTGTAGTTGGCCTGCTGTGCTACATTCCCTACAATCTAATTCTTAGCCGGATTATTACGGGAAGATGGGGACCTGTCGTTGGCACTTTGTTGTCGCCTCCGCCTAATGTTAATACAATGCCTGCCAATCTTGGAGTTGTTACTCCTATATTCAAAACTGAAACTTTGGCTCTATCTCAATGTCCTGAATTTTATGCTGAAGACACTCTGATTCTCTTTCAGGATATTTATCTTGGGCTCTTTTGGTTAGGGTTAATCATTTTACTTAACCCTAGTATCTCATTTGGAAATTTTTACAAAATGGTATTTGAAGCTGTGTTGGTGGTTAATCATTAACTCCATGTGGATTTGGGTGGTGATTCCCCACCACTTGGAGAAAGCTTCTTACTATCCGGTGATTTCTGTCACATCACCATCTCACCGTGTGATCAACACAATCATGTTCCTGTTATCCATGATTCACATCAACTATATAATCATTATCTCTCAATAAAGAATATTATCTAGTTTCCCAATATTCCCCCCCTTGTAACTCTGCTAAAATAGCACAGTTACAACAGTAGTAAGGACAACACCAGTAGTCTTTAAGGTGCCCAAGGTGTAATCATGATGATAAGATGTTTCTTTACCTTAATTTCATCACCTTTGAAGTATAAGTTCTGTGGCTATACACCCACAGCATCATGAGAGGGCTGAAAGACTTCTGGTTGGCTTTCACTGGTACTTGGGAACCAATCAGAGCTGCTTGGAGCCACTTGTTATCCATAGTGTTGTTTAAACCATTCAACTTTGATTTTTGGACCCGAAATACACTCACTTTCCATTTTTAGGCATTTAGCACCTTCAAACCAATTGATGGATATGTCATGCTTACTCTGGGTTGGCTTTGATCTGTTTATATCAACAGGTGTAAAAGCACAGTACCAAGATCAAAATACACTTTTAAAAAAACCATAAGTTTATTCACCCTTGAATAAAAGTTGTGTTTTTATGGGGTTTATATCTTGGGGTTCATCGCTAGGCAATCATATCAAGCCCTCCTTTTCTCACTTTAAAGATAACTATTTAACCAGAAACCCCATACAGAGAAGTGCTCCAAATAGAAAGAGTATTTCTACTTATACAAAAGTTTGATTTTAGAAAGGCACAACTTTAGGGTAGTGGGTACTAAGTAATTGATTTTATATCAATGAAAGGTTCTTTGGTTATTTTTGTATCAGGATCCTTTAGAAAGGAGTGTTTTATTTCAAAAGTTTGAATAAAATATTTATACTTATTCAGAGATAGCAGGTGTGTTATCATCTATAGCTTATATTAAATTCTCTATGTGCCTTTACTACCCTTGCAGAATTTAGATTCAATGTTGACATATATAGCTGAAATTAGCATGGTTTCGAATGACATCAGAAAAAGAAACGAATCTGGATAGTTGATTGGATGGCGAAAGAATAGAGCAGCATAAATTTCTTGGGTACCAAGTCGTAAATGCATTAATTAATTTATGCCACTCAGTCCCGTCAATTAAAGCGTTTTTTAACAAACCCCAGTCCAAATTTAATTTGTATGCAGCTTGGAAACCCTATATCTTAGGCCTGAAATTTTTTCACTCTTCACTCTTTCTTTTCCAAGCACCACTTTGACACTCAATACTCCCCTCTTCCACCGGCAACAAACCAAGCTTACGATATCTATCGTCACAAGGTTAGTGCCTTTTCTATTTTAGCCTCGAACTCGTTATTTAAACTGACTTTTGGTTGTGCTAATTCTTATTGCGGCCTGGTTTATTTAAAACATACCTCTTCATCGTTTAAGTTCTTTTTTATTTCCAGGCTAGGGTCATATGTTGTTACGGCTTACGAGCTATTCCCGATGCTTTTAAACTACGTTCTTTAGAAGCTTACTTTATTTGTTCAGCAGTGTTTGCAATCCTCCCAAATATTTTAAAGCGCGTTGAGTGCTCCCTTTTCTAGCATATTTTTCATCTCGGTATTCCTATATCCTAGTTTTTTTCTTAGGAGACGAGGTTCAGCTTGTATAAAGCCAGATCCATCCTGAAACTTTTTATAGCACCAATAATTTTCCTTTTGACCGTTAGACAGTTCTCTCTATTTGCTCTAAATGGTTAGCATTTTAAATTTCAAAGCAGCTGTAAGGACACTAAGTTTTAACCCCTTCATTTGCTATCTTAACAATCAGTATTGTATCACCTTAATTCGCTCTTTTTGTAGCGCAGATTTGATTATGACTTCGGATTTCAATAGCAATACTGAGATAAATATAGCCTTGTGAAGATCAGTTTACCGGAGTTTTTAATTTTGGTTTTATTACGCGCATTTTTGCAAGTTTAGAACTTAACGTTAGACTCCCATGGGCTCAATCTACTAAAATTTAATTTCTAGTGCTGCTGTATCGACAAATCAGAGTTGGATATAGGCACTTTAGTGTCAATCATAAAATGCAATCGGAAGAGTGTTGTGTCGATTATGGATCAGCTTTGGACAAGGCCCATGGTATTCTCCTTGATTATTACATTCAATATGGGGATGGGTTTCAACCTAGGACGCTTGATCTTGCTTACGAAGGGATAAAGATCCTCCATGCCTATCCCGATGGTTCAACAGCCGAACTAGTTCCCCAGAAAGGAGTCGGTAAAGCAAAGTTTGAGCATTCCTTGCGAGAGTTTGTTTCGTTATACAGAGTAAGCTAGATTTTCTAACCCTTTCTTAATTTTAGGCAAAAGCCGATGCCGCTTCACTTGGGCCTACATGTATTTTCCTCCTTTTCGACTTTCTATTTTCTGCTACCAAACGAGGTAAATGCTAAGCGAACTTGTTTATTGGTTTCTAGAGGGGTTGGATCCACGATTCCCGCTGCTTATGGTTGAAGAGACTGCTTCCTGCGTTTCTCTAAATGAGGTCCATCATATTGTAGCATACTTAGCTGATCGTATTCTCCACATTGCTCCACAAATCTTTTCTACGCGCGGCAGCGATCCTGCCTTTAACCGTGTATGTAAGGTCTTACATTCTCGTTGTCTTAAGCTTAATCACTTCAATTTAATTAACGAAATCAATATTATGGAGACATTATTTCACCTGCTTCCCAATGGCAGAGCTTTCAATCTTTTTAGCTTCCCTGCCGAGATGTACCTGTCGTCTATAACCAATTTAGAGGGCCTGGCACCTGATAACCAGGGAATATTTTCTTTTCTTTTGAAAATCCACACATTTATAGCCGCGCCTTCCCTTTTGGCTGAAGAAACTACGTTTGAAGAATTCCAGAAGACTGTCGATTGGAGCTTGGATTCTTTTGTCATCGATACTCAAAGCTTTCAAATAAGGCCTTGTGCCTTTGGTAAAGGAGATCCACCCATCAGCATACAGATCGCTAGCCCGTTGAGTAAAAAATATTTAGTTCTTTCTAAATTTAGATGGTCTATGCTATGTATCTAAGAGAAGTCTTTCATTCTTTCAGGCATTTAAGCCTACTTTACAAAAGATTGTGTTGCTGCAATTTAGTATCCTTTTTCAATTCGTCTTCAATTACATGAATGAATGCTGCAATACGGCAGCCATAAGCAACCCTCTTGATCAAATTGCCTGGAAAGACCAGCAAGTCCAATGGATGAACGATCAGTCGCGACGGATATTTACATTGTTACGACATGGCCCATATGCTTTGAATGACTTTTCTTGTCACCTCTTTGTTCCTTTTAAGTTAGAGTCAATGGGTAATGACGGTCAATCCTCGCATTTGGAAAGCCCATCGGAAGATTCATTTAAAGAACATCTAAAGCCGTACACACCTTCGCTTCCACATGCAGCAAATGTCACATTAAATTCCATCAATTCGCAAGACATCAATCCAACTTTCAAGGCGGATTTATTAAAGCGCCAGAAACCCTCTTTGCATAAATTCTTATCTGACAAACTCAGGAGAGTTGAGAAGAAAAGCGAAAATCCTCAAGTAACTGCTTGGAAAACTGTGCGCGAGGTCTCCAAGAATTTGATTGAGTTTGTTGAAAAGTGCTCCAAGCTTGATATTATGGCCCTTAAAGCTGCCATGCAAACTCTCAATGATCCATCAGACCCACCAACGTCTAATATGTAGCTTTTGATTCTAGCAATATTTCTTGATCTGCTAAGTAGTGTTACAGCTAAATAAAACCACGCTTGCCTTTCTTTATTAGAACCATAACCAAGTAGTGTTTCAAACTTATTTTTAGCTGTTTCAACAGTACCACGTTGACACTTTGTTGGCATGGCCATTGCTGACCATAAAACTGAATTATACCCGGGAAATCGATATCGAGCAAGATTAATTACCATTTCACTCTGCCTTTAGAGATGAATCCCCCAAAAACAGGACCTGGACATTCCATGTCAACACAACTCAATATCAACCTTGATCGAAATCCGATCTTAACCTATCCTTTCCTTTACCCTTATTAAAAAGCCTATTTTTACCGAGTCAAAAACACGATGTAAAAGTGCTGATATCGTCACCTTTTAAACATACCTTATTTTCAACAACAAGATCAACACACCTACAAAACAGAATTATACATCCCCCACAAAAAATAATTTTTTATTAGATCAATATATAGAGACAGTATAAAGCCATATGGTAGCCTATCAAAATGCTTGGGTCATAAATCTATACATGGAACCCGATCCAGCTTAAATACCATGTATGAATTTATTGCTAACCGAGATCCCATAATTTAAGCCCAGGTTCCAACGGAACTGCTATAGGATCTATAGTGAACAAAAGTTCCAACAATCAGGAGAATCTGCAAATTTCCTGGGATTGATCACAAGGGCGGAGTTAAGAAAGTTGGGGTGGTGCAGTTAAGCCTAAACTACTATGCCACCTCCTAATAAGAACGTTGTTGGTGTAGAAGTCAACACTTCATTTTTTCATTACATGAAGCAACATATTACCACTTTATTAGGCACAAAATAGTAAGACATCATATCCCAAATATCCCAATAAGATATTTAATAAAGAAATAAAGGATCTTGTATGATTTTTAACCTATTTTACTATATACAAAAAATAACATTAGATAAGGGTTATATTTATGGGGTTGCTTAACTTTGATCAAGGTTACTGTTGTAACTGTGCTGTTTTAGCAGAGTTACAAGGGGAGAAATATTTAGAAACTAGATAATATTCTTTATTGAGAGATAGGTATTATATAGTCATTGTAAATTTTGGATAACAGGAACATGATAGTGTTGATCACACGGTGGGATGGTGAAGGGGATGACTTGATCCTGGTAATGAGTCAAGCGCCAAAACAAGGTATCCACCATAAGGGATCATCATTTGTTCATGTTGTTAGATTTGGAAATTCAAGTTAACTTCCTAGTATGGCTCCAAGTAACGGGATAGTCAGATTGCGGGTCACAAACCTGCTTACTCAAAACCTTGCTGGCAGGTCAAGCCTGCTGTTTTGACACCCCCCAACTGAAGATTGGCCTCCTCTGGGGGAAGGTTGTCAGGGAGGTTGTCAGGAGCCCAGGCGCCATACTGGACTAACTGTTGTTCCGTGGCGGATAGACAGTCTCACACTGTCTCTGTCTTGCCTTGCAGGGTCTCAGGCAGCTGTGATAGAGGACTTTATCTTGCTTGCGCTTCCCAAGCCCTTGCACTTGTAAGTGTTGTTTTTGTTTACCTTTAGGACAATGGCAGGGCCCACTTTTTCTGGCTGTAATTTACTCTTGTCAACATTCATAACCCAGACTTTGTTGCCAACCTCATGTCTGTTTTGGATGGGGAGAAAGGTATCTTGTAGGCGTTTTTCTTCTTTTTCTAGTTGGTAGCTGTTGGCTTTTATGATTTTAGGGTCCAAGCAGGATAGAACTTTACTGGGTATTTCCAGCTTGGGTCCTGATAGTGCTTGAATGATGTTGGGCTGTGTGCCATATACCAACTCAAAAGGGCTTTTCCCAGTGGATCTGTTCACCCGGGTTTGGCACACAAGTAGTGCAGTCAATAGCTGCTTATACCAGTCTTCAGGTCTCCTGGCGGTGAGCTTGGCCAAGGCTTGCAGGAGGCTGCCATTTAGCTGCTCTACACGTCCATTGGCCTGCGGGTAGTATGGTATTGTCACAGTGTGTTTGACCCCATTCTTGATGAGGTACACATTGGTGTCTTCAGAGGTCAATTCTTTGCCTCTGTCAGTTATCAGGAGTTCTGGATTTCCAAACTTGCTGATTATTTCTCTTCCTATGAACCACCACACGTCATTGCCAGTGTGTGTCTTTACTGCTTGGGCTACTGGCCATTGTGTAGCAAAGTCTATTGGAATGATGATGTATTTCTTATCATTGTGTTTCCTGGCATAGGACCCACAATGTCTAGGGCCCACACCTTGAAGGGTAATTGTGTGTGAATAGGTAGTACTGACTTAGGTGGGGTTTTGATTGATGCAAACTTCTCACATACTTCACATTGTTTGTAGACTTTCTGAACGTCTCAATACAGGGTTGGCCACCATGCTTTGTGTTTAAGGAATTCATAGAGGTTGCAACTTTTTGTGTGCCCTAGGTCTCTATGGTAACATAGGATGGTGTTAACTCTCTTATGTGTGGGGACATAAGGGATGGTGGTTCTGTCAGACATTTTTTGATGTAAGGTTCCATACATGTCTGCAAATAAGTGCTCATTCTTAATGTCTGTTTCCTTTGTTATGTCTGTGGTGCCAGGGGGAAATACTTTGTCCTTTGTTCAAAACACCAAGAGGGGCCAGTCTGGGTTGAGAGAATTATCTCCTCTTGTGGCTCAGACATACAGGCGCAAGAGTGTGTCTGCCATGGCAAGCTCTGGACCAGACTTGTATTGTATGAGCATAATGAATCTCTCCAAGAGTTCCATCCAGCGGGCTTGACAGCAGGATAGGTTTGCTTGGGTTTTGAAATATATGAGCAACTTGTGGTCGGCCAACACTGTGAATTATTCCTGTTGTTCTAGATAACAACACCATTTGACTAGGCAGTGTACAATGGCCAACAACTCTTTATCATGGATAGGGTATCAACACTTGCTTTCTGTCAGTTTTTGTGATTTGTAGGCTACAGGCAGGAAGTCACCATTATTGTTTTTGGTTTGTAGCACTCCCCCAATGAATGCGTCTGAGGTGTCTGTTTTCATTTGGTACTCCCCATTACGTTTGGGGTATTTCAGGATAGGTGCTGTTGTGAGCTTCTCCTTGAGGCGTCTAAAGCAGAGGTCATGTTGGGGGGCCCATACAAACTTGGATTTGGCGCCAGTTATGGCAGACAGGGGTGCAGTCAAGATGCCGCAGTCAGGTATAAAATGGTGTACATAGGCCACCATTCCTAGGAACGTGCGGAGTTCTGACTTGTCTTTGGGTGGTGGCATTTTGCAGATGACCTGTATCTTTTGACTGTTGGGCTTGATGCTGTCTTTTGAGACTATGTGCCCTAGAAAAGGCAGTTGTTTGCAGAAGAACTGACATTTGAAGGGTTTGGCTAGCAGCTTGTGTTGTGCCAGGGTAGCAAAGACTGCCTCCAGGTCTTTTTGGTGCTGTTCCACCAAGGAGCTGTAGACAATGATGTTTTCTAGGTAGACTAGGACATGATTGCCTATGTATGGATCAAACACTTTGTTCATGAAGGTCACAAAGATGGAAGGGGCGTTTGTCATGCCAAAGTTGAGCACCACACATTTGTATGAGCTGTATTTAGTGTGGAAGGCTGTTTTAGGAATGTCTTCCTCCTTAATACAAATCTGGTTGTAGCCTGCAGTCAGATCAATCTTGGAGAAGACTTTGGCTCCTCCCAAGGTGTCAAAGAGATCGTCAATCAGTGGTAGTGGATAACAATTCTTGATGGTAACTTTGTTTAGGGCTTGTTAGTCTGTGACCAGACGCAAGGTACTGTCCTTATTGGCCACAAAGAATACGGCAGCCCCAAAATGAGACTGTGAGGGGCGGATAAGTCCTTTCTCCAAGGCCTCCTTGAGGTAGGCACACAGGGTGTTGTCTTCATTTGGGGTCAAGTGATAGATGGGCCGCGCTTTGGGTACAGCTCCCTTGAGTTGAATGGAATGTTGGATATGTTTTTACAGAGGTAACCCAGATAAAGCCTCCTTGAAGATTTCTGGATGACAGGCTACAATTTTGCAATCCTGAGGCGTAGTGGTGTCCTGGTGATCTTTGAATTGTATGATCTTGTACTGGCAGGAGTCACAGTTGATTGTCTTGAGGTTCTCTCTTTCATCCAGGGTCTCTGTAATGTGCACAGATATGTGGTTGCGTAGGAGTTAGTCCACTGAGTCAGGGTAGATCTGGTGGTTGATGCCTTTGCGTTTGATGGTCAATACCAAGGTTGTCCAGTTTATATGAGGGTTGTTCTTTTGTGACCAATCTAACCCCAGTACAATTTCAAATTTTGGAAAGTCAATGATGGGGCCTTGGATGGTGGAGTGCAGGTTCTCAAGCATGACAGAGAAGGGGGAAGCTTCCCTTGTCACAGCAATGTGATTTTCATCAGCTAAAACCATGTTATAATCCACAAAGGATTAGTGTCTAGCTTGAACTTGTCCACAAAGCTGCTGTTGAATAGGGTTTAATCCACTCCCAAGTCCAGAAGTGCCAAGCCTGTGTAACTGCAAAAGCAGAAATGGTAAGGCATCAGTTTATTGGGGTGTCTGGCAATGATATAAAGCACTGGGTCCTCTGAGGGCACCTGGATCATTGGACATTGGCCCACGTCCTTGGGTTGGTACTCATCATTGGGCAAGTCAGGAGTTGTGCAGGGAGAGCTTGGCTTGCTTAATGCTCTCCCTGGGCTTTTCCCTTGTCTTGGTTACCCTGTGTGGCAGTGATACGGAAATGTGTACAATTTGACTGGCCATTGTTCCCACTTCCATGTCCATTTGAGCCTGCGGGTTTATGGTTTCTGCTGCTGCCGTTGTTCCCAGGGGGTAGTTGACTGGAGCGCCTGGCTGGGTGAGAGTCTTTGGGTCTTTCTTGTTTTCTGGTTTGCACTTTGTGGAGAGTGTTTTACGTTTGTTTGCTTTCTCTGCTTTGCAATACAGACTCTGTAGATTGATCACCTGGTCCAGATTCACATGTCTCATTACATGCAACTTGAGTGTGCTGTAGTACATGAGGTATGTGACTGGGGTGTCAAAAGCCATGTCAGAGGGTGTGCGTAGTTGGAGTTCCTTGTAGGCGCAGGTGAGTTCCTTCATAGTGCCTGTCTGAGTTAAGTTCTTTACTTGACATATGATCATGAGTGTGGTGTCCTTAAGCACAAATATTGCCAAGAAGTCTTGTTTGAAGGTATCCCAGTCCTTTTTGGTGTGTTTTTCATGCCACTTGTTGCACCAGGTACCAGTGTTGTGAGTCAGTTGGATGGAGATCTCTGCAATCCAGAATTGCTGTGGGCATTTCATTTGGGCCAGTTTGCTTATGGCAGATTGGATCCATGCAGCAGTGTTGTTGTTGTTAACCCAGCAAAGGATTCCAGGGCAGCACTTTGAAGTCTTTGGGCTATGTAGGCTGGCATAGTGTTTTCATTAGTTGCACAAGGCATGGAAGAGGGAGCCTGAAAGAACAATTGGGCAGGCAGGGCATTGAACGCGGGGAGTGGTGTCACCATGTTCTGGTAGAGGACAAACCCATCAGGTATCTTGGCACCAGGTGCATACGGTGCCTAGTCTGCTGTGAGGCCAGACATGATTCTATCAAGGATTTGGCCATGACAAGTACAGGCAACAGGCGGAATTTTCAAGATAAGGTAGGATGGAGAACCTACTTCTGCTATCAATGTTGTAAATGTGCTAATTTAGCAGAGTTACAAGGGGAGAAATATTTAGAAACTAGATAATATTCTTTATTGAGAGATAGGTATTATATAGTCATTGTAAATTGTGGATAGCAGGAACATGATAGTGTTGATCACATGGTGGGATGGTGAAGGGGGTGGCTTGATTCTGGTAAAGAGTCAAGCTACAAAACAAGGTATCCACCATAAGGGATCATCATTTGTCCATGTTGTTGGATTTGGAAATTCAAGTTAACTTCCTAGTATGGCTCCAAGTGACAGGATAGTCGGATTGCGGGTCACAAACCCGCTTACTCAAAACCTTGTTGGCGGGTCATGCTGCTGTTTTGAAAAGGGTTTGAAAACAAAATAAATTAAAGGCTATTATTTAATACTACTAAACTTGAAGTATTATATGTTCCAACAATAGCAGCTAAAATAAAATGGGTGTTGCAACATCTTTGACTACTCCCTCTCAGGGAATTAACGCCTCAAGTAGATCACCAAATGAGTCACCAAAGGGCTCACTAACCAGCCAGTAAATTGGTGGCACTACTATCAGTCAATCATCTATTACAGGGATCAAAAAATCCAGATCCTAAATGGAACACAACTTGAATAAGCCTTGTGACTTAAGAGGAACATTACTCAGATAAGCCCCATGACCTCTATGACGTACAGGGACAGTATGTGGCTTTCCATAATACTATATATTATCCTATATTAAATTCCAATAAAGAATCATTTCTCTTCTTCATTTTCCCCTTTATCTTGTTTATTATACTTCCTAGAAGTATATACACAACAGTGGTAGCACATATAGGTTATGCATACCTACCCAACTCAAAGGGAAAATTCCTCCTAAGAAAAAGACCCAATCAATGGTGCTCCCTACCGGCTGGAGAGACTACAAAGAAGGACAAGACACCCCTACAGGCCTCATCATCTACGCAAAGTATTGTGCCCATCAAACAATACAATTCTCTCAAAGCCCACAGGCTGTTACCCGCAGTCCCAACCACAACAGAGCCACAACATCCCAAAATACCTAACATTGTATTCCAGCGTCTATGTTCAGCAGAAATTGGGACCTTTTCAGGGTTATGCCGTGAAAATTCCAGCCTCTGGATCAACAGCACACAAAGCAAGTTCACACAAGTAGACTACCCCTGCAGACTCTGGGCCAGTGAAGTCTCCCTCTGTGTCACAGGAGCTGCCTCTCACTTTGTAAGTGAATGACTTGACCAACACCCTGACCAGAATGAAAATTGGGATATGTTCAAAGCCGCCTTCCTCAAAAAGTTTGCCATAAAGGATTCTAGTGTGATGATCATGACAGAACTTTGAGCCTTCAAAATGACAGGAACAATTGAGGACTACATTGCAGAGTATGAAGGCCTACATGACTGAGCTCCCAGCACCATCAACTTTGATAAGCCAGGACCTTGGTTGGACTTCTACAATGACCTCCTCACACATATCTAATGTCAGTTTGACATGACCTGCTGCAAGAACCTTGAAGATGTATTATTAAAAGGAAAACACGCAGCCCAAAAATCTGACAGCTTACACACAACAAACAAACAAACAAAAAAGATCCCTACAGCCAAGAAGGACCCTCACCCTAATAAGCAGAACAACCAAAGCAATAACACCCATCCTCAAAACGTGACTTGCACTGCTCAAGCTAACCAAGCAAGCACTGAAGACACCAACAAGGAGGGAAAGCTTAAGGGAGTGCTTAGGCAAGCCACTCTTCCCCACTTTACAAGACTTGTACAGGGACCAAGACGTGGATTCAATCACCATGATCCAAGTACCCTCCAGTAATCCTCTACTATTTTCCACCCAAACTGTAAATAAACTCCTCACTTATCCTTTCTACTTTTGCAGATATCAGGGCACTGCACTATTTGACACTGGAGCAGACCAATCTCTTGTCAACAAGAAATTTATTGACCTCATTAAATTACCTACAGGCCAAAGCAATATCAATAGGGTCACCACGGCAGACAACAGAAGCACACTAGTCACACAAGAGGCAAAACCTTTCTGTGCCCAAATTGGAGACGTGCAAACCACACTCAGTGGCCCCATTATACTAATACCCAAGTATGATGTTACAATTGGCCTGGATTGGATGAGAAAGACCAAACCTCATATTGACTGGGATAGTGCTACCCTCACCATACAACAAGGTGAGGTGCACTACCATGTCTATCTAACTCATCTTTACTTGCTTATGAGAGACCACATGTTTGTGAAGATCATTGAGACAGAAGAGGAGAAGGACTCTAGCAAAATCAATTGGAACTCCTGGATGTATGAGGTTATCTACTTTAAAGTTACAGAAACCAGATGTGAGAGAGACCATATTTGAGAACAGCTAGTCATTCAATTTCCTTCCATCTTCCAAGAGACTTTACCAGGGTTACTACACAACCAAGGAATACAACACAAAATTAACCTTAAGGGAATTTTACCAAAGACACACCCCATTTACCATCTCATACCTCAGGAAGACATTGCTTTAAAAGCCTATCTTGACAAAGCCCTCAAGAAATGACTCATACAACCATCAAAGTTGCTTTTTGGTGCTGCTGGCTTCTTTGTAGCAAAGAAAGAAGGATGAATCTGCCTAATCACATACTACAGAGTGATCAACAAGGTCACAATTAAGAACAGGTATCCCCTGCCCCTGATTGACAACCTTTTTGATGCCCTGGGGGGGTCCCAAATCTTTACAAAGATTGATCTGATAGCAGACTATCACCAAATTTGAGTAAAGCCTGAAGATATCCTAAAGACTGCCTTCAGAACTAAATATGGATCCTTTGAATGTGTTGTTCTCAATTTTGGGATGACCAATGTCCCCAGTGCCTTTGTGACCTTCAAGAACAAGGTCTTCAAAGAATACCTTGGAAAACAAGCAATTATCTACCTGAACAACATCATCATCTATAGCCCAAAATTGAAGCAACAGTGGGAAGATGTTTGCCTGGTCCTCTGCACCCCTGAAGAAAACCAAATAATTGCAAAACCATCAAAGTGTGAATTCTTTTTGGCTGAACTCCCATTCCTCAGTCACATTATCAGCAAGGATGGAATCAAACCAGATCCAGATATGATACACGCCATAACTGAAATGCCAGCTCCAATAAATAAGAGTGAACTCCGCGCCTTCCTTGTAATGATAGCCTATGTAAAAATATTCATCCCTGATTGGGGTGCCCTAACAGCCCCCCTGTCTTTCATTACGGGCAAAACAACCAAGTTTGTCTGGACGCAACTACAAGACCTTCACTTCTGTCAACTAAAAGAAAGTATGGTTACCACCCCTATCCTCCAGTATCCAAATTGCAAGGGAATCTATTAATTAGAAACCAACACATCTGAATACATCATAGGAGGGGTACTCCATATCCAAACACAGAAAATGACTTTCTCTCCATAGTGTACAAGTCAAGAAAGCTATCCAACGGCAAACAAAGATATCCCATACACAATAAAGAGTTGGTGGTCATCATACATTGACTCATGAAATGGCAATGCTATCTGGAAGGGGCCCAACTGTTCAAAGTACTCACCAATCACAAGTTGCTAATATTCTTGAAAACACAACAACACTTGTCAAGAAGGCAAGCCAAGTGAATGAGCCTCAAACAGAGGTACCCAATGAAAATCAAATACAAGCCATGCAAGGAAATGCTTACTGCAGATGCCCTATCAAGGCTATACAATAAACACATCCTTTGCACTGATGGCAACCCTGACTGGCCCATGTTAATCATGGGGAATCTCCAGGAAGGGTTCCCACCTGGTACACCAATGGACATCCAAGAGAAAGTCCTCAAGAACAAACATCTGTTCAAAAACGTATATGGTACCCTTCACCAAATCCTTCCAAATGGTGACACTGTACCCTACGTCCCGTCAACACAAAAGATTGACAAAATCCTCCAATATCACAGAGACCTGGGACACACCTGTAGCAGAAACTTGCATTAATACCTCAAGACACGCTACTGGTGGCCCAACATGCTAGATGATATCAGAGAAGTATTGGAGCAATGCAAAGTCTGTGAGAAGTATGCCCAAACCAAAGCACCACTCAAGTCAGTAGTACCTGTATCCATCACACAACCCTTCAAGGTATGATTGTTGGATATTGTGGGACCTATGCCTGGTGAAAGCAAAGGCAAGAAGTACATCATAACAGCTATTGACTATGCAACCAGATGGCCTGTAGCGCAAGCTACAAAAGAGCACAAAGGCAATGACGTGAGACAATTCATTGGCAAAGAGATCATAGCAAAGTTTGAGAAAACTGACCTCCTGATCACAGATGGAGGCACTGAACTTAAAGCTATTGACACCAACATCTATCTTGCTAAGAACAAAATAAAACACGTCACAGCCAGCCCATATCATCCATAAGCAAATGGACGTGTAGAACAACTAAATGGCTCTCTAGTGGAAGCCCTCAGTAAGTTATCTTCCAATAATCCAAAAGCCTGGGTTGATATGCTACCAACCGCTCTTATGGTCTACAGAACACAAGTCAACTGCAATACGGGCAAAAGCCCTTATGAGCTTGTCTATGGTCAGAAACCCACACTTGTCAGTACAACCATGGGTCCATGACTGCCACTTCTAAAGAAGATACCAGACAGTAATGACCCAAAAGTACTACACACCAGAAAGGACCAAGAAAAGATGGAACACCAAAAGGTCCAGCAGGAAGCAATCCCATTACAACAAGAAAAGTTCCAAGTCAGAGAAAAGATCTGGGTTGTCAATCACAACCAACACAAACTAGATCCAGGACTACACAGACCAGGCATTGTCATGGAAGTTAAGCCCAATAACACCTACCTCATCAAAGGGATTTATTGGGAATTTTGACCAAGCAATGATGCTAATTATGACAGAGCTTGCAGATATTAACTGCAGCTTCCAAATTACATATATTGGTAGTATAAATTATATGCATATTGGATTAGCAGTAGTCTGCTGACCTGAGCATTAAATTAGCCAATGATAAGCGCCGCCGCAGCAATTAAATAATACATGATTTGCCGCCACAGCACTTAAAAATATACACAAGTGCTGCCTGGTATTTAGATTAGGCGCCAAACCATTTTTTGTCAAGCGCTGTGGTGTTGCCTGGCAAATATTGTAGGCGCTAAAGTGCCGCCCTACTTTTACATCAAGCACCAAGGTGCTGGGTTCAATTCCTTATAATCTCAGATTTCCTGAATTAACTTTATTTCTAAGAAGTCAATGCAAGGACACAAATTAGGCAGGATGAATGGCCTCAAAAAAATACCAAACCCCCACGTCAGCAAGGATCACCTGTGCTGGGTGAAGCAATTAAATCTCATTGGTTGGCGTGTTTGAAACAACCAAACCTAGATCACTAATTACCCAAAATAAGAGTGTGTTGGAATGTCCTAGAAGATATTGCCAACAGCTCAGGAAGACGCTCCCCAAGAGGGTATAAATACTTTTTCCCTAATAATAATAAAATACTTTTTGACTTATTACAAGTGCTTCTGTGTGATCAGAAGCCAAGCCTCCAAAGTAATTATTGATTCCTCTTCCTATATGTTCTTCTGCCACAATACTAATCATATCCTCACATATGACAGTATTCAAGCTGAGTAACCTGCACCCTATTACAGAAATGAGTTGCCCCCATACTCCCAGTGCAACAAATGGTGCTCACTACAGGGGGCCCATGTACTTGTCCGTGGAAGAAGACAGTGCATCCCCTTCTCCTCTGCTCACTGGGTTCCATGAGCGCTATGACAGCGCCCCCATGGAAACTAGTGACGTCAAAAGGGATTGCTGGTTCTGTCAAAAAGAGGAAATAATTGACATAAACAAGCTACCAATCATTCCAGATAGCAAGTGCGCCAAACTATCAATTGCTTCACTGGATCAACCTATAGAAGTAGAGCGGGCTATTATTATTGATGTGGCCTCAGATCTGATCACTGGTTACCAACTGGCTCATGAACCTGCCAGCATGGAGTTCTCGCTTTTCCACTGCCACCCAGACGCCCAACAACTATTGGCATCCTTCTGGAGCTTCCTTAACTCAGAAGCAGGAAGCTTAGATTGACTTCCCAACGTCAAACGGGTTTGTAATTGCATCCAGAGCTTTGTTCACCCTGCAATTCATCACCTGTTAGGAGTCCATGCCTGCCACCACATGGAGGTACAAGATCTGGTGGCCTACTCCAACCATCAACAAGAATACCAGGCAGCCTTGGTCTACTGTCTGGACCTCAGTTTTGCTGAAGTTCAGAACCACGCCCACCAGAATTGAACCCAACATGCACGGACCTCACAGCGTCTTAACGCCCTCTTAGAGCAGCTAAATACTCAGCTGCCCAACATTGTGGGTGAGATACTGGACTTAAGAGGAGCTTTGCAAACCTGGTGTTGAGATGTAACTTGCCATATCCTGGCAGTCAAACATTATGTGGAGGATGCCGCCTGTTGAGAAGCAGCCCACCTGGAGGAAACAGGCCACTGCACGTCTGAACTGGAAGATACACACTCCAAGCTGGAGGCACTAAACAAGGAGTTCATTAACTTCTCCCAGACCAATCAGTCAGAACTCAGTAGACTTAAAGACCTTGCCCACGCTGCAGAGGCCAAAATTGTCAAACTAAAGGACAATTTTGTGAAATATGATGACCACCTACAAATGACCTTGGAAGAGAAATTGGCCATGTTCCGCAAGGAGACTGAGGAGGCACTACTCCTAGCCAGACAGACACCTGCAGCCCAAAGCACCACTATGGGCATCCCTGAGATGGATGAGATTTGACGCCAACTTGACAGCCTGACCATCTCAAATAATGACGCCTTCTGAGAGATTAACAAAGTGAACGAGAGACACAAACAACAAAAGGCAGCCCTCCAAGCCAAGATTTGTGACCTACGCAATGCTGTGCAGGAAGCCAATGAGCATGCTACTACACAGGAGTTCACTTTAGAAGAATATAGAGAAGGGATGGTGTGTTGTGGCTCCCATATTGACCGCCTCCGCAGAGCCATGAGGGAATTGGAAGCCCAACTAGATGAAGTCAGATCAGAGGTTCAAGAAGGAAGATGCTGTTGTAGTCAAGCGCAATTCTCTGCCTTGTGTGTATCTCATGACGGATCTGGGGAGAGCACTACTTTACGTCAGCCAACTAGCTTTGCCTACAAAGATGATGCCATCTCATCCTCCTTGGGATTACAAAGCTTTCCACCTGTGTTTGTGGTCCCTCCTACCCCAGAAGAAACTCCTTGTCCTAACCGCTCATAGTCTTCTGCAGGAGCATCACAACAGAACTTCTTTACGCATACCCAACAAGACACCCCTCCTCCTCCAAGGCGCCAGAACACAGAAGAAAATGCACCCAGGTTCAAACCCATGAACCTCCCCAAGTTTGACCCAAAGGGGAATGTCCATACATTCATCAGACTCTTCAAAATGTCAATGTATGGTGCTAACAATCAGGACAAGGCAACCACACTTCTAAACCAGCTTGACACCGCTAGCACTGACCTCATCATACCTCATCATACCTCACATGCTGCAGAACAACTGGTCCTACGCCGTGGCAAAACAAGCTTTGTTGTACAAATTTGGAAGTATAGCCAGAGTTACGGAACAAAAGAACAAGTTCCTGATGATCCATTTCCAAAAGGACAAATCCATAGCCAAATTGGCAGATCAATTCTACTTGGAGGCTCAGGTCCTTACTGGCTTTAGGTCCCTTACAGTGCATGATGCACACATAGCCCTGCGCTCTGCTGTCAAACCTTACAAGGCATTGTATCATACTTTGATGCCGGCGTTCCAAGACAACTGTTCTATCAATGGCATGGTACAATACCTTTGTTAGTGTGGGGATACCTTTGGGCCTCCCAATGCCTCAGTTAAGCCTAGACCCTTACCCACTCCTCCTGCCTGTACAGAAGGAAGTGGACGCTTTGCCCCTAAGGGCAACATGTCCAAGGTTACTTGCCACTGCTTTAATTGCAAGGGGCACTACGCCAACTCCTGCACTTCTAAAACAGGTGTTCATGTACTGCCACCTCAGGACATTACTATCCAGGGAAAAGACCAAGTGGAGTAGAGACAGGAATCTCTCACTCCACTATGAACAACCCCACCAATGTCCCCACCGTTCCGCCTGACTGTCTACCGCAAGCTCTGGAAGGGCCAGTAGCACCATTCTACGGTGCTGACCACTCCCCAGATAAGGCAGAGCTATTTGTCCCAGACGTCAGCTACTCAGGCAATGCCCTATATTGTGTCATTGTTGAGGACGTTCATGTAGTGCAAACACGCAGTCAAGCAAAGGCCAAAGGCAAAGCCCAAGCAGTTGTTTCTAAACCCTACACCCGCCAGTTGCTAGACAAAGCCCCCAATGAAGGTCCTGGCCCTTCTACTGACACCTTGCATTTGAAGGGGGTAAACATTGCCATACCCATGAACACCATGAAAGCTCACCACCCCAAGCTGTGTGGCAGCATCCTCAAGTTTCTGTCCATGGCAGATGATCTTGAAGTACACTTAATAAAAAAATAAGCTATTCCTACTCTGAATGTACTTATGCAGATATATTTATGAGCAAAATCAAAGTACAAGCCATTATTGACACAGGGGCTCCTATTAATATTGTCTCCACATGCCTGGTAAAACGCTTGGGACTAGCTCCAGGCATTGACCACTGGAAGCAATATGATACTGCTGGACTGACAGTCACCACTGCACAAGGGGCATACAGCGCCTTACCTTTGCGTTTTGGCTCTCTTGCAGTATTGACTCCTGCCATTGTCTTGCCAAATGACAACTATGATATCCTGATTGGCACCTTGTTCATGAGGCAATACGGGGTCAGAACTGATCTAGCTGCTGATACCTTTGAAATCTTAGGCCAGACCATCCCCCTGTATTACTGCCGCAACAAGGATACTGGCACCCACAAGACCATGCCTAGTGTCAATCTGGCATAAAAGAATGGAGTGGTATCCATCTAGTACCAGAATCTAAGCCGTAAGGTCAGGCCTCTACCTAATCAACTGGAGGAATACAAAGGGCTACCGCTTTGCGCAGACCTACCTATTGAGACCTTGGCTGGCCACCAAGTACTGGTTGAGACTGGCTTGGATATTGATATTCCTCAGGGACTGTATGATGATCTGCAATCACCCCACAATTGCTCCCGCCTGGAACCCCTAGTGGCTCCAGGTCTCATCCTACCAGGGCATGGTGCTGTTAAAGTGCTCTTAGCAAATCTCACCCAAAGCCCAATTTGAGTTCAAAGACAACAGGTAGTAGCCTACCTACACCTCATACCAGTGGAAGAGGTTACTGGGATACACAACTTTGGTACCCTGGAGGAGTTTGGGTTAGGCTCCTCTGACAGTCAGCCTCCCCTAGTTGGCGCCGTAATTCCCAGAGAAAAATTGGCTGGGTTAACCACAGAACAACAGGACGCAGCCATGGCCCTCTTTGAGAAATATAAATCCATATTTGCAGAGGACAACTTTGATCTGGAATGCGCCAAGAACACCCTCCACTACATTGACACAGGAGAAAAACAACCCATCCAACTCTGCCCTATCAGACGCTCACAGGCAGCCAACACCACTGTGGGTGAAGAGATTGAGAAGCTGGTGCAGTTGGGACTTTTGATACCATCCAAGAGCCCTTGGTTTTCTCCAGTTCTGATAGTGAAAAGAAGGACGGGACCAACCGTGTTGTGATTAACTACCAGAAATTGAACAATATCACAAAGAAGGACTCCTACCTGCTTTTGTGCATTGACAACGCTCTTGATTGCCTGGGTGGCACAAAATTCTTCTCTGCTATGGACCTAATCTCAGGCTACTGGCAGATTAAACTCCCACCTGAAGAACAGGATAAGTGCGCAATCATTACCAGCCAAGGGCTATACCAACCCACCTGCATGCCTCAAGGACTATGCAACGCACAAGCCACGTTTCAACAGGCTATGGACAATATGCTTCACGACCTTAAGTTGAGTTGTGTACTGGTTTACCTGGATGACATTAATGTGTTTTCTTGCACATTCACTGAACACTTGGAGCACTTGGAAGAGGTCTTTTGTTGCCTTGCAGCAGCCAACCTGAAGATTAAGCCTTGGAAATGTGACTTTTTCAAGGATCAGCTCAAGTATCTTGGATTTGTAGTGGATGCACACAGACTTTGCCCCCATCCTGCCAAGATTGAGGCCATCAAAAAGATGAAGGTCCCTGCCAACAAGCGCAATGTGCAAGTATTCCTTGATATGATTGGATACTACTGTTGCTTTGTAAAGGACTTCTCCAGGAAGGGGGAGTCTCTCTTCCATCTCCTGAAGAGTGACATTCAATGTGAATGGACACCAGTATGCCAGAAGGCATTTGACATACTCCGCCTTAGCCTCATGAATAAACCCATCCTTTGATACCCTGACTTCAGTTGAGAATTCATTGTACACACAGATGCTTCCTTGACTGCTATTGGCAGTGTACTATCACAAATTGACGCGGAAGGCAAGGAACACCCTGTCTTCTATTGTAGCTGTACTCTAAATATCCATGAGCGCAACTACACGGTAACAGAATGTCAATGTTTGGCAGTGATATACACATACAAACAATTTTGAGTATACTTACATGGGGTACACTTCAAAGTAATCACAGACCATGCATCACTATGTTGGCTACAAAACCTAAAGGAACCAGAAGGACGCTTGACACTATGGGCACTTAAACTTCAGGCATACAACTTTGAGATCTCCCATCAAGCAGGGGCTAAGTATCAGAACGCAGATGGCCTATTGCAACTTCCCACAGTAGCCCACCTAGCAGACATCTCAGATCTCTTATACAACAAAATGCTGAATGGCCAATTCAAAGACAAGCCACCTGAGGTTCAGAAGATCCTACGACACCTTCTTGAGGACACCAAGATCAAGAATGGTAGAATCTTTAAGAAGACAACCAAAGGGATAAGCGTGATGCCCTGACCCTCAGAACTAACCAACCTCATTGTGTGTGCCCACAAGGCAGTAGGTCATGGGGCTTTCTGCAAGACACTGGCCTAACTCAAAACAGCATATTTTTGGGAAGCAATGGTGTTTGATGTACACAAGACACTCAGCTGTTGTAAAAAAATGTCAAGAAAAGAGACAATTCAAGAAGATGACAACCTATCAACTGGTGCGCCCTAACTTTGCCTGGCACACCATAACTATTGATGTAGTTGGACCATTACCTGTTAGCAACTATTGTACAAAATACATCATAGTTGCCATCGACCACTTGACAAAGTGGGTAGAGACTAAGGGAGTAAGGGACCTGGGGGCAGGCACCACTGCTAAGTTTGTCTTAGAGAGCATTATACTAAGGCATGGCTGTCCACAAGTCATACTCACTGACAATGGTACAAACTTCTCGTCCCATGTGTTAACCAAACTAAATGAGCTCATGGGTGTCAGAGGTGTATTCTCCATGCCATACCACCCTGAGTCAAATGGGATGGTTAAGAGAGCAAACAGTACCCTTATAAGTATCCTGCAGAAGCTGGCGGCTGATAAAGCAGCAGAATGGAACATGTTCTTGCCTGCAGCCATGTTTGCTTATAATATTTCTGTACCCTCAGCAACAGGGAAGTTGCCATTCCAACTACTTTATGGAAGACACCCTGTGTTACCTCCAATCTTGTACTCATGCATAGGAGAACAAGGGCTTCAATCTCCGCATATGTACCAGGAACGTCTAGCTTGCACTCTCATACAGCTGCAGTCAGAGGCATATTCTAACTCACTGGCTAAGAAGATAAGAGACCAAGAAAGGGACAAAAAGAAACAATTTGACCTGCCAAAATTTGCCATAGGAGACTGGGTCTTGTTCCACAATACACATGGCAACAGCCGCGCTCACAAGTTGGCAGCCATCTGGATAGGACCCTTTGAGATCATTAATAAGATGTCCACAGACACCTACACTATTAAGGATGTGAAGGATGGACGCCTAGTTAACCAAGTACACGCCAAATTCTTGAGAAATTTTAACAGGAAAGACTGAAATAAAATGAATAAAGAAAAAAAGAAAACAATTAAAAAATGTAGATATATATAAATAAAACAATATCATATATAAAATAAACGTAAAGAATAAGAAAAAAAATAAAAAATAAAAAATATTACAAGAATACCATAAAAGAAAAGGTTGAAATCAGGTTGATTAAAACAAAAAATTAAATAAAAACAATCAGGACTAAAGAAGATAAAAAAGTAACCAAATCAATATGTTAAATAAAAATGATAAAACTAAAATAAAATAATAAAGATAAAGAGAAAAAAAATAAACACTAATACATAACACAAAAGGAAAGCATTGGCAAACATTGTGGGCAGTTTATTCATCATGAGTACTGCGGGAAAGGTCTGAGCAACAAGGATGCTTGGTGGGACGCTGGATATTCACCACTGGGCGTTTGTGGACAGGTAAAAGGTAGTGGTTGTCATCAAGGCGCTGACGCACATGCGCCAAGATCACCAACATTTGGGCCCAAGCCAACTGTGAGTTCCGTGACATAGAGATCCAGTTGCAAAATGGGAGGCAGAGCTGGCTCACGGGCACAAGGCAACCCCAACCACCACAAGCAGAAAATGCAGCCCCAATTGACAGGCAGTCCATCAGGGCGTCCTTCATATGGAAGTAAGCTAGTGGTAACAGAACCCAGAGCTGATAGGCCAGAGCACAATAGTGCTCTAGGCAACAACCAGCATACCCTGGCTGGCAGCTATTGGGGGTGTACCACATGAAGTGACATGCAGCGGCAGCCAAGGGAAGATAGAGGCTGGCATTGCCAGTACTCACTGCTGACAGGAACGCCTTGAAAGTGGCCGGGAAGCGCCAACTGGTGTTGGCCTGGACAGGAAGGTCCAGGGTTTGATGAAAAGCCAAGTCAGTGGCAAGCTCAAGAGACCAAATCCAAGCCACCTCATCTATATACTTGTTTCAGATAGCAATAGTGTGGGTGTGCTGGGCAGAGATCTGGCCTGGTGCCAAGGAAGCAGACTGAAGGCCAAGGCGCACCTCAGCAGCCAAGTGGGAGGCATTGTACCGGCCGTGGTAGAGCTCACCGGCACAGATAGGGGCCATGGCGTCCTCGTTGGAGTGCATAGCCTGCACAAAACTGAACATGGTTTCTTTGTGGTGGCAAACCCTGAACTTGCTCAACAGATTTGGGTAGTCCATGGGGACCTTGTCTGAGTTGTGACAAGCATGAAGCATTGAAGAGGGGCTGGCTGGAGGCTCACCAGAGGAAGGCAAGAGCCGTATAAATGGGCATGAGGCGCCAGAAGGACCGGCAACAAGAGGCGTGCTGGGGGCAGGAGGAGTCTTGGCAAATAGGAAATCCTCTTCAAAGAAGTCACCAGCATTAGAACTGGGAGCAGAATTAAGGGCGGAGCCGGCCACGGTGGTGGCACAGTCCTGCTTGCGGAATTGATCCTTGCTGGAGTGAAGACGGTTGAGGAAGGCAATCCTCACAGAGCAGGGCATCTTACAGAAGGCATTGCGCTCTGCCTCACCCATGGTTGCCACCATGGCGTCATATGCTTGGCGCATATTTTGGCGTTTGTTGCTGCTGTTATCAGTGAGATTCATCTTGGAAAGAAAGGAAGTAGTGCTTGGTCAAGTGGGGGGATATGTTGGGAATTTTGACCAAGCAATGATGCTAATTATGACGGAGCTTGCAGATATGAACTACAGCTGCCAAATTACATAAATTGGTAGTATAAATTATATGCATATTGAATAAAAAGTAGTCTGCTGACCTGAGCATTAAATTAGCCAATGATAAGTGCTGCTGCAGCACTTAAAAATATACACAAGCGCCAAGGCGCTGGGTTCAATTCCCTATAATCTTGGATTTCCTAAATTAACTGTATTTCTAAGCAGTTAATGCAAGGACACAAATTAGGCAGGATGAATGGCCTCAAAAAAATACCAAACCCCCACGCCAGCAAGGATCACCTATGCTGGGTGAAGCAATTAAATCTCATTGGTTGGCATGTTTGAAACAACCAAACCTAGATCACTAATTACCCAAAATAAGAGTGTGTTGGAATGTCCTAGAAGATATTGCCAACAGCTCAGGAAGACGCTCCCCAAGAGGGTATAAATACTTTTCCCCTAATAATAATAAAATACTTTTCAATTTATTACAAGTGCTTCTGTGTGATCAGAAGCCAAGCCTCCAAAGTAATTATTGATTCCTCTTCCTATATGTTCTTCTGCCACAATACTAATCATATCCTCACATATGACAGTATTCAAGCCAAGTACCCCGCGCCCTATTACAGAAATGAGTTGCCCCCATACTCCTAGTGTGACGGGATTAGAGCTTGGACTGAACTGAAATGTATGCACCACAACAAACTCTGCTTGTGTAAAGCAAGAACAGCCCAAAAAATTCAAGGCTCCCTGTACCCAACACCAAACTAGATCAATACCAAGCCCGTATACCAGATACTCTCAATAAAATTCCCAAGACCATGCCTTCCAGCACCCCAGGGGAAGATATCACAACATCTTCAATTAATCCCTCTTGGGGAATTAACACCCCAAGTAAATCACCAAACAGCTCACCAAATGGTTCACCGCCCAGTCAATAAGTTGATGGCACCATTATCAGTTAACCATCTATGACAGGGATCACTCAATCCAGGTCCTAAATGGAACCTAACTTGATTAAGCCTCGTGACTCAAGAGGAATATTACTCAGATAAGCCCCATGACCTCCATGACGTACATGGACAGCATGTGGCTTGTCATGATACTATATATTACTCTATATTCATATCCAATAAAGTATCATTCTCTTCTTAAATCTTCCCCTTATTTTGTTTATTATACTTCCCAGAAGCATAAACTTGACACCATGATACAATTTGGATTTTTGTGATTTTTTTGAAATAGCATATGATTTTTTAATATAGCTTCAATATTGGCTGAAATTTGTCTTGGATGTCAGGAGAGATCCCAAAACAAGAATATTTGAAATTGGATCAGATAGACAAGGTCTAAAAAATCAATACGTTACTCATCATTGCTGGATTTTTAGAGTTGCTGGTAGATAGATTTCAAGTAGAGAAGATTTCTTGGTGCTGGTTGATTATTAGGTAGATCTGGACTGGGTGATTTTATAGTGCTTCTATCCATCAATGATCTAAAGTAAGTTTGGTTTAAACTCTGCTAAAAAGAACCTTTAAATGTAATCACAATCAAGACTATGAACTTTTGATGCTCCAAGAGGTGTAATATATACTGGTTTGACACACTGTAAATTATGCCACTGCACCTTGGAATATACTAATTGGGTTAGTTTGGATGAGCTAGTTCAAGAGATTTCTAAGATCATAATTTTTCTTACTCTAAATATACTTTCTACAAAGAGAAGACTATATTTATGTGATATAAGTATAGATATAAGCTTCTCTTCATAGCCTATTGAGTGGTACTTTTATTGAGCACTAAACCTTTGATTTAAAGATTTAAAAAAGTGTATCAATATTTTCTCTGGAGTAGAAAAATAGCTGGCATGTGTTTTCTAGGCTACCTTTGAAATATAAGAGGGTTCTAGATTGATATTTTTATTAAGTTTTAAAGTGAGCTAAAAATTTCTAGGTTTGGATAAGAGTATGGCTGATATTGAAGAATATATTAGAATATCAGCCTCTCTATTGGTATGGGAATAATATTACTAGTTTAAATTAGGTTTGATATCAGCTGGCTTTAGGGTGGTAATATTACATATTTTTGTGTATATTATAGATAATTAAGTATTAATCAGAGAACTGTATTGCTATTAACCTGGTTTAAGATGCTATATATTTGGTTAAGGTTAGATAACTTTTATGAGCATTGCAATCTTTAGAGAAAGGGGTTGGAAGTTTAAAGATGGCTTGATAAAATATAATGTTTGTTTAGAAATATTAATTGTAGGTAAAGAGTTTTGTAAATTGATTGATAGAGTGTATATATAGTGAGCTAATGTGATTAATGCTCATATTGATTGGATATATAGTTTATAAAGGCGGGTTTGAAATGGTATAATATTTGACTCTGCTTGAATTTTGTGAGGTTTGTTCTTAAAATACAGTCAATATTTTAAATAGATTATATGTATTGGTTATTAGCATATTGCGTAGGATACAATGAGAGCCATTGTATGGTTATCTTGTTTAAACATATGGGTCATTATTTTAGGGACTGGGCTATTTTCTAATACACATGCTGCCCAAGTCGCAGCATAACACAGTTCAATTTTGAAAAATCAAATTACAAATGTTTATATTTAAAACAGTAATAACTCAACAAAAAGTTAATATTTTTTCACACTGTAAACTATCAAAATGAAGCTAAGAATCTTATCTTTCCATTGATATTAAAATATTAATATATATATTATTGAATATTAAAGCAAAAGCAATTTAAAAGAGCATATGTCAGATTTTATTATATTATTTTGATAATGAAATAAAATAGATTGCTTAAAGCTTAAAAAAGTTAATTTTTCATTAATTAATATATGCTTTTTATTTAACAAAATTAAAGATAATATTAAGAGCATCATTTCTGCTCTTTATTTTATTTAAAAAGCTTAATTATTTAGGATTTTATGGTAGTTTAAAGTTATGACGTTAATTTATTTGCTGTTTTGATGAATTTTGAGGTTCAAGTGAACTGCAAACCTCAAATTAAGCATTTTTTAAATACAATTCTTTAATATTTTATCATTTCAAAAATATGCAGAACAGTTATAATTAAGTTAATACATCATTTTAATTGATTTGCATAGATTACAAAGAGGATATGATGTAATTTGATGCTTAACTGATACACATATATCACTTGTGCATGAAAACTGGGGATTTCATTTATTCTAGAAATATAAATTCAAGTTGAAATTGTAAATAAAGCTGTCACATCATTTCTTTCAGAATGGTGTTATAAGGCTTGGTATATAAGAGCTAAAGCACCACCTAAGGTTTACTTCAAACCATCTTCACAAAAAGATATAATTCCTGCAACCAGCACTCTTTTGCAAGGCATCTCTACAAAGTATCTCTTTATCAGCAATCACAAATCCAATATTATGGAGTCTGTTAACTTTACTTCTGCCATGAAGCCATTTTCCTCACTGAGAGCATCAACAAAAAGAGAAAGAATTGCTATGCTAAAGAAAGCATTCCTCTTTGTTTCTGGAGGCAATCTTAATTCCTTCATCAATCACTTCCTCACTCAAACTGAGTTTGGAAAAACAGAGTTCATTCCTTTAATTCAAAATCAGAAACTAAATCGGATAATTGACAACTTAAAGGATCTTCTGAAATCTGCTCCTCAAAAGCATCTCCCAGCCTTAAGATCTCTGGTTACTTCCAGTTACTCTTTAAAAGATCTTACTGATATGGGATTTAATATAACCAAAAGTGAGTTTGAATACTCAAGAAAAATAAATAAAAATAAAAATTTAAGCTTAAACAAAAAAAGCCAAAAAGATAATAACTATTCATTAAAAAAAGAAATAATCAAAAAATAATTAAAAAACTACTGGAAAATTCTTTTGAAACAAGCCAGTTTACAAAAAAGCACCAGAAAAAAATTATAAAGACATTGAAAAAGAAAGGAATGAATATTCAACTGAAATAAAATATTCTCTATTAAAAACAAAAAAACAAATATATGAAAATATGAAAATAAAAAATGAAATTTCAATATCACTTTCAACTTATTATAAATTAATACCAAATAATATAATAAAGAGTAAAAAACAAACTGACATGTGTAATATTTGTAACTTAAAATCATCCTTAGAAAAAAGAAAAGAAGAATGTGAAAGTAAAAACTTATTATTGCCAGAATCTATAAACAGTGACTTAAAAGCTATTAATCAGCACCAAGACTTTTATGCTCATCAAAATAGGGAATATAAGAAAGATATCAATGAATTAGATGATAAATCATGTATTATAGTCATAGATTTTAAGGAGAATTTAAAAGTTGGTGGTGGTCCAATTGAAACCAATAACTGTTTTTATTCCAAAAGACCTATTTCTTTATTGGGGTTTGCATTGATATTTAAAGAAAATAATAAAGTTAAATATGAATACCATGCTTTTTTATCTCAAATATTGTCTCATGATTCTTTGTTTTCAGGTGAATGTCTAATAAGTCTTCATAAATCAGATAAGTTTAAAAAAATAAGTAATATCAAAGTATGGACTGATAATGGAAACCATTTTAGATCCTATGAATTCTTATATTATCTATTTAAAGAGGCACCACAATACATTAAAGGGTCTATTAAATACAATAGATTTGTAGAATGTCATGGGAAAAGTATTGTTGATGGTCACTTTGGTGTAATATCAAAAACATTAAAAGAGAAAGAAAATCAGCTTTATATTAAGAATATAAATGATATTAAAAATATTTTTGAGCAAGAAGAAAAAAGAAAAGAATTATATAAATCAGCGCTATCAGGCTCAAATATTTCTCAAAAGTCATTCTTTTATATTTATGAGAGAAATGTTAGGCCTATAAGGAGAGAGCTTGAAGTTAAAAATCTGCACATTAATCTTTCATACTTGATGAAAGATGAGAAGTTGTATACTTCACCTTTAATATTTGAAAGTTTCTCAGAATATTCTGAGATAACTTATCATTTGAAATCATGTGATGATACCAGAGAAACAAAAATATCAGAAGATGCTAGTGGTGCATTAGGGCAAGTTCATGAAGTAGGGCAGCTTACTAGAGGGTGTATTTTAAATAGAGTTATCAGTCTTTCAAAAACAACAACCTTTTTTGAAACAAACTAAGAATATTTATGATGAGCTAAAGATAGGGTAATAGCATTTATAGCTTTGGGGCTGCTATTACTCTCCCATGCAACTCATCATAAATATTTTTAGCTTGTAGTATGTAGTAGCACTTAAGATATTTTCCAGCAATATTATAAGGTGCAATTTTCAATTCTAAAATTGATAAATTATTTTTTTAAAAAAATATCTAAGCCCAAGATCAATTAAAGATTTGATATTGATTGTATTTTAATCTTTCTGAATAATTTGAATATGAATAATGTAATTAAGTTATAAAATAATCAGTCCAGCGCTTAGGCATAACAAGAAAAATAATGACCCATGTGGATATGAATCTGTGGTAAATAGATATCCTTGCTAGTTTGGTTAAAAACATAGTGAGAAATATAGTTTAGGGAAAGCAAAGAATAAAATATGGAAAGCAGGCGTCAAAGCGGACGGATTTGCTGGGCAGGAAAAGGGAGCAAGTTGACAAAACATCCAAGGAGATGGGTTGAATTGCATTCGGTATGTCAACGCAATTAGCTTGAAAGAGATGAAAATGGATCAATGTTGGTCTTGTTGTCCATTTGATTGGTAAAGGGGGCGCCGATCGTCACAATACTGGCACTTATTGATAAACTTAGTGCCCCTCATTTAAAGTGACCTAATTAATTGTGAAGGTAGTGGCGTAAAACCAGTTGAATTATTAGCTGGTGTTGTTTTTGCAAATCTCCTGATTTTACCTGCCCAATCAAAGGAGTGGATTTTCCAATTGCTTGTGATTTCATGTTTTTTTCTGGTTTGATCGATCGCCCGCTGTGGATATTGGTTCATGGCCAAATGAAAAGGGCTTCTATTAAAAAAGATATTATCAATGGTAATTTATAAAGAAAATCAAAAGATTATAGATCAAAGATTCAGAGTTAAAATAGTGGCACTAGTTAGATGTGGCGCAATATTTGAGGAGAACTGGCGGGTGTCAAATTTCGCGAGGCTATTAAACCTTATTGGGATAAGCTTCTCGAAGTCTGCATCCGGCCGTATAGAGCCCACCTGCTTTACATGGCAATCATGGATTCAAAACTGCGAGGAGTGAGACATTAAAAATATTTGCCATCGCGAGGATCCCTAATATGATTGGGTGCTTCGGCGAATTCTCGCCAGTTCCCAAATCCAGCCCCCTCCTTAGTCCACCCGCTTGAAATAAAAAGGAGCTCAAACTCCCTGGCCCGGCATGTCGACATCTGTCCCTACCATGCCCCATCGATGTGACCACTGTGCACGCAGCAAGACAAAGTGTACCCGCGAGACCCCCACATGCTCTGCCTGTAGGACTGCAGGCCGTCAGTGCCAGTACACCCGCCAGATGAAGAACAAGAAGCGCCTTATTCCGGAAATAGAGCAGCACCTCTCCAGCTTCAAAGTCACCACCACCCAACAGACCGCCTTCATTAACATAACCCCATCACAGACAATTCCCAACATCAGGGACAAAAAATGGCTATTTGCTGAATAATAAATTTACACTTGGTACTCCTACATTTCAATTCTAACACCAATTGCCAAAGGAGAAACATGCATCTATCCCAATGCCAATCAACGAAGGAATAATGCAAGTTTAACTCCAGAAATAGATATAGCTTTGATATCAAAGACATTGTTTACATATCAACAAGAGAATTAGCATATTCATCCTTTTCCTTGCCCTCTGCTAAGGACTGAACTATAACTTCCAAGGTAAAATAAGCACTTCTCTACAAGTACAGTGCCGCCAAACTAAAGTCATCCTCTCAACTTGTACCCCCAGGATCTGCAGGGGTAAAAATAATCCAAATTCCCTTTACTATCCTTTGCCATACAGTTCTACTATCCACATATTTAACTCCTCTTTTAAATCTTATTCACTAGACTCCTGCTATTATAAATATTATTTTAAATTTTAAATATATTAAACTTCATAAATCATTCAAAGTTATAAATGCTACACACTATCAAAAATGCAACCTTTTTAAATTGATCAAGATATGATCCCTGTTGGATATTACTATTTTACAATATCAAAGCATGGTTCAATTGATTAAATAAGTTATAATTTCCAACTCCTCATAAGGTAGCATAACTTCTTTTCATCTAGTGGTCTAAATATTCTACTCTGCTGCTTATTTATAAACTATCCTCAAGCATACTGGAATGTACTATATACTCTGCCTTTATATATTTTATTGCTAATTTGGTTGCATTCACTCTTAAATTAAAATTTAAATATATTGTTAAATCAATACAGTAGTTTTTTAAAACTATGACTCTAAGCAAAAACAACTCATCTGTAACCAAAATCAACTCAGATGCAAACTAAATCAACATATCTCAGAACAAAATAGAAGTGAACCAAATCAATTGCTAATCAATATAAATCCATTGGTTTTTAATTTCATTTTTATCTGAGTTGATTTTTTACACATGATTTATTTTTTCTTAGCACTATAGCTTTGAAACCACTTTATTATTATTTATTTCACTTCTTGGACAGTTCAATCATATGATACAATAGACTTACTACACCTATGAAAATATTCAGAAATATAGTGCTGCAACATAAGCCTGTATTGTGTACAATCTAGGACATTCCAGTACCACTTACTATCTCCAGTCCTGTACAGAATCTTACCATTATATGATTCTTGTTGTAAAACTTTGGAGAGTTTTGTTTCTAAATTGGCTGCTTTCTGACTTGGTTTCTTATTCTCCTCTCTCCACTTGGCCAAAATTTAAACACTTTTTGATTCCCTCAGTTTTAGTTCTTTTATCTTCCTATCATTGGTGGCTTTCATCTGACTAAAAATTTCATCAAAACCATGAAAAAAATTGGGCAGGCCCTAGATAAAAACTTTTTTACCCAAGGCTTACATCCTCTTCTTGGGGAAGTAATCAGATTAAAGCTTCTCAAGATCAGCTTTCATCTCTGCTAATGAGTCACTTAGAAAAGTCTTAACCACCTCTAGATTCTCTCAATACTCCCCCAGAATGATTCCAGTAGTCTCTTTCTGTAGTGCCAAACTTTCACCTCTTGATATCCCAAACTTTTCTTTATTGAAACTTAATAAGACATACATAATAAAACTAAAAAGATAGTGAGGAGAAGCTTACAATGTTGAGATAATTATTTTATTGGTTATTACATTTTTTATTTATATATCATTTGTAGCATACCTGACTGAAAACTCCCCCTTCTTTGATATCCTACCTGGATCTCCCTAAAATCCTTGGTGATGACATTGTCAACCAATCCTGATCCTACTTTTTGGGAATTTTTATTTTTGATCCCACAAGAACATAATTGATATTTTTCTTGAGTCCCCTTGATTTATTACCTGAACATTATTAATATAGCTTGAAGTATTCCCTACTCTCTCTGCTATACTGTAAATTCAGAACCTGAACGTAAAAATGCAGGATTGTCAAATCCTTGGTCCAAATTTCAAATCACTTATGCGAGATGGCCTTTTTTTAATTAAATTGATTTTTTTATATTTTTATTTGAATTTTTAAAAATGTGGGAACTCATAGACACTTTGCAAATTTCAAGCCAAACTGCATATTTCCAATGGACGAAATGAATTAACTGGAATCAGATTTGAAGTGTTCAAATCCATCAACCATTTTCATTAAGTTTACTATGTTTTTTGAAATTGCGGGATTGTCAAATCCATGAACTAAATTTCAAATTACTTTTGAATGCCGCTAGTAAACTCAGATATTAATTGTGGGAACTGGAATCCAAATTTAATGTACAGTAAGCACACTAGGAAACATCAACCCAAATAAAGAAGCTCCACTCTGCATAAAATCAAATGAAAAATTCAATCTCAACAACCATGTTTAGACATAAAAAGTGACTAAACTTTAAAATTATCCAAACCTGGAAAGTATACAATATTATACACTTCAAATCACAAATATAGAAACTCTGCTATCATTTAAGGCTAAATCAAGAGAAAACAACTACTCACAACTAAACCAATAAATCCAAATAAATATATATTTTATCTAAAATATATTTTTTATTTTATTTTTATGGACAGACAATCACATTCCCAACCCGCTCCTGCACCAGCCCACGGGGCAGCCCGTCTACGAGAGTGTCCCAGAGGGTCCAAGAACAGACCCAGAACCCAACTCAAGGGGATTCATGCCAACACACAGGCCTCACAAGGTGTCATAGCAACTCAATCACCTCCTTCATCCCAAGCCCAATCAACCAGCCTGAATCCAAGACAGAAGCTGCTCTCAAGGCCTGCCACCAAAGTCTTCTATACCAGGATCATCAGTAACAATGAGGTTATATACACCTCTACTGTATACCCAGTTGTTACCCGGCCCCGCACTCTTGACCCAAGAGTTGCTACTTCCTGCCCCCGCGTCTTTGATACATCATATGAGCCATTGGCCACCACTGAAGAGCCATCTGCGCTTGTATCATATGCCATCATTGATGGCGCCAGTGCAACCAAGCGTGATCCCACCTTCTACACAAAGGTTTGCATCCCATGTGTTGAGCCTGCCAGCCAGGATGTCGTGGTACTTGTCAAGGGCCAGTGTCAGTTGACAGATAGTGAGCGTAAAGCTCTCCTCAACTGCTTGAACAAGGGAATAGCAGTTTGGGATATTGCATCCCAATTTGATGTCACAGTTATATATATTAGTGATATCAACAAAAAGTATGGCAAGACCAGGCAAATTACCAAATCCACCAAGGCTAAGAGGCAGCCCAAACTTCTTCAGCCTGTTCATATCAATGCAATCAAGCAGTGGGTTATCAAGGATTGCCACCTGGACTCACTTGCTGTCCAATCAATACTTGTCACAGAGTTTGGGCTTTCTGTCTCCAAAACACTTGTATACAAAGCAATGGTCAAATTGGGCTTCTCTTGGAAGGTCCTCATAGTTTCTCTGTACAATAGGAACAACAAGAAAACAATTGAAGTGCAACACATTTATGCCAATACTTATCTGGCCCTTAAGGAGACTGCCAACATACAGTTCTTCTACATTGAAAAATTGTTGTTTTCCTCCTCACTCAGGTCTAGGCATGGGTGGGTCAAGAAGGGGTCTAAGAACGGTGTAGCCCATTGTGCAGCTGTCTGTTCCCAGACCTATTCAATGGTTGCGCTTCTTGGTCCTTGCGGGTTGGACCAATACCAAATGATCAAGGGTTCTCACAATAGCAGGACATTTCTCAATTTTCTTCAAGCCGTGAAAAATACCTCCGGATCAATTACAGCAGCACAACCAACATTGTTGTGTTGGATAATATTGGGCTCCACAAAGTGGACCTGGATGTGTCTGAGTTTCCTCCCATCAATAAAAATAGCCATTTGCCAGCCACTGCCTGGCTGACTGTCCAATGATACTCCTCTTCCTCCCCTCATATTCTCCATTCCTTAACCCAATTGAGGAGGTCTTTGGGTGGATCAAAAATAAGGTGAAGAAAGGCCTCCCCCAGGACACCAAGGATCTCTTCAACATTCTTGAGATCAGCCAATTTGCAATGCCACCCAATGTGGTGGCGGCTTTTTACAAGCACTTGGAATCCTTCCTCACCAAATACCTTGCCTCTGAGCCAATCAGACAAATGGGCGCTCCAGGTTTATTTGTTTTTTATTTTGTTTTTATTAGGACTCAAAAATTATCATTTATATATAATGACATGACATTGTTTGTATTATAGACATATAAGAATTAGTAAAAAATATAATTAAAATTAGTTATTCTAGATATAGAGTTATGCATTTTTTATTATAATCCACCAAATAGTGTATTGACTGTATAGTTAACAAATAAATTGATTTAAAAAGATAGAAATAGAATATTTTTATTTAAACAATTGTGAATCCTTGTTGGTACTTTGGCTTTTTTAAGCCACAAATTGGACCTCGCAAGTCATTATCTGATCCTTAATATTTCAGTGCCACTATAGCCATACAACACAAAAACCAATGATTTTCATGTATCTCTTACTAATTAGTACTTATGACACGGGTCAAACGTGTCAAATATATTTATCAAATCATATTATGAGAGAAAGGTAATTTGAGTTCTAAACAATCACTTGTTTAGAACATAAGTGGAGCAGGCCATCTGTTGTGGATAAAATCAGTTCCTGATGTTTAACTATGTAATAAAGGAACCCGTACTTGACAAGCCAGCAAATAAAAACATTTTTAATTCTTTTTTATTATTTGACATGTTTGCAACTATAACTAAAGTCTTAAAATATATTTAGATATATTACTATTATAATTGAAATATTAAATTTTAAATATTAAAAAATCATTATTAAAATTTAAATATTAAAATATCATTATTAATATCTAATTTTAAAATATTAAATTGTCAACATTTAAATTTGAATATTTAAAAAGAAATAGAAAAAGTTAATTTGCAAGGGAATAAATTTTATTAGGAATATGCAATGTCAAGATTTTGGGGTCTTGAGGAAAAATATTTAATATTCATTGTAGTAGGGATGTTGATATAGATTGTATGAGGACAATCTTTGCTACCAATCAGGTCTAGGTGAGGCTACAGCCTGGCGGTATCCCAAGTCCGTAGGAGAAAACACACGGGTCTGCAAGTAAATGGCGGCACGCTCTACTTGGATACTTCTGACTACTAGGCGTCGGCTAGTAGTGATACAACAATAAAGATACTTTAATCTCTATCTTCAAGGATGAATATTCTGCTCAATCTCTAATCAGGAGAGCACCTTATATATGGTGGATAAGTCCTCTTGCCAGATTATAATCTGATGCTTCCAACTCTTACTAGCCAGTCTATCTGTTCCCCAGACTGCTAGTTTCAGTCCCCAGAGTTAGGCAGCCATGCCGGTCTGGCATGGGACTTCAATTGATTACTGGACCTCAGCTTATCTCATCAGCGTATTGGCGGCATCTGGTTTGTGGTTTATGCATATGTGAGTTTGGTTACCCTGTCAACTGGGTTTTTGCATCATGTATTATTCTTTTTAAATGACCTTCTATATTGGACATAGAATTTGAGGTGTCTCCAAGCTTGAATGTTTGGCAGGAACCATCTTGCATTATTATCCTTGGGTATTTCATCTTATTGGCTATGGGACATTCTGTGTTTGTGGTCAGGAATCATCAAGCCTATCCAATCAGGTTTGATCCAATGGGAGGACCAGTATTGGATCAGGATCAATCTTTGGAGTAATATTCAATGTACTGATTAGCCAAAGCCAGGAGCAGGATCAGCTGATGCTTCTTTAAGCTGGCCATCTGTATGGCAATTGGCCGTCTAACCAATCATCCAGGGGAATAATGGTCAAGTCTACCATATTACTCTGGAGTCCTGGCATGCAACTTGCAAATGGAATGCAATTATTCTGGGGAATTATACCCCAAAATCAAATTTTTGGCTAAGGTGTCTAACTGGATCCACATACTCTTCTGTACGTGGTGGACAACCTTGGATGCAATTGCTAGAGGGGTGGTGCCCTGCACCCCGGTGGTTGACAAATGCTTGATAAAAGGGAGGAAGTGAGAAAATTGATTAGTAGATTCTTTTTGGGAGGCACATAGTACCCATACAAAGATGCCATTGCAAAGGAGTCATACAGGACGTGCTTGACTGTCCTATACCCCCATGGTGTCTTCTAGTGTTCTAGTGCTAATTGGCATATATTAGTTTGTATAGGTACATCCTCCAACTTTTTGACATTTTTTTTAATATGGAGTGCAAAAGTATTCCTAGGTATATGGCAACATGAATTCTTTGCAAGGTATATTTTTTGGAGAACATGCATAATTTTTTATATACTTGAGCTAATCTGTTTATATAGGACATATTGCTGAATTTGAAGATGGTTCCAGAGGGCGCCCAACTTGTATCCACCCCCATGCCTCCACAAACAAAATAAATAAAGGCTTAAAGTTATTCAGAAGGACTGTCCCCAACTTTATTTGATAATGCTTTGAATAATCCATTAAAAATTTCAGTTTTTAGGTATTCATTTCCTATTTGAAAGTCGGTTTTGATTAGGTTTTTTTCATATTCATTGATGTTTGCAAATGAGAATTGTTGAATGCTTTCATAGATACATTCATCAAAGTTTAGTTTAATATCCCTGCAAATTTCACTATCTCTTTGAAGTTGATATTTGCTCCTATTTGTATGCTTCCCTAATCCATGGCAAGCACCCCACAGGTGGTAAATATTCCTTAGCTCTAGCTTCAATATTTGAAATTTTTTATTTATTTGATTTTTATTTATTTGTTTTACAGGGGCTACCAGTGACTGGTAACCCCCGTAGAACCAACTTGGTGTAAAAGCCGCCACTTCCACAACCTTGTCCCCATCCCTAGTTATAAATAAAGTAAATATAAGTAAATCATAAAAAAGACTTACTAATCCTTTCCCCTGTGGCCCCCTCAGCCACAAGCGCTCCTTCAGCAAACTTCATGAGTGTTGGCTGCTCTTCATTTATTTTTCTAGGTTTGATTTTTCTTATCTTTCTTGCAACTTGTGCTTCCTCTTGATTTTCATTTGATAAATTTTCAGTATTTCTTGAAGCGCTCCTGCTTCTTGCTTGTATTTTGTTTTCATCTGTTTCCGTTTGGTTGGTTTTCTCTTCATTTGTGTTGATTTCCTTTGAAATTTCATTTCCTTCAATTAGTTTGATTGTTTGAGTATTCTTTCTATTAGTTTTTGAAAATTCCCACAAGTTTTAACTTTCACTTTTGAAATCTAACCACTTGAGTTTTAGCTTTTGAAGATTTAAAATGATTTCTTTGTGTTCTTTGTTGACCATTTTTCCAGGCTATTTTTTACGGTTTTGTTTTGCTGGACCAAGGCCCTTCCTTCATTTCCCAAATGATTTACCACAATTTCCCTTATTTTATGTTCAAGCTTGACCACCTTTTGGAGAGCTGAATCTAATTCTTTGATTAGGCTGTAGATATTTGACATTTTGTTTGAATTACATCAAAAAACTGGTTTTTATAGTACTATCCTCAATGCATGAATCTTTTTCATCATTATTAATAACTTAAAGACCATAAATGTAAAGTTATATTAGTATATTGCAATTAGACGTCAACTCTTGATATTTAGACATTGTGTGCATAACTCAATGCATTTTTTAATAAATTCCACTGTAAACTAGGCCTTTTTCATTGTAATTTATTGAAATAGACTGTGTTTATATTAGAGAGCCATTAACGTTTAGTACAAATATTGATATATAGTGAATTTTACAGCCTGTATATTTACCTATTGGTAATAATTCTGTAAACTTTTCAGTCAGATTTTACAAGTTAATAATAATGTAATGGATTAATAAATTACTGTTTATTGTCATTAATTGGCTGATTTTCTTTGCTGTGGCAATAGTGCATTTTCTGATATTTACACACTAGTATCCAATTGGATGTGAAGCCAACCAATTGGATACTAGTGCGTAAATATCAGCAAATGCACTATTGCCACAGCAAAGAAAATCAGCCAATTAATGATAATAAACAGTAAGTTATTAACCCATTACATTATTATTACCTTGCAAAACCTGACTGAAAAATTTACAGAATTATTACCAATAGGTAAATATACAGGCTGTAAAATGCACTATATATCAATATTTGTACTAAACGTTAATGGCTCTCTAATATAAACACAGTCTATTTCAATAAATTACAATGAAAAAGTCCTAGTTTACAGTGAAATTTATTAAACAAAATGCATTGAGTTATGCACACAATGTCTAAATATCAAGAGTTGACGTCTAATTGCAATATACTAATATAACTTTACATTTATGGTCTTTAAGTTATTAATAATGATGAAAAAGATTCATGCAAATAATTATATGTCACTGTATCAGATGTATACCCTTTTATTAATTATATGGAATGATAATAATATAAAAAATATATTATTGATTATGAATTGGAAGAAATAATATCAACTTTAATAATTTGTCACAAAGAAAAGATTTATTTTACTCATCAAAGGACAAGAAGGGGAGGGACTGGGCAGAATGAACATCACCTTCATCTGCGCCTGTAAAAGGGATGGTAACAGAGATAGTGGGGGGATGGGCGGTGGTTTGAGAGTCAGGGTTGGAAGGTGGGTGGCTTGATGGGGGGGGTTGGGGAGGCAGGGTTGGTTGACTGGGAAGGGGCGGTAAGAGCTGATTGCTTCAATTGCTCAAATTCTTCTTTGATCACGTATGCGGGCTTGACAAAATGGATGGATGGGCAAGGGGGAAGGCAGGAGTCTTTTCTGGACTTATCACTATCACTTGCATAGAATATGACAAGATCAGATAGGTCCTGGATAAACACAGAAGGGAAAAGCTCAACCCCTTATCAATTTGGGTGCACAGTTTGTTGTAGGTGGCAGGCTTTAAGCGCCTGAGCGCAGAAAAAAAATTGTAAAGACATACATCTGCAAGATGTATGTTGGCGTGGTTGGTGGGGTAGGACCAACAGGTGTGCCCTGCAGCCTTGATTTCTTGGGTTGCCCATTCCCGCTGCTCTATCTCAGCACTCAGTACAACTGTGTACACTTTTTGCTATGTGGCCCACTCCTCCAGCATGGCCTTGAGCTCCGTCTGGTAGGCATACCCATCTGCTGTGTTTAATATTGCCAACTAATAATTGACGCCCAATGGGGAAACTGCCAATAAAACACTGAAAAAACAATACAAAATTGGGCCACACTTATAGACGTCAGATTGGATACACTTTTCTCCAAAGTCTTGAATACTTGCCAAAATCTTGGCATATGACAGGAAGATTACGTCATTACAGGCCCTCATTGCCCTCCCTTTAATAAAATTGATGATGGTTGAATTGTATGGGTTGGTATCCACCAAACTGGGGCCACTAAGAACCTGATTGGATAGGATTCTGGCAGCAACCACAACTCTGTGCATCCACAAATTCACCATTCTCTTATTGGTGAATATGCTGTGGAGTCCCAGCTGGAGACTTACCTGGACCAGGGGCATCTGCGGGTCACGTTCCATAATGGCCACCATAAGGGGATGGGCTGTGTCACCTTTGGTCAAAGTACCGGCACCAATTGGGGTCTTCTTGGTAGGGGGGCCACAGTTGGCGTAGGTTCACAGGGTTGCAGCCACAGTTGACTTTGCAAAACCCATTGCAGCTGCAATTTCCCCAAGGGACATAAGCATCCCTTGCTTTTCAACCATTTCAGGAACAATCTCTGGAGTGATTAATTTTCTTCTGCCTCTTGCAGGCTGATTGTCTGGAGGCGGGTGTGTCTGCCTTGAGAACCAGACAGTACCATATGATTGGCTGTTTCTGGATTCTGGATTCCATTGGTAGCCCTATGGCTCACTTGGTCAATTCCAGATGCTAGTGTTGCTGTATTATTTGGGTTAGCAGCTTCCTGTGGTGATGGGCAAACAGGGCCATGCTTGAGGATGCAGGAGAAAGAACACACTCCTGGGTGGTGCTTGCGGAGGGGCCTGCGGGTTGGGAGTGGCCATAGAGGGAGGCTTCACTATTAGAAGACCCAGTGTAGCCCTTCATTATTTTGTCAAGGCCAGGGAATAGCTTGTTGACTTGGTTGGTGTTGGAATAAGACATAATAAATTGTTATTAAAAAACTTAAACTCAAAAAGAGGAGTGTATATTTTAGTCAATTTTATTATTAAATACGTTAATTTTGTGAATAGTAGGATCTAAATTTTAGCTGCACTAAAATGGAATAGGGTGATTTTTGAGAATGCCTGTGCTTCCTAAAAGAATCAGTACAAATCCACTCTAGATCCTTTAACATCCTTTTTGAGACACTCATAAATTATATTTATTTCAAATTCCTCACAATTACAATTTGAAATTTGGTTCTTGGATTTGACAATCCCACAATGTCAGATTTTCTAATTTTTACATGATGTCTATGATTTGTTTGACATACAGGAAATATTAAATTGTACATAAGAATCCTGCATTTCTGATTCATGTATCCTGCATTTGTTTGCTGAGTTTTGTCTTTTGTTAGTTGAGTTATCTGCTCAAGGGATTTGAAAATTTGCCAATTTAAATAAACCAAAAAAGTCAAATTATATGGTTGATTTTATTAAATATTTTATTTTTCACTCATCTGAGTTGCCTGCAAAAGTTATTCAAAATTTGGACCAAGGATTTGACAATCCCGCATTTTTACGTTCAGGTTCTGAATTTACAGTATTAACATATTGATAATCCAATCATCTAGGCTTTTCAAAATTCCTACTAGGAGCAAGCTGATTAACCCTGAAGATAGCATCACCTCTATTCAACTGAGTCTAATTTATTAAATTATATGATAAACAAATTTTTAATCATATTTAGAAGGTTAATGATCTTATTCTTGTGCCACGTCTTGAACCTATCAGGGCATTCCAACCCCTGGAATTAACTTCATTCCTGGGGTTTAAATAAAGCTCCTCTCTTGATTAATTTTTTCTGAGACATCAAGTCTCAAGGGATGCTTTGATTAATTCTGCCTTAATTCCACTAATTAGTTTAGCCTAATTAATTTGAGGGATTCAACCTTATCTATACAGATACTCAGGTTCCTCTTATAATTTCTATCAAGAGAAATTTTAAATACTATCTATATAAATATCAAAATTCAACCTATGATTTTAAAAAAATGTAAGTGGTTTATTAAACTAATCACCCAAGGTGGCTGCTGTACAACTGCATGTACCTAACTACAATAGATAATAGCAGGATAAAAACATTTAATTTATACTTATATTTTGATCAAAAATATTTCTAGCTAGATGACTCTTGTGATGCAGGATGCCATCCCTCAATATTACCATATTGAGATTTATCTTTTATTTGGAAAGTATAAAGGAGCTGCTGCCCTTTTTTGTGTTTTGCGTCAGAGAGTGACCCTCTGAATCCTATAAGAGCATTTCCAATTAGAGACTATTTGACACACCTGCAGCTAGCCGCAGATTTGTCAGAGAGTGACCCATTGTAATGATTTTTAATATGGCAATTAGTGACCAATTGGAAGAGGATTTACTTATAGCAATTATTGACCCATTAAAGTATCTGCAGCTGGCTGCAGATGTATTGATGATCAACCTATTGCTTGTGCCAACTATGTAAATTGGTATATCAACCTTCCGCCCCTCTTTTTCCAAGCACTGACCTCCAAGGAAAGGCAACCTCCAGAATTAACTCATGCAGCATGGAACATCCTCCATTTCAACAAATCTCAAAAATATTTTTCTTATTTTCAATATTAAAGATTATTTTTTTCTGGATTAAATAATTGACACTGATAATAGAAGAAATGTTTGATTTTATTTGAGCTTTTAATTGAAATTATAAAAGATAAAGAAAAAACATTTTTCTAAATTGTCAACATGGAGGATGTTCCATTCTGTATGAGTTAATTCTGGAGGTTGCCCAAGGAAAGCAGTCTGAAACCCTATTCTATACCCAATTCCCAAAATTGGCCCTACTTTTGCTGCAACCACCTGACTCCCAGATCACATGTTTAGATGTTCACTTCCCACCCAATCTAAGCCCTTTCCCTCTGAATATTCTTCAAAATGTTTCAGCCCTTCAAGAATAGCTTGGTGCCTGTTAGTCTAGAACTCAGTCAGTATGACTCACCCTTTCTTTTCCCTCCTCCCCCTCCAACTATAAAAGATCCTCAGGAGACCCCCAATAAAGAGAATCATTTACCATACAAACATAACAAACAAATTAAAATTCTTATATTACTTGCAGAGCCCAAACATAGAGGTTCTGTTGAGTAAAAAGATACTAGTCTTGTTGTGTTCCCAGGTGCTGCTCAGCTACATCAAACCCACCCTTAGAACCCTTGAGCACCACAACTCTCACTATCTGATTTACCCTCAACCCTTATTAATATTTAACTATAGGGAAGTCTCTTTAAATGGCTAAGTGAGTCCACCCATTTTTTTATAAAAGCAAAGTACTTCATAGTTCCACTTAAACTATGTTAAAACAGTTTTGGATTTCATCCCAAAGGAGAAGATGATATTGAAGCATCTCATACATCAAGATTACTTTATATCAAGAGCTCCAGGTACAATAATTGACCACCACATCAAAGGTAAACATTGCCTTAAGCTCTACATCAAGATGGATTCTTTCTATTCCCTAAAAATAATCCCCCAGTAAATTTATGCAGCAGCTTTCTGCTTCTCAGAAGAAGCCAAGCTCAGATAAAGATATGATACCATGCAATAAGAGTGACTTTCAAAAGCTCAACAGAGCTTATATACCTACCCTAACAAGGTGGGATAAAGATTCTTAAAGTTTAGTATTTTATATAAGTTAAAAATCAGCTTTGCACCACCAGGAAACTGATAGCTCTAGCCAGGTGTGTAAAGGTTTGGGTCCTAGGTGTTGTAAATTGCGCTGTTAATGCTATTTTGATATGGCCTTTGAATAGTGATATGTGCAAAGATTTGGTCAGTTTTGCTTTTGACTTCAGGAATTCCTTGCCTTCTGTAAATGGGTCTGATCCAATCTCCACCCATTCCAAAATACCATACCTGCCCTTGTCTGATCCTGGTTTGACCTCACCCCAACGTGACCCCCTCTGCCACTCTGTCTACCTAATGAGTGATCATTGGCCCCTGTCTACTATTTAAGTAGAATCATTTCTCCTAATAAAGACAAGTTTATCTACATTTGCATTGGCTTTAATAATCTTCAAGCTTTTTCCTTTCCTTTTTGCCAAAAGGAATTCTTCATCTTGTATTCCAGGAAATTAAGGTATGTGCCCTTAATTTTGCCCTGAAGGCTAACCCAAGGCTAGCTTTGAACCTCAAATATTTTGTTATAAATATTTCCTGCTGTGTCCTCCTGGATGTTGTCCCCAGGAGCCAAATACAACAAAATGGTTCTCACTACAGGGGCTGCAAGACCCTTGGTTACCCCATTCCCATGCACATTCTCTGGTCCTTCCCCCTTTGTGCCTGAAGTACCCAAGCAACCTAAAGTTTCTAGTCCTCCTCTAGAAGAAGATATCCCCAATACCCCCTCAACTCCTATGGTATTAGTGTTGTCTCCTGGGCCTGCTTGGGCCCCCTTCCAGCTTTCTCTCTCAATTATGAGTAAGCTTGTGCCTCTGCCCGCTCCCTCCTCCACACAGGCACTGTGGCCATGCACTCTATCCCTGGTCCCCGTCCTGTGTATACTTCCAAAACCTGTATTCCTTCCTCTTGTACTTTGGTCTTCCCCCTGCGCTGATGGAATTGATGGATACTATTGGCGTGTTAGTTAACCAGTTTATCCAACCCACCTTGGTTCATCATCAATTGGCACTAGGATCTCAGAACAAGCTTTTGACTGCTGTAGCAACCACTGTCTCAAACAACCATGCACAAAATATGGCCTATCAAGAATGGTTCCATAGCCTCTATGCTTGTATTTCAGATAACCAGCACAACTTGCTGGCTTCCCAGAAGTACTTAACCTTGTTGTTGAACTCCCTTTGCTCCTTCCTCCCTGGATATGTCAAGGATTGACTGTGCAAACTGAATGATCACCAAGTACGTGGTGTGGACAGATAGAAGCAACCCTTCTAAAGTACTGCCAGGATTTTGAGACTTTGGTTACCAAGCTCAACCAATTTTGAGAGCATGTTAATTCCCAACTCAAGTTGGTTGAAACTCACATCAATACTTGGGGCCACCATCTGCACTAGCAATATGGTCTGGATAAGGCTGCTTTAGGAGACACTCTGTATCAAGTGCAAAACTATGTTATTGATAGAGTAGCTTCAATTGAAGTGACTCCTCCTGCTCCTGCTGTGGAGGTCTTGTCTGCCGTTGAAGCTAAGGTATGAGAAGCCATAGCTGAACTCAAAGCCACTACTTGACATCAATCTTCTGTTCCAAACCCTCCTCCAGTAGAGCCTATGCCCAACCCTTGCATTGCCTTGCTAACTTACCAAGTAGCTACCTTGTAAGGAGAGATTGGATATTTAAGACAACACCTCTCTGACCCTGATGATTTGTCTTCCAACTCTGATGGCAAAGGGAAGGCTGAGGTCACTGGTACTCCTACCCCTAGCAATAATGGGTGCTGCCCTGGCTTGGAAGATCAACCCCGTGTCAACTGTGCCCTTGCCTTGGATCAGTTAGTGGAAGTAACAAATGCTGTTGCGGATAGGCAAGACACACTGGAAAGGGAGGTACAGACCCTCTCTTGCTTGAAGGAAACAATAAATGGACAGGTTACCCAATTGGCTGCTCAAACAACTTCCCTGGCCACTTGTATCAATGGGATAGTTGGGACAATTTCAGTGCAACAGATTAAGATTGATGAATTTGAGGCTACTGCCACTACTGCCAGAGGCATCAGTGGACAGAACAGCTCTACACTGGATACCCTAGAAGAGAGCCTTCAACTTCTCTGGGCTAGACAGCCTGCTGCCAAATCTGAGTTTGAGGGCAACCCCCACATCAATGTCCTCAACCCAGGTGACAACCATTAGTCCATTTTGTTGTCCATCAATCCCAACTACAAGTCTTCCTTCAAGCAGATCTTTGATCCCAAAACCTCTTCTATTGCTGCTTTCCTGACCATTTACAAGACTGCAATGTTTAGGACTACTGAATAGCTTAAAAAGGAACATATTCTTACCTGCCTGCATTCTACGTGCCAAGAAGTTGTGGTCCCTGAACTCCCTTTCATTGTCACTTGGGAGGACATGAGACACCTCCTGATTGAAGAATTTGGAGGAGATCTCATCTTGGAGGTCAAGAAATATACATTTATGCACATTGCCTTTAAGCCCAAGGAAACCCTGGCTGAATTTGCAGATTAATTTTATATAGAAGGACAACAGTTAATCACCAGTTGTCAGCTAACACCCTGTGAAGCTTACACAGCATGTTCAAACGCTTTGAAGGTGAATCAGCTCATTTTCCTGTACTTCAAGGCCCACAAAGCTTCCCTTACTTCAATGAAGAGTATCAAGACTCTCTTGCAGGACATGCATTTGGTCCATGGGGGTACTGTTGTGCGTGAAAATAAGGCCAACAATACAGGAACCACTTCCAGTACTCCACACATTATGACTCTTGGCTCAGGTGGGCAGCCTAAGAGACAAGAATGTGACAATTGTGATCAAATAGGGCATTACTTGCATACCTGCACCAACCCGTGGGTAGAAGGTTGTGATCTGAAGGAGAAGGCGGGAAAAGAGAGGTCAGCTTAGAGGCAGAGACGCTCTCTTCTGACCCATCTCCCCCATCTCCTCCTGATACTTCCTCTGACAAGAAATCCCCCCTTTGGCTGTCCCAACTATCCTTCACCTGTTCCACAATCTTTCTAGTGATTCTGAACCTGAGGATTCTTACTACAATGAATCAGATAGTTATGGCCACTCTGTGTTGGCTGTTCTGGAAGCTGTGTCTGTCCCTTACATGCTTTGCTCAGGAAAAACTACCACTACCTCTTGCACACCTTCAGTCAAAGCCAAGGCTGTGGTGGCTTGCCCTACCTGGCCCAGGTTCTTCAACCACCTGTCTTGGTAGACTCTTCTGAAGAAGCTACCAAGGTAGCTGAAGCCCTCTTTCAGAACGTGACTGTATCTCTCCCCTTGCAGACTGTTTATAAGGAAATTCCTGCCTTAAAATGCATGTTAGCTAAATGGTAAAAAGAGCTAGCAGCTGCACAGGACGTTTTGACTGTCTTGCCCCCTTTGGGAAAGATACTACTTGTGTGGAAGTATCAATCCAAAAGTTTAAAATCAAAGCCATTCTAGACACAGGTTTTCCAGTCAACGTGGTATCATCCAAGCTAATGAAGAAGCTTAAGCTGGCTCCTGACCTCAACTATACTCAATCATATGGTACTGCTGGTATGGCTCAAACCCTAGCTATTGGTGCCTACTCTTCTCTGCCAATGAGGTTTGGGAAGCTTCTTATTGCATCCCCTGCTGTCATCCTAGAAAACAAAAGCTATGATCTCCTGGTTGGTACGCAATTCCTTCAAGAATATAATGGAGTTGTAAACCTTCAAGATGGGTATCTGTTGCTCTTAGGATACAAGGTCCCTTTAATTTTTGAAGAACCTCCATGCCTACCAGGCAAACACCTAAAGACTTGTGTGCTAGAGTACCCCATGGGTATCTTCTTGCTCAAGTACAGAACTCATTCCTACAATATGTGTTCCCCTCCTCCTTCCTGCCCTGCAGAAGAAGGTGTGCCTCTTCTTGCCCCCGCAGCTATCACCATTCCTCCAGGCTCCCAGGTGGTGATTGATTCCCAGATTTCTTATGAACCACCTGAAAAGTTGTTCTTAGAACTCTACTCACCTGAATCCCTAAGCCGTACAGAGCCCCAACTATGTCCAGGGATCCTAGATCAAACCCACAAAGAGCCCGTACAATTTCTGCTTGCCAACCTGACAGCCCTGCCTATGCAGGTATCTTGGGGCCAAGTTGTTGGGCACGGCCGCATATTAGGGGCAGAACAGGTGGCGTCCCTCTACCCTTTTGGAACCTTCAGCAACTTCAATCTACCTGAAGAAAACCCTCAGGTTCTCTCCCTTTTCACTGCTGCTGACTTCCCACAATTGTTGCCAATCCAACAAAAGGATGTGCTGGAACTAATTGATCAATTCAGCAGTATCTTTGCCTCCAGACCTACATACTATGGCCTAGCAAAAGGAGTCATCCATCAGATAGATACTGGTGATGTGCTGCCCTTTTGTGCCAAGCCTTACTGCCATAGTAGGGTAGAGGATGCCCAGGTTTCTAAGGAGCTTAAACAACTCTTGGATGTTGGTCTCTTGGATCCTTCTCAGAGCCCTTGGACCTCTCCTTTGCTGATCCTTAAAAAGAAGGACGGAGGCCACCACATTGTGATGGACTACCACTGTCTAAACTTGCTCACAAAGAAGAACTTGTACCCTTTGCCTAGGATTGACAGCGCTCTCAGACAACTAGGAGGCTCAAAATTCTTTTCTGCTATGGATTTAGCTTCTGGATATTGGCAGGTTGACTTGTCTCCATAAGACTGGGAAAGGCTGCCCATATCACTTTGGAAGGCCTCTATGAACCCACTTGCATGCCCCAAGGGCTCTGCAACGCCCCGGCTACATTTCAAAGGGCTATAGACTCTATTCTGCGGGATCTGAAGCTCTCCTGTGTTCTTGTATATCTTGATGATATTACTGTATTCAGCTCCATCTTTAACAACTATTTGGACCACCTCAAAGCTGTCTTCATCAAGATTTAAGAAGCTGGCTTAAATCTCAAACCCTCCAAGTGCTCCTTCTTTAAAGAGCGGCTCAAATTCTTGGGCCATGAAGTCACCCAAACTGGAATACACCTCATGAATAATAAGGCAGAAGCCATTGGCAAGATGCTGCCTCCCAAAAATCTATGGGAGGTCCAAGTACTTCTTGGTATGATGGGGTACTATTGAAAGTTCATCCCTGATTTTTCTGAATTAAGCAAACCCCTTGTCCAACTCCTCCACAATGTACCCTTTGTGTGAACTGATAGCCAACAACAATCCTTTGAAGCACTGAAAGCCAAGCTAAAAGAGGCTCCCATCTTATTCTACCCTAACTATGATAAGGAGTTCATCTTGTACACTGACACTAGTGGAGTAGCTGTGGGTGCCATCTTAACCCCGCTTGACAATAAAGGCGTGGACCAACCTGTGGCCTATTCTTCACGAGTCCTCAACAAACATGAAAAGAACTATAGTGTCACTGAAAAAGAATGCCTGGTAGTTTTACATGCAGTAAAACAGTTCCAGCACTAAATTTACAGGACTCACTTTACTGTAATCACTGACCACTCTTTCCTTAAGTGGTTGCAGCAATTAAAGGACCCTGAAGGCCGGTTAGCACATTGGGCCCTGTGCTTGCAAAGATACAATTTAACTGTGGTACACCATCCTGGTGCACAACACCAGAATGCTGATGGTTTTTCAAGGATGCTTATAATAGCTATCCATTCTTCAGATGCTGATTGCTTATACAAGCTGATAGGGTACCCTGACTCCTGGACCACTGAGCCAGAAGACATCTGCTTGGCACTGCAGGCCCAGTCAAAGGATATTGTGACTTGAGATAGACAACTCTTCAAGAAGGTCAACAACGCCTATTTGCCCTACGTCTGCCCCAGTATGAGAATAGCCATCATCCTCCAAGCTCACATTAATACTGGACATGGAGGCATGGCAAAAACTCATGACTGGTTGTGAAAAAACTTCTATTGGGAAAACATGCACCTCCTAATCCCTGACATCCTTGCCTTCTGTCATTCTTGTCAGCTCCATCAACCCCAAACTTCCCAACATAAGTTCAAACTCATTCCCCCTAAGCATGCCTTCCACACTGTGAGTATTGATGCTGTTGGGCCCCTCCCTTGTTCTAGGTTTGGGTGTCAATTTATCTTGGTAGCCGTAGACCATTTTAGTAGATGGGTCAAAGCCAGAGTAACCAAAGATATAACTGCCAAGACTACTGCAAATTTTGTTGTTACAAGATATCTTCTACTGTCATGGTTACCCTCAAGTCCTGCTTTCTGAAAATGGGACCAACCTTAATTCCCGCCTCATAACGTTCATTGTAGAAGCTATGGGCACATACCAATCCTTCTCTGCGCTGTATAAACCTTCAACCAATGGGACTGTTGAACAAGCAAATTCCTCCCTTGTGTCCATCATGAGGAAACTTACCCTCTCTGATGCTGCCAACTGGGATATATTCCTCCCCAATGCTCTCTTTGCATATCAACTTAGTAGACACTAAGTCACTGGATAGTCTCTCTTTGCTATACTGTACAGGCGTGAAGCCACAACTCCCTCAATCTTGGGGCCCCCTTTGATTGAAGTTGATGTGTCTGCCAATCATGAAGCTCATATCAAGGACTTAACTAATTGTATCATTGACATTCAGGAAACAGCATATTCAACTGCCTATAAGGTCAAGACTTTAGAACTCTCACCATACAATGCTTCCAGAGCCTCCCTCCCTGAGTACCAAGTAGGTGACCTAGTCCTCTACTATTGGAATTGTGCTGGAGGCCAAGCCCATAAGCTTGACTCCCTCTGAGTTGGACCTTGTGAAGTCATCTTCAAGAAGGGCGTCAAGTATACTGTGAAGCTGCTGTCATCTGGATGCCCTTTTGCCCAGGTTCATTCCAAATTCCTCCACAAATATCAACTCCCTGTGTCTAATCTTGAGGGGGGAGATGTTGTAAATTGCGCCATTAATGCAATTTGATATGGCCGTCAAATAGTGATATGTGCAAAGATTTGGTTGGTTTTTTTTTCAAGTTTGGGAATTCCTCACCTTCCGTAAATGGGCCTGATCCAATCTCCACCCATTCCAGAAAACCATACCTGCCCTTGTCTGATCCTGGTATGACCTCACCCCAATGTGACCCCCTCTGCCACTCTGTCTACCTAATGAGTGATCATTGGCCCTTGTCTACTATTTAAGTAGAATCATTTCTCCTAATAATGACAAGTTTATCCACATTTGCGTTGGCTTTAATATCTTCAAGCTTTTTCCTTTCCTTTTTTTCCAAAAGGAATTCTTCATCTTGTATTCCAGGAAATTAAGGTATGTGCCCTTAATTTTGCCCTGAAGGCTAACCCAAGGCTAGCTTTGAACCTCAAATCTTTTTTTATAAAGATTTCCCGCTGTGTCCTCCTGGATGTTGTCCCCAGGAGCCAAAAACAACACTAGGTCCTTATATAAGCCTTTTGGGCCAGGTTGATAGGAATTTAATGCCTCCTCAGTAAACTAGATATCTTAATGAGTTACTAAATTGGTAGTGGTGAATAGGTCAGATTCCCTGTTTAAATATGATTAAAATAAGAGCTAAATTAGATAATAAAACACATATTTCACAGTATACTTTTCAGAAATATTGAGGTGTGCAGCACAAAATTGGCTTGAAGAAAAACAAAGTCACACATGGAACAAAGCATAACCAGTGCAGGTTTTTTAGCAACATCATGAGACAAATTGCCTTTATTTTGTATTGTGACCTATCAAACACATCAATCAAGAAGAAAAAATGGTCACAATTAAATTCACTGATATAAAACCAGATAAAACAGATAAAAAATTGCTCATTAATATTGGAGATTTTAATCTGCACTTAAATGTATAGTATTCACACAGAAAATGATTACTAAGAGCCCAAAACCATCAAATAAAAGGCACACAAGAGCTGTGTACTGTAAAGACCCAAAAATGGGGTTGTATTCTAGCTAAATAAGGTCCCAAGTCTACCACTTTGAACCCAGTGAGCGCAGTCATAATGGAATAGACCATCCTCATCCATCAAAAGACCTTTGTATGAACGTTATAATGACCAAAATTACCAGTGAAATACATACATACATACATACATACATACATACATACATACATACATACATACATACATCACATACATACATACATACATACATACATACATACATACATACATACATACATACATACATACATACATACATACATACATACATACATACATACATAACATACATACATACATACATACATACATACATACATACATACATACATACATACATACATACATACATACATACATACATACATACATACATACATACATACATACATACATACATACATACATACATACATACATACATACATACATACATACATACATACATACATACATACATACATACATACATACATACATACATACATACATACATACATACATACATACATACATACATAACATACATACATACATACATACATACATACATACATACATACATACATACATACATACACATACATACATACATACATACATACACATACATACATACATACATACATACATACATACATACATACATACATACATACATACATACATACATACATACATACATACATACATACATACATACATACATACATACATACATACATACATACATACATACATACATACATACATACATACATACATACATACATACATACATACATACATACAATACATACATACATACATACATACATACATACATACATACATACATACATACATACACATACATACATACATACATACATACATACATACATACATACATACATACATACATACATACATACATACATACATACATACACATACATACATACATACATACATACATACATACATACATACATACATACATACATAACATACATACATACATACATACATACATACATACATACATACATACATACATACATACATACATACATACATACATACATACATACACATACATACATACATACATACATACATACATACATACATACATACATACATACATACATACATACATACATACATACATACATACATACATACATACATACATACATACATACATACATACATACATACATACATACATACATACATACATACATACATACAATACATACATACATACATACATACATACATACATACATACATACATACATACATACATACATACATACATACATACATACATACATACATACATACATACATACATACATACATACATACATACATACATACATACATACATACATACATACATACATACATACATACATACATACATACATACATACATACATACATACATACATACATACATACATACATACATACATACATACATAGTATACAAGGGTGTATATAGCTACAGACTGAGTGGAGTGGGGCAAAATCAGTATGGGCCAGGAATACTGATCAGAGGAGTTGAGCTGCGCCAGCTCCTTATAAAAGTACTTGCCATTTGGATTATTGAATGGCCTATGCAGTTGATAGTGTTGGTGGTCCCCAATCCCAAGGCAGGCTGTAAGGACAGCCAAGAAGATAAGGTGATTCATTCTCTAGTCCTGGGAAGGACAGACAAAGCTTAGTGTCTTTAAATTTCTGAAGGTTAAAAGTCTTGATTGATTTATGTGATAACAATTGAGGGGTAATTAACTCAATGATAGCACAAACTATCATCAAGTGATTGAGCTTTATTATATACTATCAGCCTTAGTAGGGCATGAATAGTGAAAAACATTGAACAGGGAGCCCCAAACAATTGGTGCTGTCTGTAATTCCCTTTTGGGAGTGGGATTGGAGGGGGGTTGCAAGTAATGAAGTGCTAATCTCTGACTTGCATTGGTTGGGTGTCTCTTCAAGCACTGTCATGCACCCAAATTCCACTTCTGCAATTACTGCATTGGTAGCTTTGCAGGGCAGCTTGTCAGCCCCATCCAAATCTGGTAGATTCCAAATTTGGGCAGCACTTTCCCCTACATTTGGGTTTGGGGAAATTGCCTTTTTTGGTTTCCCAATTTGGCAGTTTCCTCATCTGGAAGGGGTGGACAGTCCCACTGTGTGTGGGGGGGGTGCACTGCCTCCTGCTGGCTGCCAGTTGCGTGGCCCGCGGCTGGGGTATAAAAGCCAAATTTTCAAACTTTTAAATTCTTTTTCAACAACTTGCTGTTTTGTGGCAGTTTCCCCAATCAGGGGGAACTTCTGCAATTTTTTGTCTTGACTTTTAAGCTCATTTGTGCACAAAACCTTGTCTTGTAAAAGGTTGTTGTCAGGAATATTCCTGACATGTACATGAAAAGCAAAGCCAAGAAAACAGTTTTAAGCTATTGCTTAGTTTTTATTGAAAGCAAACTTCTAAAGGGAAATAGAAATATGCACCGCTAATCAAGTGAATCTAATTTAAGATATTGGTGTGCCATAGTTTTCAGAGCTGTGATAACAAGGAAAATTGATTCATCTGTAAGTGGAATGAACTTAACTAAAAAAATCAACTCAGCTCATAAAAATAGAGAGGGACCCAAATCTATTGCTAATCAATATAAATACATTGATGTTTATTTTTCTTTGAGCTGAATTAGTTTTTCCATTTGATTTCATTCTTCTTACAGTTGACTCAATTTCTCTTGTTGCCATGGCTTTGAAAACTACTGTACTAATAATAAAAATAGTAATTAATTACATAAAACAACAGTTTTAATTTTAAACTTACTGTAAATTCAGAACATAAGCCAGTTCTTTTAATTATTGGCTGCATTGCAAAACAAACAGGGATGTAAAAATCAGAATTTTTGAAAGACCTTTACACTGTGGCAGCATGAAGATTATATGCACCAACCTGTATCAAATTAAAAACAGCTTTGGGACCAGTCAGAGTGCCTTGCTTGACAACACATCTAAGCCAACCAAAAATCTCATTGATTTGATTTAGGAATAGGCAGGGAAAAACAAAAGACACATTGGCCCCATGGCTAATTACTGCTGGCTAATTCACCTCCTGTTTTTATCATCAGAAACTCTTTGAAAATATTTAACGCTGTAAGAATTGGGGAGCAGGTTGGTAGGAAATAAAACCTAGCTCTCAAACACAACAAAATTACAGTTTCAGCAACAACCAAAAGGTTGCCACTAACAATTCCTGGGAGGCCAAAGGGGGAAAGGAATCAACTGAACACTAAAAGCAACAGAAAAAACCAAATGGCCAGAACTAATAACAAATTTCAAACTTTATTAGGTCAGAGAAAATGAAGCAAGGTATTTTACAGCTCTTGCATTCATTTAAAGGGAGGGTATGGAATTTGAGTGGGAAGTTGAATGTCAAAACTAATCAACCAATGATATGAGGGGATATGGAAGCATTTCTTAAGGCAGGAAAATCTGGACAAATTTGAGTGTACAAAATCAAAGAAAAACTGACTCAACTAAATTGAGGAACCTGCTTTGGATGCATTTACCACTGCTCCTGGCCGCTCTTGCACATGATATTTAACTAGAGGTGTCTCTTGGGTGGGTTAGGTGGGGGCATCTTCAAACTAATTCTTCAAGTAATAGTGTGAGAACCTTTATTGGTTTTTTTGGTAAATCTTTGGATAAATATCAAGGCTTAATTTGGCAGAAATCCCCAAGAATTTGGTGAGGACTGAAGTAGAGGCCCAAGGTGGAGGTGTAACTTTACAAACCCCTTGTGAAGCCCAAAATTATTCAATACAATAAATTTAGTGAATACCAGGTGTCAGGAATTCTGAGTTGTGTAGTAGACTGAATCATTGTTAATCTGGTTCATATGCTGTCATTGCCTAGGCAGCACTCCACCATCAATCTTATCAAAGTAATGAGGTAATTCAACTGACAGATTTGGGTAATTATAATGTAAACATTATGGTAGTTTTCAAAGTTATGACACTAAGCAAAACAACTGAGATTTAAACTAAAACAACTTAGATGCAAACAAATTAAAAATAATTACTTTATATTAATTAAAAATATATTTATGTCCAAATCTTTTTTGTTTTCATCTGAGTTGATTTTTTTAAATCTCAATTGTTTTTACTTAGCGCCATAGCTTTGAAAGCTACTGTAATCCAAATCCTGATCTATGTACAAACATAAATGATCTGATTGGTTGAGACCAGGCTAATACAGATTACAGATTGGGAATATGACAGAATATTTCCATGGGACGTGCTACTGTCAAACCTGATTGTGTTTGAGAAGGATTCCAGAGAATCATCTATATACAGAAGGTCAAACACCCACCAAATGCATGATTCAAGTTACCATTCAAAAGGGTAACCAAATACTAAAAGTGCATGAAATTGGACCAGATGCCGCTGGGACCCTGTTATACATACATGAGCTCCAGCAATCATTTATTATCTTATGCTGGCACAGCATAGATGCCTAGCTCTGAGGGTTATAATTGGCAGTCTGGGGAGCAGTGGGCTGTTCAATATGAGTTATAAACACCATATGTTAATCCTAGTAAGGGGGCTTATTCACCATATATAAGATGCTCTCCTAATTAGAGATCAAGAAGAATTAACTTAGTGCAATATAGACAATTATCCTCTATTTCTTTATATCACTACTAAGCCAGTTAGTAGTCAGAAGTATCTGAGTATTGGGCAAAGCCTTTCAATACTCACAGTAGAAGAATTTATCTCCCTCAGGTTGGAAAAAGAAATGCCTGCCTGCTGTATAACAACCCAATTGGTAGTTTAAGACTGTCCTAATACAATATTCTCTCAAACCCTATATGTACAATAACAATAAAACTTATTCTCTCAAGATACAGAATCTTGACACCAGGCTTGTGCGCATGAGTTGCTCCTGGACTAACTGGAGAAATAAAACTAAGGTACCACCAAAGTAAAAACTCTTGATTATATGGTTTATTTTGAGCCTTGGGTGCTAAGAAAAGCTATCATCAAATAGGATTCAGCACAAACAGACAAACTCAGGATATACAATCCTTGGCACTATTGGGTAAATATCCATATACATTAAAATTATATGATAAAACAACAATATATACACAGTAGTTTTAAAGCTATGGTGCTAAGAAAAAATAAATCAGATTTAAGCAAACTTCAAGTAAGGCAAATTTTAAATAGAAAATAATATAAGTGTTTTTGATGAAATGATGAAATATAAAGAAATAAATGTAATATTACTAATACAAAATATGAAATTATATCAAACAGTAAATGGCGTAGCCCAAACTACATACAAAATGACTTTGGTTTAACAAGAAAAATAGATTGGGGATGTTCCAGAATATATTATAATCCTATCAGGATTCAGATGAGGCACCAGCAGAAGTGCTGAAATAAAAAATAGAGCAACCTAGAAGAAAATTTTTGTAAAAAAAACAAAAAAATTAACATAAGGTGTGTAGTATGTGTATTGTCAAAAATATACTTCTGAGAGGTATAATAAACAAGATAAAGGGGAAAATTAAGAAGAGGATGTCACTTTATTTGATATGAGTTTAAAGTATTATATAGTATCATGGGAAGCCTTATACTGTCCATGTACGTCATGGCAGTCACAAGGCTTGTCCAATTAGTGTTCTGCTTAGGAGTCAAAAGGTTTGATACCTGTATAAGATGGGTAGCTTGATAAGAGTGACACTGACTTAATGATTAGTGAAGGGATCACTTGGGGAATTACTTTTCTGAGAGGGAGTAATCAAAGATGTTGCAACAGTATCCTAAAATAGAAAATAACATTTTAGCAGCCAATCAACAACTATCTAATTTGGGGACATATGCATTTTATTAATTTTCAAGGCTTTTTATTTGCATGTAATGGCTTTAGGAGCAATTCAAATATGGACTCATGATTACAATATAAATCAGATAATTAAATTTTAAACTTCTACTTTTAGTGATTTTCCTAGGTTTTTTGCAGTTGTTTTTGCTAACAAATTTTTTGATGGTGCCAGTTAATAAATCAGCATACAAGATAGCATCAATTGAGGAGTGTCTTAGTACTTGGAGGCCCCTGTATACACCCAGATCTTTGATGTGGGTAACAAGGAAGCTGACCTGTACTTGACCCCCAACCCATATGTATTTGACTTACTCAGTAGTCACCTAGCTTCTAGCTCTGCACAAACTTCCTTTCCTGACCCCACACCTGACACCAGTAAAAAAGTCAATCAGATTGGAAGGCCTGGTTTGAAACAACTGCCCTCAAATAGCCAAATTGCTTTCCCTTCAGTCAATCAGGCCTCAGTGCCTGTGGCCCAGCAACCTAAGCGCCAATTTATTACTTCTCAGATTGTCTAGGTAATTGAGAATATAAACCAGTGAGTCCTAACCTGGAAACAAACTACAGACCAATTAAATTTAATTGAGCCACATTCATGTGAAAGTTAAACAACTTCATTAACAAAGGGAATTTAATTGGGAAGACCAAGAAGTAGAAGAAAGAACCCAAGTCCCTGATAATTAAAGAATATCCAATCATGCTTGATATTCTACATAAGGACCCTAATCTTCCACTGAACCAAGTCCAGAACCAGCTTGTGCACTATGTCATATAAATTTTGGTGTGCATGATACAGCTCTGGATGCATGTCAAAGTGGACTTGGTCTTAGTATTAACCAATTTTAGCAGCAACCAATGGAATGTCAGCAAGGGTTCCCCATAAAAGCCTGCCATAGTATCTACCCTTGCTCAATGATTGACAAGTTTTCCAATGATTTCATGTTTTTATCCTTTATAAAAACTATAAATTGCTTTTGAAAAATTTTGGTGAACAGGGAAATAAAATAAAACCAAAGGAAGTAAGGTCAAAAGGGGGATATTCATTGGTGAATTTATGGCTTTTTTGGACAAGGGTTCAGTCTATAATGAGAAAAATCCTGATTACACCAATGGCTACAAATACAGCCATATCCTAAGAAAATTGCTCAACTCCTGGGATAGCTTGAATTCCACTCACCAGGTTTTCTTGAGCCACCAAATGGAGGGTAGCTCCACCACCCTCAAGACAATCCAGGTATGTGGGCACCAGGCCTCTGTGTACCCTGCTGGTCACGCTGACATCCATCTGGCAGATGTTGTGTTCTTCAACATTAGAGACACACTCCAGGAGCGCTGCCCTCAGGCTTTTAATGATCTTTATCTTGGTTTCCTTGACCACAATTCTCTCTTTGGCTGAAAAATGGTGGCTGACTTGTTTTCTCAAATGGGTTTCACCGTGAACATGGGCAACCAATCATGTAAGAATAAGTGCCTCCCACCCCCTGCAACAGCTGCCTACCAACTAATCCAACCAATGACAGATAAGGGATATAACAAACTTTATATGGCAATCATCACACGCAATCCTCCTACCCCTACTCTTGCCACCACTACCCCCCACCTTCCAGCCCCACCCACCCAATCCCAGACCCCCCAGGCCAGCACTTCCTCAACGTCTTCCTTCCTGCGCTATTCTGCCTACTAGGCATCACTCTTCCCCGCCCCAATAAACCCCCTGTTGCCAAACATTTTCTATTTATATTATATTTATTTTAAATTTTAATTGTTTATGTTCTCTTTGTTTATAGTTGGTTTTATTATTTATGTTCAGCTTATTTCTATAAAATCATATATTTACTATGCCATGTATCTAGATCCAGAACACAGTTATTTTTAGTACCCAAACACAGCCCCTTGTGAAAATATTAACAACAATTTGGTGATCAGCTAAATTTGAATTAGAAATATATAGGTTAATTGTATTTAGATAAAGTTGTTACTGGTAAAAAATTCAAAACCTTAATGATAAACTTTAAGCCAATCATGAGCCAAGTGATAAAGTGATTGTTGTGACATAAAGGGTCACCCAATAATTCTTTGATGCATGTGAGCTAATTAATATGATTGGCTGGTTGTTTTTCCACTGAGCACTATTGCTGCTGTGAAGATGTTGTTGGTGAACTAGTGCCTAATCAACTGCTGGGTTAGCACTTTTCCATCAACAACTTGCCACAGCAGCAATGGCGCTCAATGGAAAAACAACCAGCCAATCATATTAATTAGCTCACATGCATCAAAGAATTATTGGGTGACCCTTTATGTCACAACAATCACTTTATCACTTGGCTCATGATTGGCTTAAAGTTTATCATTAAGGTTTTGAATTTGGATAAGTAACAACTTTATCTAAATGCAATTAACCTATAATTTTCTAATTCAAATTTAGCTGATCACCAAATTGTTGTAATTATTTTCGCACAGGGCTGTGTAAAGTGGCAAAAATAATATGGCAATTAAGGGACAATACCAACACAAAAAAACAAAAATATTGAGTTGAGTGTAAAATATATCCACAATGGGTAAAAATGGGATATTGGAGTAATGTGAAAACAAAAAGGGATAAACAAAGAGGCAATATTATCAGAATAATACAGATTTTATTGGGTGAAAGCTATAAAAACATAAGGAAATGTTAGTAAAAAATTAATGAGAGAATTGGAGAAGCTTTTGAAGGACCTTTACTCTGCAATTGCAGAGATAAAAAAATTGACCGCAAGATTAAAGCAAGAGTTAAGTCTACTGTCCTTGAAGTAGACAAAACAGACAAGGTGTCTGTAAAGGCCCTTTTGACCAAAATACCAGACACTCCTGAGAAGACAATTGAGCACTTAATAATGTTGCAACTGAGTTTCCAGACTTGCCTGCTAACATATCTTACAATATGCAGGGGGCACTCAATGAGCCGCCCCTTGACGTATCTAACAACATGGATAAATCTGATGGCAATATCAAATGGCGGGTACTTCATCCTAATTAGGAGTGTTACCAATTTGACTTGCTGATCCCCGCACAAGTTATTCCTTGGCTTCAAACCTTACATGGAACTTCCCGCTATGCCACCTCCTTGTGGCCTTCCCCATATGGTATATTAATCACAATATTCTA